>OZ059838.1:15166574-15566249 GCA_964057195.1 Orthosia cruda
ACCAACAACAAGGGAAAAATTTATCGCAATTTGACAGCCACATTTGCTCGCCGATCGCTGTTGCTCTGCTGTCATAAACCATACGTAATACGAAATGATCGCGATCACCTTGCGATAAATGCACATTTCAGTTAGCAGATTTTTATTGTTAGCAGTGCTGTCGTAAAATTATTATGGTGTGGCTATAGCTCATACATAATGCGGATTCGTGATTGAAGAGCTATTAATTCGCAAAATTAAGCCTTCCAATTTTTTGACGTAAAGCGATAATCGCGCGATGATTGTACAATCTCTGCGCAAATATTGCTAATTGCTGTTTCATACGTAATAAGCCTGCCGGCTTCACTTTGTTGTTTGCAACGTTCCATCTTGACTTTTTATTTGATCTGAGGTTGTGGTCAGTTTACCACAAATAAGGGCTAAACATAGCGAATTCAGATACTGTAAAATCCCCAACAACCTTATTCTGTAACTTATCTATTTGAACAGGCATTCTTTAGAGTAATGTAACTCATGAACTCATGAGTCATGACCGTTTAGTCAGAAAACAAAAAAAGATATTATAGGTACCTATTCTGTAATTATTTATTTTAATCGTAAATGTAGAGTGCAAGACAAAAGCCATTACAGCTTAAACAATAAGAAAGGTCATCTGTGCTTTATGCCATGCGACACGCCCATGGCTATTTCTTTTTCATGTATATAAATGCCAAGGATTTTCGAAGGGTGTGCTAGAATTTTGACAAATAAAAGAGGCAAAGGGCATGGCAAGGAGATTGTTATCTCAGATTGAACTCACGGCTAATGGTTACCCAAAGAGAATTTGGCTTATCAAATTGGGTAGCTTATAATCTTATGATAACATCAAATATTCTGTTCATATATTTGTTCCTGCAGATCAGCAATTAATTTCGCATTGTGCGGTAAGAAAAACAATAAATCTGCCTAGCCTTTTCCCGACTACGTTGGGGTCGGCTTCCAGTCTAACCGGATTCAGCTGAGTACCTGTGTTATACATATGGAGCGACTGCCTATCTGACCTCCACAACCAGTAACTGGGTAACACGGTACCCCTTGGCTAGACTGGTGTCAGATTTCAAGCTTCTGACTACTCGTAACAACTGTCAAAGATCTTCCAATGACAGCCGGGACCAACGGCTTAACGTGCTTTCCGAGGCACGGAGGAAACTCGGTATGTTGAAATGGTCACCCATCCACGGACCGACCTCGGCAAGCGTTGCTTAACCTGGAAGATCGATCGGTGCGGCTGTTATTATTTAGCCATGAGCTCCTCTGTTCGGTTAGAAAAACAGCTAGACTATAAAACAGTACGTTGAGAAACAGTACAAAAATACAATACTGTTTAAAATTGTTTAACGAGCGGCGCGGGCAGTGCTGGCACATTTGTCAATCAATCAATAGCGCACCGAGCCATCGGCTATTCGCCTCTGAACAGGTGATCCCGATGTGGAACACAATAGCAAACCTCGTTTGTGCCCAAAAGCGACGGGCACAGTGTTGCCATATGTACGGATTTGTCCGTACACGTACGGAATTTGGACTATTACTTACGGTTAGAACTTGCGTATATAATATAATACGTACTCTTTTTAAAATGAACACATAAAATTAACCAAAACATTGATATATCGATATTTTTTTTACTCTCAGCATCCCTAAAAGAACCGTAATACAAAAATAAATAACGTACGTTGTTTTCCAAAACGGGGAATTACCGTTTCATGTTTCATCTAATAGACTGACAAAGATAGCATGTTACACGGTTGACGTTGATTGCAGTAATTAATGAAATAGATCAATAAATTACCTTTGTTTTACTTGCTATTTTTTTGTTTTTAGCAAATACACCTTGTTTTCATTTAAATGTTCACAATGATATGATAAAAAAGGAATTTTTGCTTTTAATTTTAGGTTTCTTTTGTACGGATTTCGTACGGGGTTTCAGATTTATTACGTATACGGAATTTGTACGGATTTCTTGGTCAGATGTACAGATTTTTGATCCCTACAGTATGGCAACACTGGACGGGCATGAAAGTCGTGATATATTGTATAGTTCAGTGTTGTACAATATAGCCGGTGAACATGTGGAGTATCTCATAGTCGTTCCGATGGGCGCACACACCTATTGTTTGGTGAAAACGCTTTTTGTTAGTTTCATCTTTATTTTGGACGTACGACGCGGCAAATTATTCCGTTACAATGTGTTACCCAAATAGCACGATTTTCTCGAAAGTTTACGTTTACACTAAAAGGTGTTTACGTTGCTGTTTTAATGTTTCCTATTTCACTACAAAACATCGCTTGAATATTTATAATATCTAAACTAAAAACACTGCATTCCATTGTATTTACAATGTTGCATCAGGGAAACCGCAAAAATTTTTTGGAGCCATCTAATGTCGTTTTTTAGGGTTCCGTACCCAAAGGGTAAAAACGGGACCCTATTACTAAGACACCGCGGTCCGTCTGTCTGTCTGTCACCAGTACTGTAACTCATGAACCGTGATAGCTAGACAGTTGAAATTTTCACAGATGATGTATTTCTGTTGCCGCTATAACAATTAATACTAAAAACAGAATAAAATAAATATTTAAGGGGGGCTCCCATACAAAAAACGTGTTTTTTTTTTGCCGTTTCTTGCAATAATGGTACGGAACCCTTAGTGCGCGAGTCCGACTCGCACTTGGCCGGTTTTTTTAAGTACACAGAAGCTACGTTCCTAATAGGATTATAATATGAGCAATGCCCAAGGCGAGATTTAGTCATGGTGTATTCAGAGCAAATCCGAAGATAAATATTGTCCCAAGCAGTCAAACAAGCGTAACAAATACAGACGTAAGGACGGCTTTAGTATCTCTTTGTCACGATTTAAACATTTAATAGAAAAATGATTATCGGATTAAGTCTCCAATAAAAATGTACGAATCACGAAAAGCAAACAACCGAATCAATAGTGTGTATAGGTAGTGTAAATATAAGCTTACATGCGGGTACTTAGTATGTAAATTGTGAAACAATAAAGCATACAAAGTAATGTACTCGAACTTCATTGGTTCATTAATGCTCCAAAAATCAATTATACAGCAATAAAATTCACAAATTGGGAACTTTACAGTATACAGTATGCCGATGGGTACTTTCGAAATTACCACTTCTGGCTTCCATTCAAGGTGCTTTTTTGAAGAACTCTGATGCTAAGTTTTACAATCAAGTATAACATAATAGAACAGCGCAAATCAATCCAATTACTCGATTGTAGAGGCATGGGCCATACTGCACGCGCGCAGCATTAATTTTATGGCAGTGAGAGAAATTCGGAATAATTGCCCCTTCATTACGGTGGCCAGTTAGGTAAACTGGACTGGTTTTGGTACAAAGTAGCTCATTTATAACTATGACAGACAACTCTCTATTTTGGTTCGGTTAAAACTTGGGATTAGAAATAATCAATACATATAATAAATCTGTAGAAAAGTCGTTTTTGTACATAGAATATATTACAAAAAAAAATAGCCTTGGTGCTAAAGGATAACCAACGGAACCCATTTCCAGCATTTTTAAGTTTTGTCTGTTTATTTGTGCACGCATCACGTAAAATGTACGAAACCTATGTAGATAACTTTTATTATATACGAGTACATTAAAATTGTGCCTAACTTGAAGTATTACTTAGATTTTGTTTCAACGCAATCGGTCACTCTATCTAAAGTTAGATGAATTTAAAGTGTTCAAGAAGTAAAATATCACAACACACGCAATTCAGATACTCGGACAGTTGAACTCCATTGGCGTTGAGCATTTGAAGTCATTTTCTGAATGGCGGTGTTAAGATTTTCCTCGAAAGAATGACCCTAGAAAAAAATTGGTAGGTAAGTAGGGTAGGTAGGAAGGTAAGTATAGTAGCGTAGGCAGTTGACGAGAGCGAAGCCGCGGGCACAGCTAGTAAATAAAAATATTTAAACCCAGTAAACTGGCAATTTGCGGCTAAAGAGCACAAAATTAAAACAGTATCTGTTACATTTTATCTTAGATCAATGAGAACTCTTAAAAATAGGGCACGACTCACTTAAATGGATTGATTTGTAGTTAACGGAACAAACGAGGCAACGATTATCACGTTTTCACAAAAGAGTTTGTGGATGCACTTAGCGTATTTAATCAAATAAACGCGCGAATTTAGGGTATCTCCATTCATTTACACTTCCATATCTGTGGAAAAGGTTTAAAGTTTATAAACAAGCACGTGAAAGTTGTTGTTCGCCAGATGTTCAATGGCTCATCCATTTCAATTGATCCAATTGTCCTTAACCACTAGTTTTGGAGTACTACACATGAGTTTCATAACAATTTACTTCAATGAGAAAATTGTGGTGAGTGATAAAAACAATCAATTTTACGTTTCAGATGCCAGTGTTGTGCGCGACATGGAGCGGGACACTTACGAGATGAAGCCCAACCGGCTGTCACGCGGTAGCTCCCTCTTCGGTGCGGACCCTCAAGTCCAGCTCAGGACGGCGCTACAAACCAACGACTTCGCTACGTTTAAGAAACTTGTCAGTTATGGTTCAGTGAATCTTGAGCATGTTTATCAATATCCAGATTACAAGACATGTTTGGAGCTTGCAGTGTCCGAACCAAATAAACAAGAATTCGTGAAGCTTTTACTACAACATGAAGTGGAAGTCAATAAAATGAATGAAACTCATGCTGCGGCTCCCATACACTTCGCCGTTGAAAATGGAAATATCGAAGCATTAGCAGCGCTACTTGAGGACGACAGAATTGACGTAAATATTAAAAAAAAAGGAAACACCGCCTTATTAATGGCAATCAAGAAAATTGAAGACTTGGATGATGACCGAGAGCGTGATCTAGCCACTTATGAGGAAATGGTTGAGATGCTCTTAAAAGCGGGTTGCAATGCTAATAGTCCCGATTTAAAGGGTGTAACACCTACTTATTCTGCTGCCAAACAAGGCCTGGAAAGGATTGTAACTTTGATATTAGACTACGCTAAGGAACCTATTCATTTAGACACATACAAAGATTTCAGAGGAAGAACTGCGCGTGACTTTCTTAAAGAAGCATTCCCACATCTATTGGCCAAGTTCGAAACTGAAGAGGTAGAACCAGAAATAATTGACGTCGATAAATTATTTTCATATCTTAGCAGACATGAAGAAGATAATTTTATCCGCGACTTCACTACACTCGTTAAGAAAAATGACCATCGTCCAGCTTTGGCAGCTAACAATGGCATGAACACTATGCTTCAGATGGCTACTGACAAGGGATTACACAGAGTAGTTGGAACTTTACTGAACTCCGGGGCAGATCCAAACGCAACGTGTTCAGGTAACACTAGCAGACCGATAGCAATCGCTTGCCAAAATGGGTATCCAAAATTACTTAAAATGTTTGTGGACAACGAATCGACTCTATTTGACACAGTGAATTGTGAATCTCTTCTTCAAATAACTGTGAAAGGCATGCGGTCTTATTCCAAAACACCAAAAGAAAGTTTCAATGAGTGTTTAGAAATATTGCTAAAGCATCCCAAAATTAACATTAATGTTAACCATCCTGATTTAAAAGACAACACTGCTCTACATTACGCTGCCAGGAATGGTGATCAAGAAACTGTTTTAGAGTTATTAAGGAACGGAGCATGCGTGGGTCTTCGTAATAAATTTAATGAACCGCCCTTAGCGGATATAAATGCTAAAACATTCGAATCATATTTGGACGAATGTATAACGACTAATGGCGAACGACCAAGTGACGACGATTACGAGATTCACGTGAAATATAGCTTCCTTGTTTATCCAAACAATTCGCTTGAAAACGAGCTGTGCAAGGTACCTCTAATGGATAATTCTATCAACAACGAAAAGGAACTAGACTCCCTATTGGCGCCCGAAACCGATGCTTTACTATACATGACAAGAAATGAAGAGTTGCGGCCACTTTTAAAACACCCAGTCATCACAAGCTTCTTGTATTTGAAGTGGCAAAGAATAAGTTGTCTTTTCTACGCTAACATAACATTTTATTCACTGCTTTGGCTATGCTTGATCCTTTACATAATATTGGGATACGTAGAAGAGAAAAAGCCACCAGGCTCAATAGAAGCGTTGAATGTTGTTACACATGCTGGTGCGGTAATTGGTTTATTCCTATTAATATTTCGAGAGTTGTTCCAATTACTTGTGTCGCCGATGCGATATTTACAAAGCTTGGAGAACTGGATGGAAATCATATTGATATTCGTTACCGCGTTGATAGTAAGTAACGACTCAGCGGAAGAGTCTACTAAACAACAATTGTCCGCAGTCGCCATATTACTATCATCCGCTGAATTAGTTCTACTCATTGGTCAGTTCCCTACTCTATCTACGAATATTGTTATGTTGAAAACTGTCTCGTGGAATTTCTTCAAATTCTTGCTCTGGTATTGTATCTTAATAATAGCGTTTGCTTTGAGCTTTTATACACTGTTTCGGCAAGAAGAACCAGATGAAGAACAGAAACCACCCAACCCTAATAATGCTGGAAAAGATGAGGAAGAAGATGAAGACTTCTTCGAGAATCCAGGCGGATCGTTATTTAAAACGATAGTCATGTTGACAGGAGAATTCGACGCCGGATCTATTAAGTTCAGTACATTCCCAGTTACGAGTCACTTAATATTTATTGTATTTGTTTTTATGGTGCCCATCGTACTATTTAATTTACTTAACGGTTTAGCTGTAAGCGATACACAAGAAATCCGCGCTGATGCAGAACTTGTGGGGCACATATCTAGAGTAAAGCTAATCTCATACTTCGAGAGCGTATTGATCGGTAACGCTAGATCTTATTCCCGACCGAGTACTTGCTGGTCGTGGCTACCGGCCAGTTTCGAAAAACTGAACATCATAAAGCCTAAAATGTTTTGTATTAAACCTTTTGCAAAGCGTATAAGCCTGTTCCCACACTTTCTGCCAAAATACAGGATCATTGTGAAACCAAATCAGGATAACAAGATTGATATCCCTCACGCTGAGCCACTTGGAAAATTCGGAGATGATTATGAAGACATCGAAGGTGGCACAGGCGCCTGTTGTTTTGAACGCTGTCAAAACTACAGATTGGACCGCAAAATTGTAAAGAATGCAAAAGTTGTTGTCAGCAAGAAGACAAACGTTACTGAATTTGACGAAATAAAGAATCAGCTAACGAAATACGAAATGAAAATAGAAAGTCTCGAAAGTACGATGAAGAAGGTGTTACAGGCTTTGGAATACCGTAACTAATATATTTTAAGCAATATTTTATAAAATTCTATATTATAGCTTTTAAAAAATAAATATGTATGTCTGCTTTGTATTCATATTAATATTTTATTTTATTAATATTTTTCGTATGAATATTTTTTATTAGATTTAGAATTGAGGGTGTACTATTGGTTACACCTCTGTCTATCCTTACAGGGAGAACAGGCGTGATGTTATGTTATTTTATTTAACTTATGTTAACGTAGTTATTAAGAACAGTTTTAACTTTGGAGGATGTTTGAGTGAGAGAGAATTAAATTGAAAATTGTTATTTTATCGCGTCCAATATTGTATTCATGTGAATCTCATTTTTAAATTAAAAATATTCCAATAAATTCCTTTTTTAATTAGGTTATGTTTTCATTATGTTCGAAACTGTTTCATTCCTTAATTACTGCCGATGAAAAACACTGCAATGAGTAATTTCAGTACCGTTAACTTTCTCTAATTCCGTATTTTAAGTGCCCAAAATAAATAATATTGCTTTCATAACATAAAACATACCAGAAAACGAATTTTGAATGTCAAACGGCTCTCTTGCGCATAAAAACATAAATGACTAGCTTAAACTACCATAGGCACAGCTTTAATGCAAAAAATAAACAAAAAACGAAAAGGTAACAGTAACGTTGCCTGAAAAGACTTTTCAGACAACGTTACTGCTACCATAAATAACGTAATTCCAGTGAAGGAATTAAATAGGATTGGCCTCTAATTACAGTTATTTTCCTGGACTATAAGAAACGGTAAGTTTTTATATCTTTTTTTATGTTTTATATGCTCGCGCTTGACCACCATCTCACATGATAGTAAGCGATGAGGTGGTCGACGGTGGAGCACGTTTGCCTAGAAGTAACCTATTCACTCTTGACTTATAGACCCCTAGATTTTAGCTATCGGGAAACACAGACTCCGGCAGGAAAATCCACTCCTTAGCTGTACGCATAATAAAAGTATTCTCAAAACGTTTAGTGCGTATGGGTGGAATGTCCACCATGTACCGATAACGCATCGCCGTACGTCTGGTAGTCCGATGATGGAACGGGCTGGGTGGAATTAAATCATGCAATTCCATCGCACACTCCCCGAAATGTAACCGATAAAAAACCGACAAGCTGGCAACTTGGCGACGATGTTCAAGACTCTGGAGCTTTGACTTAACCAGTGCCTCATCGCCGATGAGCTTCTTGGCCCGCTTTTCGATTGACTCTAGTGCATCAAGCTGGTATTTTGCAGATCCGTCCCATATATGAGAACAGTACTCCATGCATGATCGAACTTGCGCTTGATACAAGCTAAGCAGCTGTTCTGGCGTGAAGTACCTTCTCACCTTTGCAAAGATCCCCAGCTTTTTCGCAGCCAGCTGAGCGTTTGCCTCAAAGTATGGGCCAAAATTGAGAGTCGATGTTAACGTAACGCCAAGAAGCTCAAGATGGTCAGTAATTGGCACGGTCACATCTCGGAAAGTTGGAGCCGGGTGAAATTGACTCTTTTTAGCGGAAAAAAGACACGCCTGGGTTTTAGCAGCATTAAACCTGACCAGATTGGCATCGCCCCATTCGGAGACTGCCTGCAAGGACAGGTTTGAGCGCTCCACCATGGCCTCCCGGAGAGACTGGATCTGAGGCCCGGTAGCACGAGCGTTGGACAAATATCTCTCAGCAACAGTGCTGTCGTCTGCATACCTAAAGGTACCGGGTTTTAGCAGCCGGGCTGGCCTTCGAGATGTCTAGGGAGACGGCAAGCGTTTCCCCGTGCCTCTCGATGGCCTCACTCCAGATGTGAATGTCATACGCTAGAAGATCCCCAGTAGACCGATTTCGGCGGAAGCCGTATTGGCGGTCACTAAGGATATCGTTTGCTTCTAGGTATGCCAGGAGCTTAATATTGAGTACACGTTCCATACTCTGTAAAAGGCCCGGAGTAGGCGTGTCAAGATCGGAGTTAGGTTAGAGAGAGGTTCTAAGAACAATTGCTGGTATGCCGTCTGGGCCACAAGCCTTGTTCACGTCGAGGTTGCGCAGCACCTTACAGACGACGACTTTTGATGGATACGAATATCCGACATACTCGTCTCGCATCCATCAGGAGGAGAAAAAGGCCGCGCTTCATCAGGATTCAGACGTGAAGATTCCACAAAAAGAGAGGCAAATAAATTTGCCTTCTCCTCAGCAGTGAGGGACGGCAGACGTTCGACTAGTAAAACGCTTTACTACCTGCTGGGTAAGAAGCAAGTTTGGTCCCTATTCGGCCAATGTGGTCGAACCGAGCCCTTCGCAACACCATCTTGCAGGACTTGGCAGCCATGTTGAAGGCCTTCTTCTTCTGACCCACGTCACTAGCCTTACGCGATCGAGCGTCGACCCAAGCCAGGTACGCCCCATGTTTAAGCGCGCCGGCGCACTATGGGACCAAACAGTATTTTCCATCTCAAAAATGGTTTTGTCGAAAGTCGTAAATCCATAGATTGTTTTATGGTTTTATACTCTCAAAAGATGGAACTTACGAATAAATTACAAAATATGAAAAAATATAAAGTTTTACGTTTATAAAATGAACCTCAAACATTGGACATAAATATTTTCATGCCAATTAAATTACCGTTAAGGGAGTTCAACACATAATTATTCGGAAGTTTTCCAAGGAAACATATTAGTGTTATACATCATTAGATAGCTTAGAATATACACTTTGCAACCACGTTCAGTTTTTGTAAAAAAAATATTTTTATTTAATTTTTTAATATTTTTTTAGTGAAGTAAAGAAAATTTAGTTTTTGTTAATTTCAATTGGAGTTTTCGTTGTTGCCGAAAGCAGCCGGTGTCAAGTTAATTACTCTATTAGAGACCTTATCTACTCAGTAATATGAGGATTTAAAAAAAACTTGCGCGTTTTTTGCGCCAGAGGTGATTTTGAAGCAATAATGTCAATCGGGGAAAAATCCTCGAAAATTACGGTTCTTCTTTTTTATTATGAAATATTATATTTAGTTATTATCCTTTGATGTCTATATTGTTTTTTCTATTTCTATGATAAAAACATACATTTGCAAATTAAAAAAACTGCTATTATATTTGAAAGAATCTTCCCATGGCAATTTTGTTTGGGGTGGTCACCTTAACCACAAGTATGATAAACTATATTGCTGCGGAAGTTCTATTTATCTGTTGTGGTAAATAATTACAATCAGTACTGATTACACTATTTCGATGAGAACTGTTATAATCAATTGTCCCATGGTTTTTGCACAAGGCACTAAAATATTAGTCCTTTAAATACCCGTGTATGTTCAGCATACGATTCATCAAAGTGTTCAGATACTTCTTTTCAATAACAATTAACGCATAAAAAACATTATTATCTAACAATGAGTGAATTCGTTTGTGTTCGACGCGATCTTTGTGATCAAATAATAAAAGGGAAAAGTACTTCAGACCTCAAAAAATATTTATTGGAAAATTTTCAACTATCGGAAACTGACGTTAATACTGTAATAGAGAGTATTCAAAAAAATCTAACATCGAGTTGCAACCAGAAATGGACCAAAGCTCAAAGAAAGCCGGACCGGTTCGAGAGCCTATACTCAAATTGGTTAAATGGTGAGTTTAAAGTATCATTGAATTCTTGCAGTACCTCAACCACTGTAAATTCTGGTTTGAATACTTCTGGTGAACGTGGAAGACCAACAAAACAATATGACGAGTGCTCGGAAAACACAAAGAAACGAAAAAATATGGAGCTGGTCCAGGAGTATGGAATGGAACATGTCCGTAACGCTTATGTGCAAGGTTTAAGATCCATGGGGGAAAATGACGAAGCGTCGATTGTGACTATTATCAGAAATAAGGAAAAAGAAGAGAAAAAAGTTATTCTACAAAATATACTCAATCCAGATAACGCACTTTCCTTTACAAAAGAGGAAGCATTGAGTATATGCATTGAAACTGATTTAACCAAAGCACAATATGCGTACCTAAGAAAAAGGCTCGTTGATAAGAATTTAAGTTCTGTATTGCCTTCGTATCAAACACTAAGTGAAGCAAAAAAGGCTTGCTATCCGCCTGCATCCAGCATTACGGTGACAAATATAAGCGCAAAAATCAACCTGCAAGATCTCTTAGACCATACAGTCTGCCGTATTATAAGGATAAAGTCAGGATCGACTTACAATCGTCTCAAGCTTTTCACTAAATGGGGATGTGATGGATCCTCCGGGCAAAGTGAGTATAAACAAACTCTACCGGAAGAAAACGAACAAATATCGGACGCTAATTTGTTTATAGTGTCCCTTGTACCACTGCGACTAGTAGACGAAGAAACTTCTACGGTCATATGGAAAAACCCTACTTGCTCATCTGTTAGATATTGCAGACCAATTTCATTAGAATTTGCAAAAGAAACTCCCGAAAAAACTACAGCGGTTGTCAGTGAAATTGAAGCCAAAATTAATCAATTGATTCCAACTCTTGTGTCAATAGAAGACAAAGTCATCGAAGTTAAACATCAACTGTTTATGACAATGATTGATGGGAAAGTTGCTCAAGTGTTGACAAACACATCATCCAGTGCTACCTGCACTGTTTGTGGAGCAACTCCCAGACAAATGAATGATCTTTTAAAAGTTACAACGAGAGTTGAAAATGAAAATGCGTTTAAATACGGATTGTCGACGCTACACGCATGGATAAGATTTATGGAAATGATCCTCCATATTTCTTACAATTTAGGTTTTGAGAAGTGGTCTGCAACAACTCCAGAAAATAAGCAACTTAAAGAAGACAAGAAAAATTTTGTCCAAAAACGTTGCCGAGAAGTGCTTGGCTTGCATATTGATAAACCACGTCAAGGTTCCGGTAATAGCAATGACGGTAATACGGCAAGGAGATTTTTCCAAAATTACCAATGTTCTGCAGAGATAACCGGAATTGATGAAGAATTAATCAAGAGACTATATATAATTCTTCAAACTATGTCATCGGGATTTCCTATAAACGCAGAAAAATTTGGTCAGTATACATTGGTAACCGCGCAATTATATGTAAGCAAATATAACTGGTACTACATGCCATCTTCGGTCCATAAAGTACTTATACATGGTGCTAAAATAATAGAGCATTATGCAGTTTTGCGTATAGGACAATTATCCGAAGATGCCCAGGAAGCTCGAAATAAAGATTATAAGAAATATAGGTTACATCACGCTAGGAAGTGTTCCAGATCAGCAACAAACGAAGACGTTCTGCATATTTTGTTATATACATCTGATCCTTATATATCTAGCTTAAATAAACCAAGTTTTCTAATATCCAAAGAATTATTTGACGAAGCTAAAGAATTGTTGGAAATAGAAAGTGATGAGTAGGATAAGTTTAAGTAATTTTTTTTTTTTGTCATGTAACTGTTTGTTTAATAATAATAATTTAGTTTTAAACTTATTTTAAGCATAAGTGTAACTTTTATTGCTATTTTAATATAACTGTATGATTTTTTGTATGAAATTTCGTATAAATTTATCTTTGTCATTTTTTTTCGGAAAAAATTTTTTTTTTAGAATGATGATTTTTGATTTCTTTTATTGCCTAGATATTCACAAATACGTGAAAAAAAAATCAAGGAGATAAATCACAAAACAACAGAGTTATCGATTTTTGAGATGGAAAATACCGGTTGGTCCCATAGTGCGGCGCGCTTACTTTCGGCGCCAAACTATGGCCGGTCTTCGCTAGACATTGATACGTCAAAGAACGGAATGTACTACTCCATTCCCTGATGCAACACATCCGTCACGGCATCCGCACACGACGATGGAACAGTCGAAGAAAAGCATTTAATTTTGAGAAACTTCTCTAAAATCATCTCATTTTATAATGAGTTTCAGAAGCTCCAAGTTATTCTAATGAACCGCTTCTTGGAAAGGAATGCTAGAGGCTCTAAAATTAAATTTAAATAAACTTAATAAAACCTTTAAAAGAATGTCCTCTGCAGAAAATTAATCATAGATTTTATCTGATTTTGAACTATAGGTCGAACGAAGTGCTATTTCAGTTAACGTAAGCAGAGTTTTAGTTTGAAAAACACCAAATTTTATGACAATGTATTCCAGTTCCAGGGTGACTGTCCCATTCTTGTTTCCCTTTCTCGATATGGCTGGCTACGTGGTTCCAGATCCGCCAGTGGATACACATCACAAACATGGATTCAAACACACAGTTATGCGGCGGCAGGTATAATTTAACGCTTTGTCGACTTCTCTACCGTGGCCAGATCGATGGTCACACTGGGCATGCGAACTCCCCAGCAGGAAAAGACAGAAAAAGGCCAAATGCGCTATTAAAGATAGGCTCGCACTTGACCACTATCTCACCTGATGGTAAGCGATGATGGTCGACGGTGAAGCACGCTTTTATAAAAGCAACCTATTTCATCTTGACTTAAATACCTCTAGGATGTAGCTTTCGACACAGATAATATAACACTAGCATACAGATGCCTCATCTTATACAAAGAATCCGTGCCGACGTAACAAGCATTTTTCGTCTAATTAAACCGATTATTTTTTGTACATCGTTCGCGTTCGGTTCCGTTCCGTGGCGATAGATAGATGGTGTTAGTAGCGTCTTGCAACAGTTGTAACTAAAAGGGTTTACTCGGTGCATGAATATTTTTTTCTATAAATACAGTAAAGATTACAAAAACGGGATTTTCGCGATTTTCAGAAAAACGGCAAGTTTTATCATAAAATTTGCCCAGACAAAAATTGAAGATCAGATAAAATCTATAAATAGCACGTGCTCACTGTGCCACTGTCTTTCCTGAGGTCACTCGGTGGACTGACAGAGTCCCCACTCTGAGCGCCCGAAGCCCCGGCGTTCCACCTGGCTTAAAATATACAAGCGGGGTTTCGGCGTGTCTACATCGAGGTGGTTGCCTCCACGATACCTTCTTCTCCAAGTGGGATTGGCCTCCCCCGATTCCACTCGCTGGCTATTTCACTCTAGTTTTCTGTCTCAGCCAGCATATTTCTCACTAATACTGGCAGAGACGGGTCTCGCCCGATCTTGGCGATTAAGATCCACCACTCAAAGGCCCAAGACGGCACTCCTCGAGCGTGTGCGAATCCAAGTTGCCTCTACAATTATGGCAATTTACCATGGCCTCTCACCCAATCGTATTCAGGTACTCACCGAAGCAACCGTACCCGATCAGTACCTGAATGTGCCTGTAGGAGATGCGCTCCGATCTTTTCAGCCAGCCACGTGCTATTCAAACCATTTTCCGCTGCAGGCTGTTGATTTTAGTCCTGCAGCGATGTCCAAACATCTGACGGTCTATTTCTGCCTCCGAGATTGGGCAACAGTCTATGCAAAGCACCCACTAGTCTACCAATGCGGGGGAAAAGGCGCTCAAAATGCTCTTCGAAGGCCCACCGTACATGATTGAACCAAGATAGTGGACTTGCGCATCTCCTATTGTGAGCTGGGTGGGTCAATTTTATGAGGCGCTATCTGTAACTATATTTAGCCCCATCTCGCGAATCAACGCTGACCAAACGTCTCTTGCCACTCCGAGCTCAGAAAGTTGGATGGTATCGTCGAAGGTGTCACCAGCAGTGGAGTGTTTGTAGTAGTCTTGAGAAAAAGAAATTTAACTTTGTTTGAATATAAATTGCTCTTAGGCACCCCTCCATACTACAAATTTTGCATTTTGAGTTTTTAGGTCATCGAGCATCGTACTGAGGTCCTCCATGGTCTCAGCCATGACCACTATATCGTCGGCAAACCGAAGCCACCCTTCTTAAGGAAGAGTACCATCACACCCCCGCACCATGCCTTTGGCGTTTTCCCCTCAAGTCTGACGGAATCAAAGAACTTTTGAAGGGTTTTAAATACTGGTTTTCCACCCGCCTTCAGGAGTTCGGCCGTAATTGAGTTATCACCCGGTACCTTATTGTTCTTAAGCTGTTTCAGAGCCATCCTAATCTCATACAGGCTAACATCCGGAATGTCTTCGGTATAGTGTCGGGTCAATCTAGCTCTAGTATCATTCGCTAGATTCGCGACGGGTTTGCTGGTTGATGTGTACAACTGCCCATAGAATCTCTCGATCTCCCTCAGAAGCGCCGGATTGGCGGATACGATCCTGCCATCATCGGTCTTCAGTTTCGTGAGCTGGCTCTGCCCAATAGACAGATCTCTTGCAAAGACCTTGGAGCCCTTATTCCGCTCAATCGCGTCTTTAATACTTTCGGTATTAAAGCGTCGAAGGTGGGTTTCAACGACTTTGAGATCCGTCTATTAAGCTGCCGGTATTTCAACGCATCATCTGAAGACTGCAAGATCATCTCACGCCTCTCCTTCATGATAAATGATTTTATTTCTGTAAGTTGGTTTGTACAAACACTTTTACATGTCGATCATATTTTTTTAACTAGATGAGGTCGGCGTTTCCTATCTGACTATTCTGAGAAAAAAAGCCGAAACAAACTCCGAGGTCACACTCTTTTTTAAAGTCCAGGCAAAATCATGGTTAGATCATGTGAAGAACATGTAGACTGATGTCTGAAATGGTCTTTTGAGGAAAGAACTAGTCAGATTGAGTGGGCCTGTCCAATCACTGCACGCATTTGTCAATAACCGAGCAGCTCAGAATTTAAGGAGCTCAACGATTCGACGAACAATACCAAAGATATGACATTCGGGTAGACCGCATAAACTACTCAAACTGCCAGACCATGATTAAAAACTAAGATAAATTAAACCAAAAAAAAATAACGATCCACATAGTCTTCACATTCACAACAATTAAAATATAATACTTTAAAAAGTAAGTATTCTTCTAATTACAAGAAAATAAAAAAAAACACGGTGCAAAATATAATAAAATAACAAAATTTATTGGAGCAGCTCAATCTCAAGGCTTTTTTTGTTCTCAAGGTAATCTTTAATTGTATAAACCGCTTTCTGGCACTTACGTTTAATGAATGATTTGAATTTATTAAGACTTAGATCTTTTACGAGGCTTGGAAGCTTATTATAAAAGCGTACACATTGACATCTAAACGAGCCAACTAATTTCTTGAGCCTTGTTGTAGGTACTACAAATTTGTGTTTGTTCCTAGTATTTATGTTATGGATATCACTGAATTTTTTAAACAATTTTATATTTTTATGGGCATATAAAAGATTTTCATAAATATTAGGTCCTTAACTATGAAATTGGCGTTTTGTCGTACTGGCCACTTTGATCACATATATCTCCTGTTTGGTTTGGAATTCCAATTTTAAATTTATACAGCTATTTACTCATGCGTTTGGAAAACCGTAATTCATTTGTTTTTTACTCTTTTGGTTTTTTCCTTGCGCCAGTCAGTTTACAAACTGAAAATCTTGAATTATCGCGTTATTTACGAGTACGAGTTCCATCGTGGCACCAGTGCTGCAGAAAAGGCTCGAAGGATTAATGATGTGTATGGCGACAGTGTCACAAAAGAAAACAGTGTGTTTTTGGTTGCAACGTATTCGTTCTGGAAATTTCGACCTGCAAAACAAGCCCCTTGGACGGCCGGAGACCAAAGTTGATAATGAAGAATTGAAGGCTATTTTGGAAGCGGATCCATCGCAAACCACGTCCGAGTTAGCTGCAGGCTCAGCAGGCTCAGCAGGCTGCGGTGTTAGTGATAAAACTGTTTTAATCCACTTGAAGCAAATTGGGAAGGTGAAAAAGCTTGAAAGGTGGGTACCCAGGGGCGGCTGTACTTTAAGTTCACTCGTGCGCCGAACTGCCAGATTTTATCAGGTTTTTAAAAAAAAATGTAATATTTGATTAACGATCTATTCAATATTAACGAAATTATGACGAACCAATTTCAGCTCTTTGCTAAAGTAATAAGACGTATATTGCTGTAAAAATTATTCCCCGTGCGGAAGGCTAAAGCGCACGGCGAGTGCTCATACAACTTCTACCAGATACAAGCGAAAACGCCTGGCGCGTGAGACAGAGATAGTTCAATACAAAATGTACGGCAAAATATTACCACTCTCGTGCGCCGCCCCAGCGAACCGAAGATTACCGAGAGCGGGCGAGGTTTGACCTTATATACCTTACCTTCGGGTCAAGCCCGCGTAATGTTGGTACATTACGCGGGTGGGAAGTGAGGCGGGCGCGGGGCTTGTAACTAGACGGCGTTGGCGTCGAATTAGTAGTCGTTAGCGAAATGGTTTGCCGATTTACATAGGCTCTTGTGAATTTTTAAATTTTCTGAACTGCTTCAAGGTCAATTACTCAGTGAGCTGATGAGTGCACTACTACTTCTATGATCCACCAGCCGCCACTGTGGGTACCTCAAGAATTGAGTGCAGCAAACCGAAAAACGCGCGTCGACTGCTGCGTTACATTACTCAACCGGCACAATAATGAAGGGATTTTAAATCGAATCATTACCTGTGATGAAAAGCGGATCCTGTACAATAATCGGCAACGCTCATCGCAATGGCCGAACCCTGGCGAACCAGCCAAATCCTGCTCCAAGCGAAAATTAACTCAAAAAAAAATTGTGTGCCTTTGGTGGACGCCGGTGTCGTTCACTACAGCTTTCTTAAATCTGGCCAGACGATTACGGCGGATGTCTATTGTCAGCAACTGCAAACATGATGGAAAAGCTAGCTGCTAAACAGCCGAGGCTGGTCAATCGCTCTAGGCCACTGCTGCTTCATGACAACGCTAGACCACACACAAATAAATATGACCTAAAATCAGTACTTGAACGACCCCTTGTAAAACGGAACTGCTAGCTATGTAATAATTTATGTTTATTAAAAAATCTTTGAAATAGGTCTAAAATTAATATCTCAATTTTTTACTAAACGTAGGTAGTACTGAAATAGGTTTATAATTTGTATGGTCTGATGTACTACCTGATTTAAACAAAAGGTATGTTGAACGACCCCTTGTAAAACCGAACTGCTAGCTATGTAATAATTTATGTTTATTAAAAAATCTTTGAAATTGCTCTAAAATTAATTTCTCTAATTTTTATTAAACGTAGGAAGTACTGAAACAGGTCAATAATTTGTATGGTCTGAAGTACTACCTGATTTAAACAAAAGGTTTTATTTTTACTATTTTTCATTAGGTCAGGAAACTTCCCACAGTCGATACAATTAATAAAGATAATAGCTAAACTAGGTGCGACAATGTCAATAATAGACTTAGCAACTTCTACAGAATGACTCCACAGATCTGCAGCCTTTTTAACATTTAAAGTGTGAAAGATTTTAATTATGTCTCTACAAGTAATATGTTCAAAAAGAAATTCCAAATCGCAAACATTAACATTTTCTTTTAGCAAAGACTCAGCAACAAAAGGTGATGAGTTTAAGGATTTAGTAGTTGAAATGGTAATATCAGAAAATAAATTTTCAAAGGCCACTGCGACTTGAGTCTGATTTTATGATATTGTCACTAATAGACAGGCTGTAGTCAATATTTCGGTTACCAGATCTGCCCGTTTCACTATTAATAATATTCCAAGTCGTTGTAATAACATTACTACTGTTTTTAATCTTCGAACTCAAATAACGTGACTTGGCCAAACAACAAAGTTTCTAAATAATTTTGAATAATTTCTAACATATAAATTCAGCAGTGTTTACATAAGTCCTTTCACTGCACAGCTCTTAAAGCCGTGTTCTAGTTTTATGAATACCAATGGTAGCCCAATCACTGAATGATAAGTTACTATTAACGGAGATAGTCTTGGGAATAAAAGACAAATTAAATGTTTACAGTATATACTTAAAAAAATCTGATGATCTGAGATGATTAGGATCAACATGAATTGACAAAATTAGTAATTTATTAATGAGTTTAACTTTAAAAGCCGCCAAGTGACTCGCAGTTTTGGGGTTAACAGTGATATCATGAGCTTGAGAGTAGGATCAGAGAACTGTTTTTATTTATATCTTTACGGAGGGTTTGAAAAAAAATACTTAGAGCCAACCATATGGACAGCTTCCACCAACCCATCGCTGTATTCGTCCATGGAGCTCCCTAGACATTCGAAACGATTCTGGAGTTCGACCTGAAAGGTCTCGGGGTTTTGGACTTGGATCTGTGCTGGAAGGAACCTGGACTTAATCGGTAGAGACCTTTCAAGCTTAACATTAATGTTCAATGTGCCTGTTACCATGCGGTGATCGCTCCCGGTTTTCGCCGAATCGATCACAGACATCATTGAACATTTGCTACTTGGTTGACATGATGAAGTCGATCTCGCTTTTGTTGTCGCACCATCGGGGCTTTGCCAGGTCCACTTTCTGTGCTCACGTTTTCTGAAGGAGATCATCATGTAAAGGCCCTCTTTCTTCCTAAAACTGGCCAGTAGGTGACTCCGGTGGTTCCGACGTCCAACTCCAAATTGCTCCACTTGCAGCTCATCCTCGTCTCGTTTGCCCAGTTTCGCGTTGAAGTCCCCCATGACAACGGTGAAGTGAGTTTTGAAACCATGCATGGCTCTAGAGATATCCTCATAAATGCTCTCTACATCGTCGTCAGGGTGTGCCGAGTTCGGGACGAAGACCTGTATTACATTTAGCGAAGATCTTGCGGATATTCTGAGTATAAGGTACGCCACCGTGGTCGACACACTCTCGATCTTCACTACGCTGTTCAAAAGGGACTTGTGGACGATAAACCCGACACCACCCTGGGACTGCCGGTCACCCTCTCGGAAATAGAGCTTTTTCTTTTTTTAACTTTGTATAGATTCTTTTACCGATTATTTTGTGAATGTGTGAACATTGTAGGTCTTCTAATGTTAGTTAACATTTGTTAACTTTGTTATATATTATACATTTTTTTTTTCTTACTACTTTTTAAGAGTAACCATGGAGTTTCTTGCCGGTTCTTCTCCATAGGAAACGACCAACCCGAACCGTGCACCTTTTGTCGACGTTTTAAGTAAAATAAAAAAAATTGATTTTGATTTTGAGGAGGTTACCGGATTTTAGGATTTCGGTGCTTTCATCGTTTATGAACGTTAGTAATGTTACCTATTTATTTTGGTGAATGTAGCTGATTATACGGAACCCTCTGTGCCCGAGTCAGACTCGCACTTGGCCGGTATTTTTATTAGAAAGCTGACAGGTAGATACTTTTGTTTGGGTTTAGGTCGCATCTCCCGCCCCCATCCACTAGGTAACCTTAGGCGGTAAAAGTAACAAGTAAGTCTCACTAACCTTATCGAGGCTCTGTATGAGCTGGCACCAGGAGGGCTCGATGACCTCGACGCACATGTAGTACTGCAGGTGCTGGATACAGCTCAGCATGCGCTGGCGCAGAGCGAACGCGTCCGCGTACAGCCGCGCCTCCGAGAAACGCTTCACCACCTTGTTGTACAGCCACACTCTGTATAACCAAATTTGTTATTTTATCTACTTCGGTTTCGTTATATTCGAATTACAAAATTGACACCGGTTTCATTATGATACCCATAACGACATCGGGTTGCATTATGCCAATCATCATGTATTCTAAAACACAAGATAATTCTTCAACTCTTTAATAAATTCTGATGATTCAATGTAAATGATGTTTTTAAAAATGGAAAAAGTTTAGAACAAAAGTCTCGTAAACTATTTGGCTGTTGGGGCTACAAGATCTTTGCCTTAATAAAGACTAAATTTAAAAAAAAGTGGACGCGGGAAAAAATCTGAGTGAAATTTTATTAAAAATGTCTTCAAAATCAAGTGATATTAAAAATACTCCACCAGATATAACAAATATAGCAGTTGCGACTACAAATAATTTACTACCAGAAAAATCAAGACATGTATATGAGAAATGAAATACTTAAACACACTTCCTGAAATATTTATTTGTCTATATCTGTGTTTTATTCCTTCCTTCATAGATAAAATCTGGTATGCAACTGTACGTTATTGGTCTTTTAATAACTCGTGCCCACCTATTTCGGTACGCGCTACGCTTATATCGAAAAATGGCACTCGTATTAAAAGACCGTCCATAACGTAACAGTTGCATAAATAGCTATTAATGGGTATATCGAATAATACTTTGCTCGACTTAGGGCCGATTTCACCAAATATATTAATCGCGATTAGTTCAGCTAAACTCAGTTTATGCAAATACAGCTTTCCTATTGGTTGAGACCGCTGAGAAACTACCAATAAGCCGCGTACCCACCTAGCGCACAGGCTCGCGCGGCAGCCTCGGTGTCCGGATCGCGAGCGATGGCTCCCGCGGCAGCCTCAGTAGATTTGTTCAATTACACGAGGCCGCCTCGCGAGGCAGGCTGAGCCATCATAAGTCCGCGAGTATTCGTAATGGACAGTCGTGTATTTTCAGCTGCTGCTATTTTCCTAGCTGGTTATTGTTTAAAGAAACGAAAACAGTCACGTATCAAGAAAAAACCTAGACGCTTCTGGATTAGAAAAATTTATGAGCGTCGCCACCAATATGGAAATAGATTATTTGGAGATTTAGTATATGATCAGACTGTACATAATTTTACAAGAATGTCCGTACAAGAGTTCGAAAATTTGTGCTCATTGTTGTCTGATAAAATCAAAAAGTGCGATACAAAATATAGAGAAGCAATCACTGTGAAAGAACGAGTTTTAATAACTTTAAGATTTTTAGCAACCGGAGATTCTTATAGCAGCTTGCAATATTTATTTCGAGTATCGAAGCAGAGTATCTCTAGAATAGTTCCAGAAGTTTGTGACGCTATTATTGAAGCCTTAAGGGATTATGTAAAGGTAAATAAAAATAATTTGACAAATTTAAAAATCAGTTGTTTATTTTAATTACAATTCAGTGATAGTTTCGAATCCAACATTGGCATTAGGTGATTGTGTAATGGCATGAGAAGACGTAGCGGTATGTGATGCTGATGATGAAGTGCCAGATGAGTCCATTGTAGAGGAATTAGTGTACTGCTGTGTATAGTATCCTGTATTAATTTGTTGTTGTGTGTATTTCCCTAAATCGGCTTCAAAAATTATATTATTGATAGCGTTCTTAACATACGCTAATGTGTGCGAATCATATTTTCTTAGCTCGTTGGCTATGTGTCTTCCAAATGAAGAGTATGGATCATTGATGTCGGTCGTAGACTTTTGCAAGTATTCAAGGGCTTCTGCGAGCATGATATCTGCCGATTCTTCCTGTGGCTGCGTTTTCTTCGGATTATGTCGTTTTTTTTTACGAGCAGGTTCTGATGGTGAAGGCATGCTAGCATCCGAGGTTAGGTCTTGTTGTTGTGGTGGCGCTTTCTCGGTGCTAGCCTCCGGCAATTGCGTCTTGGTCGGAGCGTTTTCAGTCTCTGTGTGTCTCTCTACGTCAGAAGTGTGTGAAGATTCCGGTATTGCCTCCTGAAAACATAATTTTAATTAAAAGATCAATTTGTGGTGCAGTGTGAATATGTATATAATGTGGCAGGACCCTACGTTTAATCTCATTGATTATGTTGAAGCTAAAGTTTAACGTCCGTAGTATTTAAAACCTTCAAGTAGCTTAGTAGCGATATTTTTTTATGTACTCTATTTTTTTTTTACAGATCCCATCTACAGAAGAAGAGTGGCTTTCTATATCAAAAGAATTTGAAAATAAATGGAATTTTCCCCACGCTATTGGAGCGATGGATGGAAAACATGTTATGTTGCAGGCACCGATTAACAGTGGCACTGATTATGATAATTACAAACAATTTCCAAGCATCGTGCTTTTTGGATTAGTTGATGCTAGCTACAATTTTTTGTATGTAAATGTTGGTAGCAAAGGGCGAATCTCTGATGGTGGTGTTTTTAAAAACACAACGTTGTATAAAAAGCTAGAACTGAAAGAATTGAACTTGCCTAAAGAGAAGATATTGGAAATACCATATGTAACAAAAGTTCCTTATTTTATTTTGTCCGATAAAGCATTTGCACTCAACGAATATACCATGAAACCATTTGAGGGCAACCCAGAAAATGGTTCTAAAGAAAGAATATTTAATTATCGCCTTAGCCGAGCTAGACGTGTCGTTGAGAATGCGTTTGGTATATTAAGTGCCATATTTCGCGTTTTTAGAAAACCTATCTTACTAGAGCCAAATAAGGCAACAAAGGTCGTCTTAGCAGCTGTTTATTTGTACAACTACATCCGAAAAAATACTTCAACTAATCTTATTTCACCGGAATTGTTTGACAGGGAACTTGATGGCGCACTGATTCCTGGCCAATGGAGAAATGAAATAAATGAAGTTACATTCGCACCAATTGCAGCGGTTCCAAGGCGTAGTTGTAATAACGCAAAAGAAATACGGTTGCACTTGGCAGAACATTTTATAACTAATGGTTCTATACCATTTCAAAATCATTATGCATAGTTAAAAATTCTTACATTCGGCATCGTTTCCTGAGTGTCACCAGTTTCATTTTTATCCTTAAGAAAATGAAAATAAGGATATCCAAACCACTTCGAATTATAAACATCTGAAGCGCCTGAAACAGAACAAAAATAAAATTTATATTTCCATAATTTAAAATATTTTATTGTATAAATAAATTTTCTTCAATTTAATCATTCGTATATAATAAGTAATTATTTTATCAAATAATTTGTAAGTTCATATTTTTAAGTATAAAAATGCATACCTGAACCTGTTATGCGACTTTTTTTCTCCCTGCTTTTCTCTCGACGATAAGAACCACACAAGGACACCATTTTGTTTTTCACTTCCTTGACAGGCATATTAATTTGAGCAGATATTTGCCGCCAACTGTCTTCCCGCTGATTTTTATTTAAATATTTTGGATCTTTGGGGTCCCAAAGCGCATTGTACGTGCTGTACAGTTGTATTAAGCGAATGGACTCCTCCTGACTGCCCATGATATCAAAATTACAAAGAGACAAAACTTGTAGTAGCTTCGCGCGCGAGCCAAAACATAACCGTCCCCACCTAATGCACAGCGCACACTGAGGCACCTTTGAGCGCGTCAAGTTTACCGACAACAGATGGCTCGGGGCCGAGCCGTGCTCGGTCGAGCAAACGCGCGCCCGAGGCAGGCCGAGGCACGTCCACACCAGCCGAGCGTTTGGCTCGCGAGGATGCCGCGCGAGCCTGTGCGCTAGGTGGGTACGCGGCTATCAGAACGCTGTATTTGCGTAAACTGAGTTATGTTGAACTAATCGCGATTAGTATCATTGGTGAAATCGGCCCTTAGTAATTGAACCCAGGACCGCACGTTTAGCCCTCGCGCTTGCAACCTAAAACTAAAGGCCGTCTATTCTGATTTCTGGATGATGAAGTTTATACCTCATCAACAAACTAATATCAAGATAGTATGAAAAACGAGTAGACACGATAAGCTATGGAACTTTTGATCTTCGACTTTATTTCAATGTGTGTAAAGTTCAGTATTTGTTTGCCTACGAAACCGGCCTATTGGCTCATTGAACGTTACTTTTATTTAGTTGGTGAAACTTCACAGGTATCAATATCTTATCATTAAAAAACATATTAAGAAATGTCAACTATCTTATGCATATGTCTACCTTCAGATCATAGTGGGCTACTGGTAACATTTGAGTCCAGCATACCAATACAACAAGTGCAGATTCAATCCAGACCAATAACATCTGGTAAATTAAATAAATTTTTCTTCCAACTATGCTTTAATTTCATTACAATCACACTAAAAACTCAGTACAAAGCGAGTCTTTAATGCTCTAGAGCAATAAAAATGTATGAAATTTCATTATTGCACAGTTTATTTTTTTATCGCACCAAAAGGTGCCAATCTCAATGGATTAGCTCTATTCAGCCAGCCGATATCAATACTTTTTTTTTTACGTACGTATTATTCGTTTCTATCATACTTGTTCCAAATTTAAAAATGATTTAAAAATGAAAGAAATTTAAAAAGTGATTTGGCGGGAACTTTGTTAATTTTGCTTGACAATATTTTTAGAAACGATAAGTGTGATACTATCTGATTTTGAGTGCTTCGGCTTCGAATTAAAATTGAATCATCTAGCGACACATTAACTCCGGAAAACATTCTAACTGAAGCCGACAGTGTTATCGAAAATCTTTTAATTTCAATAATTAAACTTCTATTTTAACTGTTTGATATGAGTTTCTTTTATCTACTATTCCTATAGGTAATAGTTGAAAGAAAAGCAGATTATGCACCTCGCCTTAAGTAATTTATATTGCCCTCGTGCCTGTTAGATTAGAGCCCTCGCTTACGCTCGGGCTCTAAATCAGGCACTCGGTGCAATAATAAATTACTTTGTGCTCGATGCAATAATCTACTATAACAGCGCTTTAATTGGTAAGTTAAGTTATCAGGACCTCACAGTGAACAATGGTAATATTTTATACAAAAAAGTTTTCTCAGTTGTTCAAACAGAATTCAATAACACTTTTAAGAAGAAAACTAAAACTATATGCCCTAAGTTTTTAATCAGTGACTGGGCGACTAAAGGAATCAGGAAAAGTAGGGAAAGACTTTACGAGCTGTATGGCCTTAAGCCTTATATTAACACTGAAACTTTTAATAAGTATGTTGCTACTTACTCAAGAATTTTTAAAAATTCATGTAAACTAGCTAAGGCAAACATTAGCAATAAGGTTAAATTCACAGAAAATAAAATTAGGACGGTTTGGAAAATTATTAACAATGAAACAAACAGGAACAAAAGAAAAAATACTGATTACACGCTTGAGACTACACATGGACTTATTAGAGATAACAAAGAAGTTGCTCAAGAATTTGTAAATTTCTTTACCAGTATCCCAATTAAAACTACTGAAACCTTAAATTCTTCGCCGTCGCTTGCTTATGGTTTATTACACGCTAACGTTTCAGCCGTCCCGACTGAATTTAACTTTTCACATATAAGCCCAATAACAGTGATAAAAGCTTTTAAGCAAATAAAGATAAAACTGACAGAAGATCTATGGGGAATGTCCATCAAAGTTTGTACCTCCATTATTCAGACTATAGCGCCGTACTTAGCTTTAATTTTTAATTTGTGTATAGATCAAGGAGTCTTTCCGGATCTAATGAAATATAGTAAGGTTATACCACTTTTTAAATCTGGGGACAGTAAAGACACAAATAATTATAGACCAGTATCCGTGTTGCCGGTTTTCAGCAAGGTATTTGAAAAGATAATGCTAAATCAAATGCTCATTTATTTTAATACGAAAAACATTCTACACGAGAAACAATATGGTTTCACCAAAGGACATTGTACAACCGACGCTGGTGTCACCTTAATAAAACACATCTTTGATGCGTGGGAGGAGGGACAAGATGCCATAGGTATCTTCTGCGACCTGTCGAAGGCGTTTGTTTGCGTTGATCATGAAACATTGCTTTTGAAACTGGAGCATTACGGGCTAGGCCAATCAGCATTAAATTTAGTAAAAATCCTATTTGAATGATAGACAGCAATTAGTTCAAATAAACGGTGTCAATTCGTCGGCGTTGAACGTGAAAATGGGGGTACCCCAGGGCTCAATTTTAGGTCCTTTCTTGTTTTTAGTATACATTAACGATTTACCCCATCTATTGAAAAACAAACTAAACATGGTGTTATTTGCAGATGATACTTCTTTGATTTTTAACATAAATAGACGTACGAGTAACGTTGCCGACGTAAATAATGCATTGCGGCAAGTTCTAAATTGGTTCACTGCTAATAATTTAGTTTTGAATGCTAAAAAAACTAAGTGTGTAAAATTTGCCTTGCCGAATGTCAAAAGTTATGATTATGACATTATATTAAACAACGAGAAGCTAGAATTCGTCGACAAAACGGTTTTCCTGGGTATCACGCTAGACTCAAGGTTACAATGGGGTCCTCATTTAATATCACTTGCGGGGCGGTTAAGTTCGGCGGCTTATGCTGTTAGAAAAATTCGTCAATTTACTGATGTAGATACCGCGAGGCTGGTCTATTTTAGTTACTTTCATAGTATAATGTCTTACGGCATATTACTATGGGGAAGGGCTGCAGACATTCAGTCAATTTTTGTTCTGCAAAAACGAGCCATCAGAGCGATATACAATCTTCGCCGGCGCGATTCTCTAAGGGAACTGTTTAAGGACATTAACATCATGACGGTACCGTGTCAATATATTTACGAAAACATCATGTACGTTAGAAAGAATTTACATCTTTTTAGTAAAAACAGCGATAGACATAGTTATGTTACTAGAAATAGTGACCAATTAATTCAACCAGGTTTCAGGCTGGCTAAAGTAGCGTCATCTTTTATGGGGTAGTGTATAAAAATTTACAATAAAATACCGCCACACATTCTAGAACTGAATGAGACGAAATTTAAAACTTGTATAAAACGCACACTATGCAGGCAGGCATATTATAGGTTGGGGGATTACATCGCTGATAAAAATGCTTGGCCCAACGCTATTCCAGCTCCACAGCCACTAGGGCACAAAAACAAGTGATAAGCAGAAAAGTTATGAAGTATTGTTGGACCTGCTAAAGACTGTACGAATAATTATAATGTATATTTGTGTTGTATAAACTCAATTAATTTTTTGGATTATATAACTGCACAGCACATATGTGAGTACTATGTACCAACTGTAAATCTACCAATTACTGTAACTATGTGTCGTTCGTTGACTTCAGTGTGCCCTGGCAGTTGAGTGTGTCATGCTCTCTCTAATGTCTCTCTGATGGTGGCACATGTGTTGGATCATTCGGTTCCCTTCATGATGGTTGAGCTGAGTGGTGCCGATCCATGTGTCATGTTCGTGAACGGGCGCCATCAGTTGGGATTGGTCATATCTTAGCTGCCTCCGCCTGTTTTTAATTACCTATTTATTTTATTTTTAATTGTTTGTTTTACTCTAGACGCTTTTAAGTGCGTTTTTTTTTTTTTACATCGTTCTCACATATATGTATTTTTCCTACAAGATTATTGTAACCACAGATTACCTCCCAATAGATACCGCATGCCTCCTGTTTTGTTTGATTCCGAGGTCACCAAATTTGGCGGAAGGCACGGGTAGCGCGGGGAGTGACAAGTGCGACGTGATTGGCTATTCAAGATCACGGTACCTGTCGTAGTGACGGGACATGCGCATTAAATGTCGATAAAAATATCGATATTTTTCAAACAGAATGATATTTTATGTAAAATTTCTTAGCCGGTGATTTTATAATTACTTTAATAATGATAAAGAAAAACATCGATCGAGAAAAGATTTTGATTCTGGCCAAACGTGTTTTAATTTAATTGTAATCCTATGTAAACAGGGCCACTCTGAGCTCTCATTATGAGCAGAGCAAAATTAGTTCAAAGTAAAAATAAATTAATTTGTTAATTTTTAAATAATCCATTTTAACAAAATTATTTTATTCTCCTATATATCTAATTAAACATCGATCATCGATACTTTTCGATAAGCAGAAAACGTATTTGTCTCAACATTTTTACTTCTGTGGGAAAAAGATAGCAATATAATAATTCCTTATGAGTGAAAGGGACTTTCACAAAAGACATCAACGAGCGCTACTGTAAAGTGTGCAATTTTGATTTGATAACCATTATAACTTGACCTTTTTTAGATTGGTCAATATTTATTACTTTGCCTACTGGTGGAATATTAACCCATCTTTTTTTGAACTTGAAGGGCTGGTTGATTTTCCACACCCTTTTTCTGCACAATTCGTCATTTTTTTTTTAAACAAAACGTTGAGAACTATTTTTTAAACAGAAATAAAACTAGAAATCGCTTGCGTCCCTACAGCTCTAATGTCTGGTCGAGACTAAAGAGATCATTCCGTGCACTGAGTTATATCAGCCTAAATAGGCTGATGTGTGGTGCGCGTAAGTTGTCTTCTATGCGGAATCTATTGGGAGGTAATCTGTGATTGTAACCAAATACTTGTAAAACACATTTTTTTTTTTTTAAAAGAGTAAGTGTGGAGTTTCTTGCCCGTTCTTCTCCATAACAAGCTACATTTCCGAATGGACGGTAGAATCAATTATTATTACATTTAATTTTTATTTTTGACGTTCGAAAGTGCCGCTTAATGGCCTAATTGAATAAAGAGATTTTGATTTGATTTTGATTTTTGACATAAAACCTTTTTTACAGTAGAAGTTAAATTAAAGTCTGCCTGATAACAAAGAGTGATTTTTTGTTTATATATTATATTATGATTGATAATTCTGATCTGAAATGAAAGGCATAGGCGTAGAACCATTTCATTCGTTTAAATCAAGTAAATCTTACTAGTATAATGGGTTTCATTATGCTAGTACCTATCTAAATAAATACGGTTGAACATGGTTTTGAACAAAAGATTTATAACTCATGCCAAGTGAAAGGGTCAGACGCCCCTTACCGCGCTACGTATGTTTGGATCGTGTCAGCGACACTGCCTTTACAATTTTTCGTATCGTTTTGAAATATTTGAATAAATTGGTAGACAGGTGTTCACGACTTTTATTTTTTTGTTATCTGGCTGTGACTTCATAAGAATCAACAACTAACCTGCAAAGTAGCCTCTCAACATGTTTACAGTAGAAGAGGTGTCTGAATATCATCTGGTAGCAAGCGATGGCCTTGTGGTTGAGTATGAGCGAGACGGGCCACTTCACCTCCATGCCGAACGAGAATGTCTCAATGCCAGTCAATGGTGGACAGTCTTTATTCTGCTTGTATTCTGAAATTTGATCACAGGTTAAATTAGCTTTGTCTAGATAAAAAATCTACGTAGGTTAGGACGAAAATACACATGCTTGTAACTTGCATAAAGTTAGCTTGCATGCCACTGTTATAGGCAAACGAAAGTTCGCTCTGGTTGGTTCGTTTGCACTATTGTGGACGGTGGTGAGCCCACTAATAGTACAAGCATCTGATTTAGGAAGATTAACGTAAATCAACATCATCATCATTTGTGTCTTAAGACGTCTTCTGTTGGCATCGCCCAGTCCTGAACTGCCCGCAAAGCACAGTCCACGAGCATCATTAGCCATCTGCCTTGTTGGGATTGCCCACAAGGTATACCAAAAACAAGAATAGTACATTTTAATAATAATCAATTACCTTTTTCGTCTTCAGTCTCAATAGATAGAATTTTAAACATTTGGAATTGCAAGTCGTAGGGAAGCAGTTCAATCTTCATATCCTCATTGTACGGGTCATGACTTGCTGCAGAGAGCCTGAAATACATTTGAATCAGATTAGGCACTTCAATTGTGTCACAATGCAAATGACGGTAGTCCTCCAGACCGATTTCGGCCAGAGCTGCTAATCTAGACGAAGACTATCCATCGAATTGGGAGATAATTATTTATAACAAGCTGTCCCGGCGAATTTCGTAACACCTCAAACAAATGTATGGAAAAACTTGATTTTGTTTTGAATTTCAGAATAATCGACAACGCCATCTACTGACATTACCGGAACCAGTATACAACGCTATGTATATTTTGGTCCGTGTTTTGTTTCTGTCATGTCAGAGATGGCGCTGTGTTCGCAAAAGGTATGGGAATATGTATTTTCTTCATAATTTTGTTTTTCGTTTATATTTCCAATATTTGAATAGTTATTATGTTATTCGGGGCGGAGATAAAGCCAACAAATCAAAGATCATGAAAATCGATCCAGCCATTGTCGAGTTATTAATTGTGTAACTAACCATCTTTGTTTTATATATAAAAAATAAAGATTAGTGTTTAAGTGTGTAAGCAAACACAGGTGCAATCTCTCTTCATAGAGTTTTATAATAGGACATCAATTCGACACGCCCAGAGAGAGATCAGGGACCTATGGCTGCAAATCCTTGGTTTTGGCCAACTCTGGGCCGCCATTGAGAAATTTCTGATTGAAAACCCCAAAAACAATTAACCCCATTTGGGGAATTTAACCCTGTTCCCCTTCGATTCAGCAACCAGCGTGTGACCGCGAGAACAACGTGTCAAAAGACTAACACGCTAACAACAAACAAATATATTACCTCAAACACAATCCCAAAAGGGATTCTAGTTTCGAAGGTATGATGTCATCAATCTTCTTAGACAGTTCCTGTTCAGTAGCATCCATGAACTGTACAATGAAGTCTCCTTGGCTCATTAAAAAGTAATTCTTCACCGACTTCAGTCTTCCCATGAGATCATACTCCTTTAGCAGGAGCTCCAATAACGACTTGCTGGCGTATGAGTAAGCTCTTTGGATAATGGCACCATAGTTCTGTTCTCTTAGGGAGTATTTTATTTCTTCTGTATTCGTTTTTGTGATTGGTTTACCTGTTACATAAGGGTTAGTTAGTTCTAGATTTTTTAAACATAATTTTATTAATAAATGTCATCTCAGCTTATTTTAATAATTATCATTGTTAGTTTGGACTACTCAAAATCAAATGCTGCATTAGAGAGTTACGAGAATCAATTAAGAGATTATAAACTAATCACCTTAACGTTTTATGATTGATCTGTATAAACCACAGACATAAATCTAACTTTTGATACTTTCTAGATTGCAATGCGGTCTAGAAAATGTTTTTTTTTTTTTAATAATCTATTGGCACGCGTTTGACCACCATCTCGCCTGATGTTAAGCGATGATGTGGTCTACGTTGAAGCACGCTTGCCTAGAAGAAACCTATTCACTATTGACTTAAAGACCCCAAGGTTGTAGCTATCAGGGAACAAAGACTCCGGAAGGGAATTCCACTCCTTAGCTGTGCGCACAATGAAAGTATGAGCAAAACGCTTTGTGCGTATTTTCAAATGGCGAGCTAAAGTTCATTTAAAAGTATGTTGTGGCACCGAGTTGCCGCGTCTGACATACCGCTGTTAAACCCGCGATGGTTTGTGTTGGTATGTTGATACATTGAACAATTATTTGTATAGAAATGTTTTTAGTAAATAAATGATAAAAAAAATAAACTAGATGACGCGATTGTATGTACTTCGCGTGGCAAAAAAACGGAGTAAAGTTACGATCGATTATCGTAATCTGAGCTTTTCATTTAGCATTATCGGCACAGGAAATCCACCGAAATCTAGAAAAATGCCTTTTTATGCCATATTGAGCTGTAAAAAATGTATAGAAAAAGTTGGCCGAGGCATTGGAAATGTTTTCTTTCATTGGTAAGTAAATTTGTTTTTAAATTGTTTGTGAAAAAACACGACTGCTTAAGAAGCTAACTAAAAAAGACATAAACAAGAAGAAAATCATGCTGTGCAGTCGGAGGATACATATTCGCGAGCCTGCTGACCAAAACCAGATGTATCCTCCGACTGCACAGCATGATTTTCTTCTTGTTTACGTCTTTTAAGATCGGTTTTTAAGCATTCGGGTTTTTTGATATTTTTAATTAACTTTTTTTATTATAACTTTTTAGTAATTTTTTTAAAATTTGGTTCCTTTAAACATATAAGTGTTATATATTTTTGAAAACACCTCTTAAAACCCTTTGTTTGAATGGGTTTGCAAGAAAAATATAAAAGCGGGTTTTCATACATATGGAAAGACTTACATTATCTAGTTAGATTTATGTGTGTGGTGTAAACTCTCTATCAGAGCTAAGTTCAAAAAAGCTTGAAATGTAATAATAACCATAGATTTTATTCATTGGCCTAAGTAATAACTTACCACACTGACTTATAACATTCAAATATTTCCCAGTCCTAAGGATGATGTCAGTGAACTTGTCTAGGAACTTTGGCACTCTATCTCTCTGGATACTGTAGCGTTTCTCCCAGTAGTCTGCTGAGTAGTCCACTGGAAGCTCTTCTTTGTTGATCAGCTCATTATCTTCTATCATAAACTCCTGAAACACATTAAAAACGCAATATCAGTAATTAGAAAATATTTCTGAAGTGCATAACAAAATAAACAATTGAGCTTAATTAATGTAGGACAGTTAAGTATAAATCAAGTATATTTGGGATAAGGACACAAATATAAATAACAGTCTACCAAATTGTAAAAAAACAATATTATAAATTAGTGTATTTTTTTAATTAAAATCTATTCTGCTGTGTTTTTCTGAATGAAAATATTGATAAATAAAATGAATGATTTGATTTGCGTGTGTAACTACAAATGTGGGCCAATTATATATGCATGGTTGTATGCATTTGGCAATGACAACCCCATGATTTGGCATGATTTGGTTTAGAGAAACTTAACTGAGAATAATGAATAACATGTATCAAAAAAGATGCTTGCTTGATCTATGCGTGAGCCTATCAAAAATACAAAAAAAGAAAATGTCACAAGCTAAATTACTTATCAGATTCCTAACACATGAAATACACCTATTATTTGAATAAACAAGAAACACAAAATATATACCTGAAAAGGGTCAACAATAGTGCCTTTATGTATCCACTGGTCTAGAATACAGAGGTACGGTCGGCAAGCTCGCTCGGTCAGGAACAAAGATATCTCCTGGGCCCTCGCATCGCCCATCAAAGTGTTCGTTTTGTCGTGTAGAACTGTGAGTACAGCGCCGCCGCGCAACTCACTCTGAAATAAGAAATATTGAAACAAATATGTTAGAAGCTACGGCAGAATAATTTTCACATTTAGCAGTGTATGTATTGACCAAATTAATAAAACTATAGAATCTCAAAAATTATAATGATTTTATTTTATTTCTAGCTAAATTAAATTTGTTTAAGAGCAAATTAGTAGAGTTTACCAACCTTTCCAATGTTAGTAACAATAGCGGCAAGGACTTGCATGGTATGCATAGTAGGCAAGATAAAGTACCATAGCTTTTGTAATGTGAGGCTTGCAGACAAGTGTTCTGTCTCCAACTGAGCTATCATAGTCTGAAAAGGATAATATTCAACTTATTACGAAAAAACAACACATGGAATAACCACAAATAAAATAAAAAACACATTTTGGATAGATAGGCCACACACAACTTCTTTTGGAGATTTTTTCCCCTTTTTCATGCTGCAATCAGCTTCACAAGTCCTTAACAGAACTGTTATAGGAGTTATTGTCAGGAAAGAACTGTTCCTCCAGTGAGGAAGCTGTCTCTTATTAAATTAGGATTTGTTAGAGAACAAATTCCCATAAGTGTTGTCTTTTCAGCTTTCTGTCACTTATAGGTTCACATAATGCTGTTGCTAGGGTGTTGGTATGAGTCTGATTTTAGCCAATTTATTTAATAAGTAATGTCTTTGATTTGCCATCATAAAATAATAATATAAGAGACTACTTACATAATAATCTTTTAAAAGTATTTCAATGGCTGCAACCAGAGCATGCAGCACCTGGCCAGACCACATGTCGCAATGCTCAATAAATCTTCTCACTATAGAATAATTGGAAGCCAATGGAAGCATTTGTTGAACAATTTGTCTCAGTGCATCATCCAAATCATCAGATATTAGGAATGTTCGAGGGTCGAAGGTGTCTTTAACTGGCTGGTGGACAATGTAGTTACCGGGAACACCAGAGAAGATATACAGCAAGTCATCAATGATGATGTTCTCTTGAGAAGCTATTGGCACACTAGCTGAAAGGATTTTTTATCTTATTACTTCTCACTGTTAATATTGAGACATGTAAAAGGTACTGGATTGGCGAGAAGGTTGGTTTGTATCAAATCATGTATTCACATAAGTATAGATGCGAAATGAACATTAAACCATTTGGTTGTATACCATCCTATTGGTTTAAAACGATTGAAAACCACACTTAGTGATTTAATAATGGTTTAAAATGTTTTTTTTTTTATAGAATGCACTGAGGTTTCACATGAAGTGATCTAGACCACACCTTCTTCTTTTTACAGAGCTTTTATGTATATATTAATACAAAAATGATGTAAATGTTATTTTTCCATTTAAACAAGAGAAACAGTTGACACAGGTTAAATTATTTATAGAAGATTATACTTATTTATATTTTTATGTATATTAATACAAAAATGATGTAAAAAAAATTACTTAATCAGTGTTTAAAATTTTGATTTTTCATTAAACTAGAGAGGGAAACAGTTGACACAAGTGAAATTATTGCTTGTTTTCAGTCTGTGTAATCCTAAAAAGTAATATTAGTATGATATACAACTTCACTTAAAAATGGTAGTTTCAATTAGCCTTTCAAAGTAATACATAAAAAATCAACCCACATGGTCATGGTTTTAAACAAATATAAAACGGATCCGAATTTTGTTTAAAACTGTTTATTTTCAACTATAGACATAAGTCATTAGTATGTAATCATTCGAGCACATTGATTGCATTTATGACTACACACACATAATGTGTAAGTTGGTAAGACTTGTTATTCTAAGAATTGAATGCATGTAAACTAATTTAGAATGAGAGTCATTTATTTCATGATGTCTCATAATAACAAAATGAAATAAGTGTCAGTTTATATCTTTATACTTACTAAGGGAAGAAACAATTGGAAGAGGTTCCTTAGGAAAGTCCCAGGACATGGCAGGATGGTCCTTTTGCCAGCTGGGCAAGTCCAAACTGCTGTACCAGTTTGGTCTCAGCTTAATTTCTTTCTCTTCAAAGGACTTCATGACGAGTTTCTTACTCTCATCAACTGCTTTTAAGAGTTTGTCCTTGATCTGAAAATAAATATTATAATAAACTGTAAAAACTAGTATTTTTGTTCTGCTGGCAATTGTAATACATAGTCACTCAAAAGGTTGCATACGAAGACTGCAGTCTCTTATCAGGACTGATTCATTTGATGATAGGTCAGAAGTGAAACATAACAAAATAATGATTATTCTGTGCACTTTTAATTACTATTAAATAAATTAGAATTGTATTCACCATATGCCAGGCAGAATGTGCCATTCCAACTTCACAATTATTACTAACTAGTCTGAAATAACTTAATAACACTGTAATTTTGTACCATGGAAACCATTGATATTCTGATGGCTAATCAATTTTCACTTACTTCACATTGTCATGGCAACTTTTAGGATATAATAACAGCATTAGGAAATGGTAAGTGACTATTTTTTACTGTTTAAGGCAAACAAAATCCTTTTAGGTGTTTTAATGTAAAATATTCAACAGTTATATCATAAGACAACACATGGTATGGAAATAGCTTATAGTAGAATTTTAGCTTATTATTAATCAATAGCCAAGCTAAAAGTATAGTGTAATGTCCTCATTTGTTAAGGCATTTCCAGAAATAAATATTTCAAACCTTTAGTTTAATCGTAAATAAGGAATTTAAATTTTGCCAGTGTGTATGACTGTATTGAGTTGATCAGTGATAAATTTTCCTTCTATTGACTAATAACAAAACAACATACCTGTGGAAGGTCGTCCTTAGTAATTTGGTGTTTGTTGTCACCTAATACAGGTTTAGGAGCCACTTTAGGTTTGTATATTTTTGACTTTTTCTCATCACACACTAATTTGTAGAACAGGGCTATGATGTCAGCCAAGTTATCAGTACTGGAAGAAAATAACAATATACATACAGATTTCACCAGTATTTTGAATAGAATGAAAGTGCCAGTTCCTATAACACTACTACATGGTTGCATGGCACTCCCGTGATTCATGCATCATTAAGTTTTATTTACATGTACAAACTGTAAATTTTAAATGTGAAACTATAATTATCTATATATGAAAACCATCCTATGAACAATAAAAAAGTGACCAAACCAAAGAATTTTTTTATTCAATAAAAAAACTACGTACTTTCTGTTCCTGAGCTCCTCGTATTTTTTCAAAAACGACTTGGCGTTCGAAGCTTTTAGCGCCAATCTCTGTGCGTATTCATTCACTTGCTTAGACGATAAATTACTGTTGCCGTAGTTGGGATCGTTCTGGATGTAATCTAAAACAGTGTCTGCCTCCAAACTACATCTGTAAATTCAATAAAAAAGACATTATCGTCAATTACAAATGCTTATTTTGAAAACACGAGTCATATCCAAAGTTCTTCATATAATCAAACTCCCAGCTAACCCTAACGCGTCTAGAAGTTCCTTGATTGTGCCTTGCATTTTATCTTTTGGAAATATCCAGTTTTGTAACATTTATTAGCAAAATATTTTTAAAAATCTGTAAAAGCTTCATTCATTTGTGTTGAATTCAATTTGACATAATTTGACATATTGTTTTTTGTTTTATGGTTGGTATTAAGTTTTAGAGACGTTACCCCAATGCGTTACCCCAAAGACCATTAAAGGTGGAAACAGATTATTGAAACCCCACCCGACGCCACGCCACCCGACGCCTTCTGACGCATTGAAGTACTAATCAAACCCATACATTTAGTATGGTCAGAGACACATAGTCAACACGCCATGCGATCACACGCATTCCCACGTGTCAACACGCAGTCGGTTTGGATCAGCGTGTTGCCGGGAGTGGGGGAACACACGCCACCCGACGTTTCGACACAGTGTGTCTCTATTAACACCCGATCCCACGCGTCAGTCAGTCGAGTGGTGCCAACAAAGGGAAATTTACCCTAATTTAGAGCAAAGTTTCATCAGCACGGTCATTTTTAGGGTACAAAATCGGTGAGGGTAATTTTTATGTTTATGCTATAATAGAAATTAGTAACTTATTTAAATCAAATTTGCAATGATATGGACTTAATTTAAACTTAAGTTATTACCCTTGAACCCGCAATTTCTTAAAACTTCTTTTCGATACGCCTATCATAGTCTCAATGACGTAAATCCCTAAAATAACCAGTTTTTTGTTATGGTTTCTATTATTGTTATAGTAAAACTGGTCTGTAATTATACGTATATTATAGATTATAATGTCTCGTCTTATGTATAATCTTGCATGAAATGTATCAAATATATATAGACCGGAGAGGGAAAGCAAATTAATAAAAAAATGAATTTTTTTTATATAACTTAAAATCAAGACATGTTTCCAAATCTTTTTACAGTCCGTTCAACCGATTTTGGGTTCTATCCTGTAAACATAAGGATGACATAAAAAGCATAAAACTGTTACCAAAACCAACTGTTTACTGCAGCTATCATTTGTCGTATCACAAACGCAATAGAATTTAAAATCGGTTGAATGAGCTGTAATATGGGCTAATTTAAACGTCTAATGTTATCACAAATGGAGTATAGGGTACATTGAGATCAGACTTGGGATAAAACAAAAACGAGATCTGGCAATACTGGCTATGACATTAGCGAACGTGTTGTGGGGTGTTGTATATGTGCACGGTGCGCATCGGGTGTCGACACGTCGGGTGGCGTGGGGTCGCGTGGGGTTTCAATAATCTGTTTCCACCTTAAGTCAAATAATACGTAGTATCTCTAAGTAGTCTGTGGTCAAATTTGTCTATGCCAAAGACACGGAGCAGACTGACGTACGGTTCACACTCAGTAACTCAAGTCGCTGGATTTCAGAAACCTTTTTAGGGTTCCGTACCCAAAGGTTAAAAACGGGACCCTATTACTAAGACTCCGCGGTCCGTCTGTCTGTATGTCCGTCTGTCTGTCTGTCTGTCATCAGGCTGTATCTCATGTTCCGTGGTAGCTAGAGAGTTGAAATTTGCACAGATGATGTATTTCTGTTGCCGCTACAAATACTAAAAACAGAATAAAATAAATATTTTAGTGGGGCTCCCATAAAACAAACGTGATTTTTTTGCCGTTTTTTGCAAAAGTGGTACGGAACCCTTCGTGCGCGAGTCCGACTCGCACTTGGCCGTTTTTTTGGATGTGATTAAGCCGGCGACATAGATTACAAGAACAGCGCGTGCTGTGGAGTTGCACTGCAAATCTGAAAAGATGCTAGTAAAAAACTCAGGTGCAGGTTACTAATATTTCAACCGGTTCGAGAACCGATTTTTTAAATCCCTTGAAATTATCATCTTGATAAGGAAATATTCATCACACAACAGTACACATCTAGCAGAATAAACATAGATTTTTCAACTATAGAAATTATACTTTTCACTCTTTTTTATCCTGGTGAAATGCTCATGCATATTGCGCTACCTCGGGGAGATAGCGCAGTTATGTGGGACTCGTATCTCTCCTGTGCTGCTTATGGCGGGAACACGGTCACGCGTTATCACTCACCGTGAACCCGCCGCTGCTGTCCGTCACCGGATCCTCTTCTCCGGGGCCCCATCATCGGTGCACCAGAACACACTGTACGCCGTGACCACCCCAGGGACCAAACCAGCACATGGGCGCCAGACGACCCCGTGTATGGCACCCTTGGTCCCCCTATGACGACTCAAGGTCAATGGCCCCGCCACCTACCATTTTTCGGCCGCATGGGATAGGGAGAGCGGCTAACGCAGTACCGACACTCCTCCTCCTCAGCGGGCCCACCGCGTCCGCCATCAAACAGTGGCGACCCCGTCCAGGCCACGGCAGGTAGGGAACCGGCGCACCGCAATACCGGCACTCCTCTCCCGCCGTGGCCTCCAACCCTCAGCCGCGATATCGTATGGGTATGGGACGGGTCGCGACGCCGTATGGGGCCTCCCATACGACATCGCGGTCCGTCTCAGTTGCTATTTCATCCAAGCGGCACCGCAACCTACTTGTTGGCAGCTACGTCGTCGGCTTAACGGCAAAAGCCCTGACGAGCGGCCTCGGGTTCCTCTTCGCTTCACCGTGGGTGACCAAGCTAGGGCTATTGAGCCCCCCGGCCTCAATAACCGGGAGGGAAATGACTTAGATACCTACTGCCTACTTTAATATTTTTATGCCGGCTGTACACACTCGCGCGATAGCCCGAGGAAACGCTTTACATTGAGTTTTTAAACGAAATAAATCATGATTGAACTCAGTACTGAGAGTAATGTACATCATCCTCGCGGGCTTTCGCGCGGGGGTATATAGCTGGCATTAAAGTCGTTGAGTTTGAAGCCATGCAGGAATATAATTAAGTCCCTTGATGTATACACATACATCAATGAACTTAATTGTGTCGTGGCCAAATCATAGAATTTATTACTTCAAATAGTTGACCATTTCATGAAATGGTTGTATTTCATGATATGACCAGCTAAAACTAACTAAATCGTTTAAACGTCAACGTTTGATGATAGTAATATGTCAATTTACGTTTGGCTTTAACATTATTGAAGGGTTTCCCTGATAATCCTGATATCAAAGGTATATTTTTTTCTTTTCAAGTAGATTTCTGTCGTGACGACATTTGGCTTCACTTTTATAATTATTAGCCTTTTATCAGTATAATTTTGTTGTTTGTCGAATACCTACTTGAATTGACTGAGCAATACCCTCACAAAATAAAAAATAAAAATTTAATTTCCTAAAATTTCTTCTTATTTTTTAGAAAGAGGCAAATCATCTGTAGGGCCATTAACTGACTCTTTTTAGGGTTCCGTACCCAAAGGGTAAAAACGGGACCCTATTACTAGGAAAGACTCCTCTGTCTGTCTGTCACCAGGCTGTATCTCATGAACCGTGATAGCTAGACAGTTGAAATTGTCACAGATGATGTATTTCTGTTGCCGCTATATTATGAAATACTAAATACAGAATAAAATAAATATTTGGTGTGACCTTATTTAAGTGATGTTTTTCAAAAGGGCCAGGGGCGCAGTCATCTATACCATCTGTCATCTATACTATCATCTATACAATATTATAAAGAGGAAAGATTTTTTGTTTGTTTGTTTGTTTGTACCGAATAGGCTCCAAAACTACTGGACCGATTTCAAAAATTCTTTCACCGTTGGGAAGCTACTCTATCCCCGGGTGACATAGGCTACTTTTTATCCCTATATTCCCACGGGAACGGGAACTACGCGGGTGAAACCGCGAGGCATCCTCTAGTAGAAATATAAAGAACTCATAACCGGCGTGTGTGTATGACTAGATGTATGAATGTGAGTGAGACAAAAGAAGTATTAAGGATCGTAGCAGGTGGCGTTCTGTAGTTTCTGCCTACCCCCATGGGAAAAAAGGGCGTGAGTTTATGTATGTATGTATAAATATTTAAGTGGGGCTCCCATACAACAAGCGTGTATTTTTGCCGTTTTTGGCGATAATGGTACGGAACCATTTGTGCGCGAGTCCGACTCGCACTTGGCCGGTTTTTACTAGACTAGACTACCCTGGATAGGAAAAGTTCCGTACATTTTCGATATAGCCATTTCCACTGCCAAGCACAGTGCAGACTGTGCGTAAATTTCGGTTGTATAAATTGTCTCGGGCCGTCAAGGCGTCTCGCAGTGATAAACTAATTTTTGCAAAGCAAAGTTCCTTCGAACCTACGACCCACAAGCACAACTCCTAAATAACTATCGTACTGCTCAATAAGACACCAATATTTTGCTATATAATTATGTAGGTACCTACTACTTTAATACTAACAGGTTTCAAGAGCTTTTGACAGGTACATCACCAAACATTACCCAATAAATCGCGCTCTGAAAAGTCCATGAAAATATTCTTAAGGGTGGCCTAGTCGGTCAGTCTTCCATACAATGTTACTTCCAAACCACTGTTTGACGGTGCATGTTCAAAATAAAATAAAAAAAAAACATTTGTCTCATCATTATCTAGCACTGTATGGAAACAAAAAAGTTTAAAAAAAAATGTTTAAATGTTATGAGCGTCGAAAGTTCCATATTTCAACACTAATTTTAATGCATCTTTGGGTGGAAATAACAACCATAAGAAGAAGGAAAATAGCATAACAATCAAATTGTAATAAGTAGTTAAGAAGTTATGAGGGAACAGATGAACATACACACATACATACCGGTTAAAGTCATCCGGCTACAAGAAATCCAAAAGGAGGGTCCTTTTGGCTTTCTTGTAGCCGGGTAAATAGACAGGTTCCGTTTATTAAAGTTCTTGTAGAATAATATACAAATTTACTGCCAGACATTGATTGCTAACGTTGAATGATCAGGCGTTTCTTATTTTGCTGCTTGTTTCATTTCCGAATTTCCGATTGCCGCTAAGTATATGTTTTTGCACAATTATCATTTTGTCAGAGTTAAGATATATAGATAGATACTACTTTTTGTTTGTTTGTTAACGGGGGAAACCTTCAAAAAGCGCCTTGAATTTTGGGGAAAAGACCAGAGAGTGTGGGATTTTACCTCACTAAAACCACCCCGGTGATCACCATCAGCACGTAGAAGGGATCCCGTAACCTCTTAAAAGACCACTCCGGAACCCTCTCTGTGCGACATCTGTTAGGGCACAACCCCGGGGAGACTAAAAAGCCCCTCCTCTTAAAAGATAAAATTACTACCTACTATAAGGTTATACCAATTCCGTTTATGGGAAACACGGCATAATCCGATTTATATAAAAAAAAGCATACAATCAACTGGGAAACGACGTTAAAAAAGCGGTTCCTTAGTAAATGTTGTGTCATAGGCGTAACATTTTTTTCGTCGTAAGGCGGCACGTCACTAAAGCTTTGACAAAAGTTCGGCGAGCGTAGAATGACAAAGGAACGTATTCTGTTTTGATTTTTTGATAGCAAAACTAAAGAATCGGCACTTGTGTATAAAACTGTCGATTCATGATCCAAATGGTTTCGATTGAGAATAATGGATAATATGATATGTGTTGGCAAAATAAAGGCTGCCGCCTGTGTTTCTTTTCAAGTTGCGTACTTACATCTCCAATTGCTTGAATTGCCGAATCGAATTTAACACAACACACCTGTTTTTGTATCTTTTGAAAGCATTTTATTATTTGAAGGAGCTTAAATTTGTTGAAATAGTTAAATATTTGAAATAAAAGTAGTTATTTCGACAGCTATTCCGGGACCCAATCGTCGCCCTAGTTGAACAGCTATAAATATTTTCACATATAAAAGGGTCGGTAAAAAAATGCGAAAGTGACAAACCCCATAAACACCTGAGTTTATAGGCCCAATGAAAAACGACGTGCCTTTGAAATCTGTTTCTGTGATGTTGGACAGGGTACGCCATTCTTTTGGCTTGGATTTATGTATTTTATACAACCAGTCTATAAATGCCGCTCTTTTATTGGCCGCGAGACGTTTACTGATTAATAAAGTGGGTGGAGACGCGGAAGATGCTAACGACGCTGCTTCCTAGAAACGACGCACTGGATCACAGTTATAATATTTTTAATTAAAAAAAATGGAGCCGTCACGGGACGCCTGGTAGATGTGAAACATCGACGTTATTTCGTAAAAGTAGTATGCAGAAAAGAACAGATTGTGGTAGGAACTAAAAATGTCAATAAAATAAAATAAAAAATATAACGATTTTTTTTTCTAGATAACGATGATTTTTTATTAAATAAACATTCATTTTCATTAAATACAAAAATTTACATATTTATTTTAAATCGAAACTACTCAATTAGTTTAATCAGTGACTTCGGTAATAGTTACATTCGATGTTGCCTCTGAGAACGGTATTACTGTTACAGCAATTGTTTTAATGCATTAATTTCAATAAGAATGAAATTAAAATTAATAATTAATTTAAAAACATGATATGCAATGAAATTTATGTGAATTTTAATCTACCTAGAGAGTAGATTTTACATTTACTGGCGCTCAATACACACCAAATATACGCGTGCTAAATGCACAGATAAATGCATACTTTAATTATAAAAATATAATTAACTTACTGATGACTTGATAATGTGTCATAGTGTGATTTTGCTTTCTTTGCAGGAGGCTGATCACTTCCACTCTCTAAATTATCACGGTCAGACATTTTATTATCAGAACAGAAAAATGATTTATTTACCAGAAAAACACAGGTTATGAGTACTGTAATAAACAGAGTATACATTATAGGTATCCGAGCTCAGTGGAGCGAAAGAGATGGCTTAACGCCGGATCGAGTGAGAGAGAAACGCACAGTCGATTGCGCGTGGCGACGCGTCGCCACGCCAGAAATCGGTCTCACGTGCGCCTATAGATGTTTCACATCAATAAGTAAGTTAGCCGTGGTTGCAGGTAGTTGACATAATAATTTATGTGTTGAGTTGAGCTGCATCTGTTATGAATTGATTGCTATGCTTAGCTGGAATTTTATGATTGTTTTTTAACGTTATGCACGTATATCTTTAGTGGACATTCAGACAGAGTATAGTAAAGTCAAAGTTCGAACGACGAAGCATCCGCATAGCTGCATGCCGACTCGTGCGTTTCAACATTCAATCTGAATTACAATGTACGGAATTTACAGACTCCAACCGGTCGACGCGGTCGGCCCGTGTCCGTATCCGAGCGGAATAAGAAACAGCTTTACTGTTAACTCTATTGTTCACGGACACACCAAACAATGTATTTTTGCCGAATAAGGAGGCGCGATTATGTCAACGAGTGTGTTCTGTTTTTAAATAATGATCAACGTTACATCGCAGGCATCAGAAATAGCCGTGGGGTACATGCTATCGGCATTTTAAATTCGAAATGATAGTGATTTAAATATTAAACATGGTAATAAAAGTTTGGAAGAAATAAGGTACTCACTAGTTTAACGAGCAGGGTTTACGGCCTATACCTACACGGCTTTGTTTTAGCACTGTATTTTTTTCAAATCATTCAGTGTCTGACATGCCTTAGTAATGAGTTGTTGGTAAGTCCACTCTAAATTAACTAAAAACATGAAGAAGTGCGGAATTACCTATTATACCTAGTCAAGAATTTCATGGGTATAGTTCTCGATAAAATTCAGGGCCGCGGTGCTGTTTTTACCCGACTGCTGAAGGAGGGTAATGTGTTTATCAGTCTATGTATGTATGTATGTTTGTTCCTATGTGGCGTTCTAGAGACCAAACGCGTTGGCCAATTTTGATGATTCTTATGTCAATCAATTCGTCTTAACCCTGCGAGTGTCACTGGCAACATAAACATTGGAAAACAAAATAATGGCGGATTTTGGGCGCCATTTTGTGGGGGACAATTTGTCACAAATTAACCAGCCGTCAGTTGTCAGTGAGTTTCTCAACACTTCATCATCGAGAAATTACGTAATCGCTTGTTACAATAAATAGTCGGCATTAATTTATTTTGGTTGGCCACCCTAGCTGGTGTTCATTCAACTCATTCGCTACTATAACGTAAACAGTAACTTTAAATAGTATTTTATCTTGAGCGGCAGGGTTGGTTTAGCCGCCAAGTTAAGCAAACCTTACCAAGGACGATTTTTGGATGGGTAACCACTTTTTTTTGGTTTTCTTGTTTTTGGATAGGTGACCGAACACAGGTTAAGCAACACTTAGCAAGGTTAGTCTTTGGATGGGTGACCACTTTTTTTTTTTGTATGGCTGACCCCGCCAGGGTAAGCAACACTTACCAAGGTCAGTCTTGGGATGGGTGACCAAATTTTTTTGGTTCGCTTGTTTTTGGATGGGTGACCCTGCCAGGGTAAGCAACACTTACCAAGGTCAGTGTTTGGATGGGTGACCACTTTTTTGGGTTCGCTTGTTGTTGGATGGGTGACCTTGGTAGATGTTGTTTAATCTATCGGGGTGAATTTAGGATGGGTGATCAAAATTTTTGTGATGATGGTCACCCATCCAAAGACTGACCTTGGTTAGTGTTGCTTAAACTGGCGGGGTAACCTATTCATAAAAAAGCGATCCAAAAAAAAAATTGGTCACCCATCCCAAGACTGACCTTGGTAAGTGTTGCTACCCTGGCGCGGTCACCACCCCAGCCGCTTCAGGTTAAACACAAACCTATACAGAAACTGAACTTGTAAGTACTAAGAACAGGATACGGTCAACACTGACCATCGAACCTTCCTCACGCACATTGGTGTGAGGTGGGTTCGATACCCAGGTCAGTAACAATTTGTTTTTTTTATTTTTATTTACCTAAATACAAAATAACTATTTTTGATAATTGTGTCAAGTTTTTATAATGTAATTAATTTAAAAAGTTTGTAACATCCTATTTTTTTTAAATCTTGCTAATTAATAATTGATCTAAATTAACATATTTTTTATAACTCAACCCATACCACAGTTTTCGACGACCCCTATTATCTTTTTATCGTAATATAAGCCTTTAAAATCATAATATTAATTTTAATCTGCGAATAATCGACCAATTTCCAACAATTATAAATTAGGCTCGTTGACAAGAGATTAACATTGGAAATGGTTCTCAGAAACCCAAAACTGCTGTAACATGTGGTTAATTCGAGATTTTTTTCAAATGTGACAAATTGTTAAACGCTTGTCACATTTGGGTGTTGAGAAACTGAAAGTAGAATTAACAGGCGATTAATCGTCGATTACGTTAACAGCCCGATAATTGACACCTGGGAAACTGGCAGTAAATGTACCTAATTATAAAAAAAATACTAAAAAGATGTAAATAAAAAATAAAAAAAATTAAAAAATCAAATAACCCGACTGCATAAAAAGCGAACTAAAAAGACGTAAACAAGAAGAAAATCATGCTGTGCAGTCGGAGGATACAAATTCGCGAGCTGGTTGACCAAAACCAGATGTATCCTCCGACTGCACAGCATTATTTTCTTCTTGTTTACGTCTTTTTAGTTCGCTTTTTATGCAGTCGGGTTATTTTATTTTTCTAATTAACATTTTTTTGTATAAGATTTACTACTGGTCATAGTAGCCAACTTCAGGGCGATCAAGAAGTTTTTCGAGAACTATATCTGGGTTGATTGATGGAAAAGGAAAGAAATACCTACAAATCTATTCAAAAATGTTGTGATGTTTAGGACTCTCCTTAGGAATATGGAGTAAATGTCTGCATTTATCATGCTGAAAAGTAGTTGAGGTCTGTTAAAACTAGGTATGAATTTCACAAAGGCTTTCTGTGTTTTACGTTTCCTTTGGTGTCTAGTAGCCACAGTGGTTATAGGTACTCGAACGTTTGCTGATTGATGGCCATTCGAGAAATTATGTTTCGAGCTTATTTCATTTGAGATTTATAAAATTATGAAAACGTTTGCGAGCCGTTGATATTCGAGCAATCGCCAATTGCTTTATGCTCTTCCAACTTGGACTAAATGCGTATTTTAAACGTTATTCTTCTATTTCGTGTCGCTGGCACGACAATCAATCAAATTTGTTTGGCCCAAACTTGTTGCTTTCGCGGCATCGTCGGTGGCGCTGCATGTTTTAGGGCACAGAGAGCAGGACAAGAGGTGGAGCAAAGTTTGCGACTTAGCTCCACAGCCAAATCCTGCTGCTGTTGTTGATGATCACCATTATCAATAGAGCTAGAAATTAAGCAAACTTTTATTTTTATTATTAAATTTTTATACCTAACTAGAGGACGCCTCGCGGTTTCACCCGCGTAGTTCTCGTTCCCGTGGGAATACAGAGATAAAAAGTAGCCTATGTCACCCGGGGATAGAGTAGCTTCCCAACAGTGAAAGAATTTTTGAAATCGGCTCAGTAGTTTTGGAGCCTATTCGGTACAAACAAACAAACAAACAAAAAAATCTTTCCTCTTTATAATATTGGTATAGATTGGTTAATTTTAGTATTTATGCAGAAGTTACCCAAAATAAAAGACGTAGACATACATGTACATCATGCGTATTATGTTAGTGGTCGTGTTATTATGCTTACCTCGTAGGTATTATGTAATCTGTGAGCCAATAAGAAGCTAATGATAATTCAAATGCTTGGAATCCTTTCGTTTCATCCGACAACCTCTAACGTATTAATTATGGAGGCTTCAAAAGCAATTTTTAATGCATGAGTATTTCTTGAAGAATGCAAGTTATCTGATGAAACTGCAGAATTCATGTTTTTTTTTTTAATTATTATTAAGGGCTGATCAGATAAACTGTTTAATATTAATCACTTAATTTTTAGAATAATTCCTTATTTGTAAAACATGATGGGCGACTGGCAATACGCTTCTAAAATTAAACCAACCGGTATGCAGGTATGGTAACTGTAGTGGATCTTTATGCTATTTTATAGAAGACGGTAGGAGTTAGGACTACTTAGGACTCTCCCAAAGAGTGCCATCAAGTGGCGTAATTTCGTGACGTGGTGCCCTGGTGCAAAAAGAAAAATAGGGCCCCGTCACTCGTATTTTTTTCCATTTACAAAATCTACATTACATACATATTTTTTTTTCTATTTGTGATGGGTTTGCTCTTGACTCTAGTCTAAGTCATAGGTGACAGAGACAGAGTCGACGATGGAGTGAGCTTACCCAGAAGAAGCCTGTTCACTCTAACTTTGAAGAGATTCGGGTTGAATGCGTTCGGGAACACAGACGCAGGTAGTGAGTTCCATTCATTCGCTGTGCGCATTATGAAGGATGTTTGGAAGCGCTTGGTGCGATTTGTGGAATGGCAACAAGGTAAGGATGGTAACTTGCAGTGCGTCTAGATGTCCGATGGTAGAAGGGGGCTGGTGGGATGAGGTCGTGGAGTTCTGACAAGAGAGACACAGAGACCGACAAGCAGGCAACCTTGCGGCGATGAGCCAAGCTGTGAAGCTTGGTATCCACCAGTACTGTGTCGCCGATGAGCCTCTTGGCTCTGCGTTCCACCGAGTCAAGCGCGGCAAGCTGAGCCATCCCAAAGGTGGCTGCAATACTCCATGCAGGATCAGACTAACCCTCAGTTTCCCAACTTAAAATTATCGGAGAATTAATGTGACAAATTGTCAAGTAACTGCTGTGATTGGTTGAATGAATTTTCAACAGCCAATCACAGAAGATAACGCGTGTTTGACAATTTGTCACATTAATTCTCCGATAGTTTTAAGGTGGGAAATTGAGGGTTATACATTTATAATATAAAAGAAGAAACTGACTGGATGACGTGACCTAAATGACTGATCGATCAACCTGCAGCTGAAACCGCTGGGTCTAGAAGCATGAAATTTGGCAGAAAGGTTCCTTATGTGACGTAAGTGAGCACTAATAAAGGATTTTTGGAAATTCCACCCCTAAGGGGGTAAAAAGGGGTTTGAAAGTTTGTATGAAATATCTAATTCCTTCGGCTAATATTCTTAAAACTTGGCATAAATACCAACCTAAGTAAACATAAACGTTAGCATTATTAGTTTTTCGAAACTACTACCAAAATACGATTTCGGGGATGTTAAAGTTTTTTTGAAGAATCTTATTTCTTGGGTTAAAAAACTTGAGAGTGCGTTTCGCATCCACTGGACTCCCGCAGCCTTGACCAGCAGCGTTATTGCGTAATGAATTCGGAAAGAGCAAAGGGCAAAGACTATGAAAAATCGACCAATCACTTGCGAGATGAAAGACGCGATGTGGCTTATATTGCTTATATTATATAATATTATATTATAAAGAGTAAAGATTTGTATTTTTGTATGTAACGAATAAACTGGATCTACTTCAAAAATTCTTTCACCGTTGGGAAGCTACACTATCCCCGGGTGACATATCAAAGCGTGTGAACTCCATTTGTAATAAAATGTTGTATTGATTTCTAACGGGTCGTTTACTAGTTTCTGATATCATGGGACATTGGTTTTTATTGGTCTTTACAAACATGGCCATTTCCAGACAGAATACATAATGACGGAAATGTAAGCACTTTTAAAAATAAATTTAAATTAAATTAAATGATCATTTATTTCAGGAAGTATTTCCCATATAAAGCACTACAAATTACATTGAATATACATATTATCTCATATACACGAATTAACACATTAATATCATTGCAAGCAAAATTAAATTCAGTTTTAAGTACAATAAATATGTAATAATTCATTTAATAAAACAATTATAATTCTAAAACAATTGTCACTTAATAAATGGTGAGGAACTGGCTTTTAGAACTTTTGGGGACTTAAACTTTGGTTCGCAACTGTCTGTGTTCTTCAAACCGCACACCGCTCTAATGCATCGTTTTTGCACTTTGAATATGTATTCCCTTGAGCTGCAATTGCCTCAGAAAATAATACCAAATCTTAGAACTGATGCAACCAGACCATGATAAGCTACTAAAGTAGTTTGAAAGTCAACTTTTTTGGACAACTTTGAAAGGACATTTGCCGCTGAATTCATCATTTTGCTTATTGCCTCTACTTGTGGTTGCCAATGCCTGTTAAAGTATATCCCCAAAAAAATTGCTTCTTTAACTTGGTTAATTTGTTTTTTATTGTAGTCTACAGATACTTCATTTAAAATTGTGCGTGGGTGGAAGTGCATTATATTAGTTTTTTTGTAGTTTTATCACTGAGTTGTTTCTTGCCAGCCAATGTATGATATCTTCCAGGGTCTTATTTATGTCCTGTTCATAGCCATCCGGATGTTTACATTTTACGGTGCTGTCATCGGCAAATAACAAAATTGGATTATCAACATGATGTGGCAAATCGTTGATATAAATTAAGAAAAGGGGTGGCCCAAGGAAGTTGCCCTGTGGTACACCATATTTTACTGGTCGTTCTTCGGATCGGTATTTTCTTTCACTCTTCGTCTTAGGGCAAATTCTAGTTATTTCCGTGTACTGTTTTCGATCGCTAAGGTATGATTTAATAAGTTTGAATGCATTTCACCTTATTCCATAAATACTCAACTTATTCAGTAGAATGACGTGATTGATTGACGCAATCAAAAGCTTTCGTCATATCAGTGAAGATTGTTAGTAGGTACTTTGATATCTACGTTTTTTATGATAGTATTGCTTAACTCAAAAATAGCTTTTAGCTACAAAACATTTTAGCTACTATTTTCTATACAAAAGCTGTCACACCGCCATTTTTTTTCCTCAGTTAAAAGTTATCAGACTATTGAAAATTAAGACCTTAGTCAAATAAAGAATAGTCCCAAACCAATAAACCGTAGATATCTAAGATTTTTTTATTGATTTAACAATAGCTTATTTTGGTTTGCCTTCACTAACTGCACATAACTAAGTCATCTAGATAGGGTAAAACACGAAATCACGCGAACGAAGTCATGGGCGGAGTGCTAGTACATAAAATAATAAAAAAACAGTAAGTATAGAAACCCTTAGTCTGCTCACGCTAATCTCCGAAACTACTGAACAGATTTTCTTGGGGATACGAAGTTAGAGATAGAGCTTAGTTTTGAGCAACATTTAGTTTTTGTTTCATAAAAATTGGTGGTCGGGAGAAAGTTATGGTAATTTTTGTAACATTCTAAGACCAGTTTTATAATAAAAATTTTAGCACCTCCATATTTTACTTTTTGGCTATTCAATTTGTCGACTTATGTAGAAAAGCTCATGAATTAAGTAAATGTAGTAGTATTTTTGTACCGCGTTTTGGGTTAGCTTTACTTTTGACTTTTATATTCTGATGCGTAAAGTTTCAAGGATCTATGAGAGACAGCGAAGCGAGCTCGAACATTTTAGCACACCGATCTTTTATTTTATTTCGTGGCTCTTGGCTTGACCCTAGGTTCAAGTGCGGTTCAGGTTTCAGGCGCATGAATGACAATTTCGAGGCATTTGCCGATACGGTCAGCGCTGAGTGGGGCCTAGCCTGCGGGCCCTGGTACGTCGCTCCACTTAGCACCTTAGTAGCTACACCACTGCTGCTATCCCACTACGGCACTATGCAGCGAGGCACTCAATCAATTCTTTAGACACTTTAGACATTAAGATCAACATCCCCGTCGTCCACTACTGAACATAGGCTCCCACCAAGCGTCGCCAGTTCTTCTCGCATCCAACCGATTTCCGTGGCCTTAGCAGGTCATCGGTCAGCTAGCCTTCCAAAGCTGCGTCTTTAAATACATCATGGTCACCGTACTCCTAGACCTATCAGGCCTATCGACCATCCGTTTTGCGAGAAATGGCAGCCCGCTGTAATTGTTTCTTTGAATTGGTAGCGAGATTGTGTGTGTTGTTGCCAGCAGACAGAGATGTTATGGATATGAAATTTCGGATCTGGATACGGATACGGATATAGCAATAATATTATACGGATATACCGGTTTCGGATACGGTTACGTATATGAAACTATTTCGGCTTATCCGTTAGAATTGGATAGCTTCGGTTACGAATATCAGACTTTCAAGAAATTGTAAAAGTAAAACAGTAATACATAATTTATTTAATTTGACGTGGCTGAATACTGGTCGAAGAAAATTTAGTGAGGGAATCATCGACACGAAGAAGAAGAATAGATAATAATTTAAGTTTATAAACAAACATGACAGATCTCCTTAACATCCCTGGTTACCAGTTCAGTCTGTAGCAATTGCTCTACATCCTAAGATATCTTTCAGTGTCAGACAGACATGATGAATCAGGGTGGTCGGTCAAGCTGACAGCAGAAGACCACCCGGCAAAGCATACGCATACGTAATTGTAGATAATATAATCTTTATACATTGCATTTCGGAATGTAATCATAATGAGTGACGTAAAGTATTCTAATTATTTCCGCGTCGGCTCGACTGACACTGTTTAGATGGAGCGTCAGTGTTGCAGGAACAGCTGGTTATTGCGTCAGCGGAAAGGTTGCGGTACGGTTACATCAAGTGCCTATTGCGTTGGCGCTCCGACTGTTACTCAATACGGATCCGGGGGCAAGTTGCGGTCCTGCGCCCTAGTGCTGTGATTCATGGAGGGTTTAGTCAATTTGCAGACAAAAATAAAATAAAGGGGAGCTTTCGTTATCTGTATTCCTATAGGTACTTGTGAGCAGGGTACTTAACATAATTGCCACTTGTGGACCCGACAAGAAACCACCGAGAAACGCATGTAAAATATCCACTTAAATTGCAGCTCGACGAGCAATAAGCAATAACTCATCAATATCGATAAAATAATTTGGTGAACGTTCGGAGTTCCGGTATGTTCGTGGAAATGGTCATTTTCACGGTAAGTATGCGCCGGCGCACGTGGCCTGGAGGCAGCGGGGAAGGAGAGGGTGACAAAGGGAGGGGGGGGCCGCGCTTGCCGCGTCTGGAGTCGCTGACCGCACACGCGTTGTCGTGCATAAGGTGCCGCCTGTCTTTGTATTCTGGTAAGGTCGCGGACTCCCCAACTAGCGAGAACGGTGCAAAACTATTCATGTTGACACTTCTCAAGTACCTGTTAACAATTGTCATTTTTTTTTCATTGTCATATTGGCGAGTAGCGTACAGTCACGGGTAGAGTCGTTCGATGAAAGCAGCGCATAATAATTTATTTACAACGTAAAATATTCGCGCCATTTGTTCAGCGCTTTTTCGCTACGACAGACCCACAAGGAAATAAATGGAATTCATTCAGGCTTATGTATCTTTTACCTAAAGCGCTTATTTGTATCAAGTATGTACGGTACCGGTAGGTAAGTACCTAACTATCTATCCAAGTATTTAAGTATAACAAAGATGATAAAAATAAATTGTCTAATCCCTGCTTCTTTTAGTACAACAACTTACCTATTTTATTTTATGTACTAAATGGGAATTGGAAATGTAATTATGACCGTGACGTCATGTAAAACTTGTGTGAAACTTTTTTATCAGGAAAATTACGTTTTGCAATATCTTTTGGGCTTGGTGGAGTATTGGACGACTAGATGCTTTGCCTAGTTGATCCCCTTTTTGAAATTGGCAGATAAGAAACTTATCAATGGGTAAGATTTGGTGTACCTAGGTACCAACTACAAAACCGTGTGGTAAGGAAAACAGGAACAAATTGATCTACTTAGAGGTGCTAAAATTGCCAATAGGTTGCAAGCTGCAAGAATTCATCTTATTGTACTCTGGGTTTGATTGGCCTTCGGAGTGAGTGAACCATGGTTGGTAACTCCCGATTCTTCTTGTGTCGGGGGACTCAGAACTTTCCGTAGTTTACATAATTACCTATCTAATATTAACTGGACCTATTCGTGTTTGTTTAGGTTTACCAAAAGATCTCACATTTTCACAAATGGTCACAGTAAAAAAACAACAACAATAAAATTACCCTATTGTCGATTGAAGTGTGCTCAAGGTAAACTTTTGAAAAAGCTTTAATTCTTCTTCTGTGTAGGTACGTATTTTCTTAAAAGGTTGCATTTAAATAGGCACCAAACATCTTTCGTACAGGCCTTTTTTGCTGGAAAAAAAACCCAAATGCCCTTAGCCGCAGAAAAATAAATTATTTAAAAATAAACTTAAAAGGCATCCCTAATTTTTTACCTCTGGTGGCCAGTTAGTATTAAAATATTCACATATCATACAAAGTTTGCTGTGTAATAAGGTTTGATTCAAATAAGTAGTCGAAAATTCTTCAAATACTTTTTTGTCTGTGTTGTAAAAATCCGCCAAAAACACAATATCTTTAAATAAGATATTTTTGAAGAATTCATAGATTGTGTTTATTTTAGTAGCTGTATATTAATTAAGGTTACGGGACTTAACATGGTATTCCAACAAGCAAAAAGTTCATACGTAGGTATAGTTATCATTTTAACTATATCATTCTCTGGTTTGAATGTGATTTTATCACAATCGACAGAACATTCAAAAGGTTCATCATCATCATTTCAGCCAAAACACGTCCACTGCTGGGCATATGCCTCCCCCAGGCTTCGTCACATTGACCGATCCCGTGCGTCTCGCATCCAGAGGATTCCCGTAGTCAAATTAACACTGGTTCGCTGACATCAAAATACTTTTTATTCTTTGGTTTCTTGAACTATGCTCGTCATTGCCACTGCCATAGACGGCGCTTAAGATTAATCATAATTTTTATACATATGAGGTATAATGTCTGAGGGCTTACGATACAGAGACAAAGCACTGCATCAGTATGCAGCGGGGACAGCCGCTTCCTGCTGGCCGGGTTCCCGCAACCGCTATGGTAATTTGATTGTACAATACGACAGCGGAATGGATTAGGTGCCTCCGACATAGTAACTTCGGAGTAATGGGGGAAAATCGACTGTATTGTTCCCCAGTTGCTGAGTAATTCGATATGACCACGGAGGCTCCGAGGTTTAGCCAACAACGTAAGTTATTGAGGATAATGTATGATGGATATCAACTATTTGTGCTTCTTAAGGGAATGTTCATTAAACCGAACTATACTGATTGGTCAGAACAATAGATTCAGTCTAGGAAGTTCCCCGATGGTCTCGCAATTTCCGACGCCACCGCCAATGAAGGTTCTTGAAACATCAACACATAACATAACACTCGCCTTCATCGACTATGGTACCTACATCTCTGCCTAAGCCTTGGGGAATGGGCTCACATAAAGATATACATAGCCAGAGATGTTTTTTCTAATTTGCGACACCGATAAAATAATCCAGGAGTCAGGATCACTACTGTTGAACATGGTCTTTATTAGATACAGAAGACTCAAGACTGCATGAAGTATTTCGGATAGTAATGCTTCCCCTTCTCTCAAAGTAATCCCTTAGTTACTTTCTGCAGTTTAATAAAAGAAAACTCTAAGGGCGAGTTTCTGAAGTCGACGTCACATCTCAAATCAGCTGACAATTTGTCACAAATTAACCAGCCGTCAGTTGTCAGTGAGTTTCTCAACTCTGCATCAACGAGAAATTACGTAATCGCTTGTTACATTTAATAATTTATTTCGGTTGGCTACCCTAGCTAGTATTCATTCTATTCCTTCACTACTATAACGTAATCAGTAACTTTAAATTGTATTTTATCTTGAGCGGCTGGGTTGGTGTAGCCCGCAAGTTAAGCAAACCTTACCAGGGACGATTTTTGGATGGGTAACCAAGTTTTTTTGTTTTGCTTTTTTTTGGATAGGTGACCCCACACAGGTTAAGCAACACTTACCAAGGCTTTTTTTGGATGGGTGACCGTTTTTTTTTTGGTTTGTTTGTTTTGGATGGCTGACCCCGCCAGGGTAAGCAACACTTACCAAGGTCAGTGTTTGGATGGGTGACCACTTTTTTTGGGTTCGCTTGTTTTTGGATGGGTGACCTTGGTAATGTTGTTTAAACTAGCGGGGTGACTTTAGGATGGGTGATCCAAAATTTTTGTGGTGATGATCACCCATCCAAACACTGACCTTGGTTAGTGTTGCTTACCCTGGCGGAGTCACCTATCCATAAACTAGCGATCTAAAAAAAAAAAGTGGTCACCCATCCCAAGACTGACCTTGGTAAGTGTTGCTTACCTGGCACGGTCACCACCCCAGCCGCTTCAAGTTAAACACAAATCTATCCAGAAACTGACCCCGATAAGTACTAAGTACAGGGTACAGTTAACATTAATGCGCGTGAGGAAGGTTCGATTCCCAGGTCAGTAATTTATTTTATTTTACCTAAATACAAAATAACTATTTTTGATAAATGTGTCAAGTTTTTATAATGTAATTAATTTAAAAAGTTTGTAACATCCTATTTTTTTTAAATCTTGCTAATTAATAATTGATCTAAATTAAGACATTTTTTTATAACTCAACCCATACCACAGTTTTCGACGACCCCTAATATCTTTTCATCGTAATATAAGCCTTTAAAATCATAATATTAATTTTAATCTGCGAATAATCGACCAATTTCCAAAAATTATAAATTAGGCTCGTTGACAAGAGATTAACATTGAAAATGGTTCTCAGAAACCCAAAACTGCTGTAACATGTGGTTAATTCGAGATTTTTCTCAAATGTGACAAATTGTTAAACGCTTGTCACATTTGGGTGTTGAGAAACTGAAAGTAGAATTAACAGGCGATTAATCGTCGATTACGTTAACAGCCCGATAATTGAGACCTGGGAAACTGGCAGTAAGCTTTTAGGATTCACAAACATAAAATTCTTAAACTAAAATAAAAGTTATATTATTTATGCAATTCCGTTCCACCGCATCCGTAAGCGCAAGCGCAGCCTTACCACCTAAAACAAGTTCCTCGAAATAAACATGACCGAGTGGTTTTGGCATGATGGCACCGCAAACAAACATCCTGACACTTGCTGACTCACCATATCAGTTCTAGCTAGCGACGAGCGACTGATGAGTGATGACTGATGATACAAATGTCAAGAATGTTGAAGGTTAGTACATAAAAGAAGGGAAATTAGCGGTTGGAAGGAATTATGTTTATTTACAAAAGGTTCATAAATAGAAACATGGTTGCTTAACTCAACCATTAGTATAGTCAAAGCAATAATCCCGTTCGCGTGTAGAGTTTTTAATCCGTCTAAATTTCGTCGCAGTACACCAAGTGCACCTCAACAACATTATCAAATGCTACTGCATGACGATAGACACAAGTTTCCTCCTTACGCTTACGTGATCTTCCCTACATGATGCAAGGGCGTTGACACCGCGGGCCAAGTCGGCTTTGTGCCAAATGTGAATAATAACTATCTACTCCGACGACCCACACGTGTTAGAAGCACCAAATTGTATTCAGATCCTTGTTTGACAGCAGAATTCAAATGCGCTGCGATATTGATCAGAGCATGTATTTACTAATACTTTTTTTTAATGTTGGAGAATTGCTCATGCATACTGCGCTACCACGGGGAGATAACGAAATTATGTGGAACTCCAACCCACAAAAACTCCACGGTATCCTCCTGTACCGCTTACGACTGGAACACGGGGCGGCTGTCCCTCCTCTGAAGAGTAGCCCCCATCACCGGGGCACCAGAACACATTGCTCGCCGTGACCACCCCAGGAACCAAACTAGCAATGGGCGCCAGACGACCTCGTGTATGGCTAATTGCAGCCTTGGTCCCCCCGTGACGTTTCAGGTCAGTGGTCCCGCTACCCACCACTATTCGGCCGCAGGGGATAGGGAGTGCGGCCAACGCTACACTGGCACTCCTCCTCCCCTGCGGCCCTACCACGTCCGCCATCAGATATTGGTGACCCCGTCCAGGCCGCGGATGGTAGGGAGAGCGGCGCACCGCAATACCGGCACTCCTCTCCCGCCGCAGCCCCCTACCGCAGCCGCGATGCCTGCCATACGAAGTTGCGTCCCGCCTTAGAATTTGTGATGTCACCCATACATACCTAATACCTACTCACGTTTAGTCAGAATCGTCTGTAAGTGCAATTTGTACGATAAGACATGGCATGACGTTCTGGCGCCCAAAGCACTTATTGTTTGATTCACATAATTACCTAACGGTTCTAACCACCAGCTGGCAGCCTGGCAGGTTTATTTCAAAGAACATAAAACAATAGACTATGTAAGTAGGTAGCCATAAACCACTTGTGCCTTATGTTTTATTAAAACACACCAATAAATCGACCATGAAGAAAATTCAAGCATTCAAATTAATTCAGCCGGAATGTTTAGAATGTACATCCTTGTTTAGTGCGTTTGTATTACAAGTTATAAAACAATAGGGTGCTCACAGTTCCATACGGCACAAGTACTTATACGGGGAATCAATATTGTTTATTTAAATATTATTATGTTATAATAGACCGACAAAAAATTGTGCGAGCCTTATGCGATATGAATTTGCATGAAATATCTGAACTAATTTATTTGACTATAAACCCAGTTGATGAATATGTTGCCGATACGGCACGGCACGGGTTCAAAGACCTTTGCTTCTCATATTCGCTTAGCCAACTTATTGGTAAACAGGGCGTTGACAATAGCTACCGTTTGAATCATATCCGAATACCTCAAGATTTTCCTTTTGCGTACAAATTCCCCCAGATCATCTCTCCGTGTTCTAAGTAAATTCTTTATTAAATGCGTAGTTAGATAAGGGAAATGTTTTTCTTGTATGATTATCCGGTATATGGTTATATTGTTATGAACCCGAGAGTAGTGTTTGAAAAACCCGTTCATGGAGGTAAACTCAAGTAGTGGCTTCGATGCGCACTTGAGGGTCCTATGATGAATACAAATGACGATATTTGGCGGTCAAAGCGGGCACATACTGAAGTAAATTTATTAGTGATGTGTACTCGGTAACATTACACCTACGTATCATCACGTAGCCGGCATGTGAAAATCAGTTTATAGCTATTGATACCTGGAATGTTGTCGTAATTGCTTCCGGTCACATACATAGTTAGGTATTTTCTTGGAAATTAAATTACCCATTACTTACACATGTGTGAACGTTGGTCAAGACAGTTGGTTAACACGAATTTTTGTTTAGGAAAATTTGCAATTGTCACCTAAAGCCAATCCAATAGACTCTCTGGCTCCTTGTTCGGAGTGCTTAAATACTCGCATTATGGCGTATATGGCGAATATGATATAGCATCGTCTTTACCTTCCTATTTTCTTGAATATGTACCTACTAGCTTCTATCAGCGGCTTCGCTCGCGGGAATGTCGAAAATTATCCCAGAGGGAACATATTCCCAGGATAAAAAGTACCTATCCTATGTGCTATTCCTGACTATAATCTATCAACCACGGTAAATTTACAGCAATATTTTCTTGTTTCGTATTTTTAGAGCGTTATTTTTCAGTCAGGTTTTAGTTTTTGAACTAATTTTTTTGCATTATATATCTAATACCTGGGCGACCGAGCTCTGCTCTCGTGTGAAAATAGAGAAAACGACGTTTTCTAAAAATAAAAGCTCGCAAGATCGATTTATCGCCACCGAAACCCCCTGCATACAAAATTTCATGAAAATCGTTGGAGCCGTTGCCGAGATTCAGATTATATATATACATATATACAAGAATTGCTCGTTTAAAGGTATTAGATACATATAAACTAAACAATCTCATATACCTTTTTGAAGACCATCTTTGGTTGTCTTTAAAAAATTGTAACACTGACATCTGTTGCAGAATAATGGAAAAGTTCGTACAGTTTTTCCTCTACCTGCCACAAGAGGGCGCTACTCGCACTAAAAATGTATTGTTTAAGTTGTATTTTCGAACTTTTTTCGAGATAAAATGTTTATGAGATGGGAAAAGATATCATTGTGTATGTAAAGTTACTTACTTATACACCTATTTAGATTATACTGCAAGCAGATCAGCGCACATTGGATTGGGAAGGGCCTGAAAAATAATTCCATGCCTTACATAGTGGAGCCTGCAGACTGATGATTAATTTATGATGAATTATGTCAACACGACTAATATATCACTATAATTCATTTATCATAATGCCAGGTATGGGGTGTACTATAAACTAACACTAAAACTCGTTGCATTATTCAAGTCAGTGTTGAGAAATATCATCAGTAACAAACAGTTCCTATTGTTATGCAAGACATCAAAGCTTACGTTAGCATTGAGTATTACAAATACGATCAACCTATCCAACCTATCTATAGTACATCTCTTTACTTCCTAACAACACTGAAGATTTGTTATGAGAATGGGTAAATTGAAATGGAATTATTATTTATTAGGAACTAGCTTATATATGCGAGTGCCAGTGCCAGTGGCTTGTCCGCGTGAAAGTCGAAAATTATCCCACAAGAACGAATCACCAATCTAGATTCTAGATCATGGTCTACCCGCGTTTCAAACATGCAAATACGTTCAGCAGTTGACGTATGGTTAAACGAACATCTAAAGAGTGAGTTTGTCCGTCTCAGTAATTATTTGATCTTCTGCAAAATGGCTGCACACTGATGGACCATGGACATGCACATCTAACAAATTAAAAGTTTGTCTGTTAGATAGGGCCCATATGTTGTGGCTTGATTAATATAATATGAGGTACGCACTTACCCTCATACTCAGATCAAATAAAAAGTCAAGATGGAACGTTGCAAACAACAAAGTGAAGCCGGTTCAAACTAAGCCTTGCCGTATAAATACACAATTATACGCTCACACGTATAACGAAACTACCCTTTAGCTTGTCAGTTGAGCTTTATTATTTGATCTGTAAGCTCGAAGGGCAAGTTAAGCCCTAATTTCGTTGTACGTGAGTGCGTGTAATTGTGTATTTGTACGGCAAGGCTTAGTTTGAACCGGCTTCACTTTGTTGTTTGCAACGTTCCATCTTGACTTTTTATTTGATCTGAGCCCTCATATTATATTAATCAAGCCACAACATAGGCAAAACTATATAGGTCCACCAAACCTAATTGTGGCGATAGATAAATAGAGTCGAACTAATCATCAAATCTGTAACATTCCTTGTATTTTCTATTAGTATTATTCAACTGATCAATAAAACCATTTCGAATGATGCAATGCCAGCAATTAAAAATACTTATCAAGGAAATGTCGAACGACTAACGACTAACTTTCATCTTAATTGGACATGGACTGGCTTACAAATTCAATCTTCTCAATAACTGGCTGATGAGTGGTGAGGCATAAAGGGTTTTTTGAACGTCATCACATTTTGTACACGTTTTATTTTCCCGGAGCTTCATGATTGAAGTGGTTTTGGTCTACGGGCACATTGTACGCGCTGCGCTTGAATGCACTTTCTAAGGGACTCCTCAGAGACATCGTATTGACTTTTTGTTTGCTCATTGAGACATCGGGAGCTTTGTTTGATTATTCTATTTACAGCCTCGCCAGGAGCGTGTTCTTTATTGGTTTGATTACTTTATTTTTGGAACTATTGCGATGTTACTTCAAACACCTGTTCGCTTCAGAGTTATTAAGCATTATAAGCTCTTGACGCTCTCATTTTGTTATGGAAAATAAAGGCACCACGCGTGTATCGGTATTGGTGCCAGTTAGTTACCCTGGCAACAACTTGTTGAGCTTCAAGAAGCTAAAGTAGCGACGATAATTTCTCTCACTTTAGTCTTGAATCAATGTCGTTGCTCCTCATTATGAAGCTCTGTTGTTATGTACTACATATTATGTAGTCCGTTTATTTCCATATCAATACATAAATTACTTACAATTATAGGTAGGTTCGGTATTAAGAAAAACTAGTGTGAGTAATGCTTGGAACTTCAGTACCGTGGGAGTCGGTACCGTGTTCCTACTTCCTAGCGTGGCGGACGGCAATAACAACATTCGCGACGAGGGAAATGTCAAGGTCACGCCCGTTCACTTCCTTACCGCCGAGCCTCCGTGAGCCTACGATATTCGCGTCGCCACCCTCCCTTCTACCAACTATATACAGAATTGTATACCGTTTCAAGTGAAAAGCCTGCATTTCGTATACAGAGCCAAATTGAATGTTAGATACTTCTGTCATTTTTAAGAGCTTTTGCTTCCACCAAAAGATTTCCGTAAGTATGTTGTTTTTACGTTGTTTGAATACTTAATACTGTTTCGATAGCTACAGCTACCTATAATGGATATTTCCATTAGCTTCTGTTTTTTTATGTTTTGTTTCGTACGAACTTAATTTTTGAGAGGATGTTTGAGTGTTGTACCTATGTTATTTTGAGTGATATCTACTTCGGTATCTTGTGAAACTTACTTCGCAAAATGCAAGCTGTATTTTGGGTTGCCGTCCTTTATTAATTCGATACTAATATCGAGTGATGATGGAAGGATACATCCTTACATAGGTACCTACTAGGTAGGTACATCCTTATATTTTACTGAGACTCAGAAGTGCGCTTATGTAGACAAACAGTGACCCTCCCTGCTAATCGAAACATTCATTATTATAATTGTTTTGTCGTGTGCAGATTGACACGGTGGCAGGAGTCGTCAACTTGTGAAGCCACTTGATTTAACAGAGCATGTGGTGCAGAATTTCAATTGTATGTAGTACTTACCTAACTAAGAAGAGCACATGATACATGGTAGGTACTTATACTTAATCTATCTATCTAATCTAATACCTTTAAACGAGCAATTCTTGTGTATATGTATATATATAATCTGAATCTCGGAAACGGCTCCAACGATTTTCATAATATTTTGTATGCAGGGAGTTTCGGGGGCGATAAATCGATCTAGCTAGGTTTCATTTTTAGAAAACGTCGTTTTCTCTATTTTCACCCGAGCAGAGCTCTTTTGCCCAGGTACTTTTTTTAATAAAACCATCGGGATATAATTAGGCTGTAGTGTGTACCTACTTAAAGAAGGTATTGAATACCTACCAGCCGGGCGAGCACGGCCTTTGTGATAGGCTGGAGACACACATTTTTATCACAGTTTGGGGGCAAATACTGTCATAAAAATGTGAGACGAGAGTCATGCCTGTCACAGTAGGCCGCGCTCGCCCCGCAGCATCCCACTCACACCCAAGACTGAAACCTCAAGGCGGAGACCGCGTCTTGGAAACAATTTTGAGTCATAAATGTACCTATTCGTTATTTCAGTAAACGTATCAGATTTTACTACAGTTACATCTTTACTAGAGGACTATATATAACCGGTAGATGGTTTTGAATGAACCAGTGGAGTATTTAAGGTATCGAGAAGGTTTTGATAAGCTAGTTGCCTTCGCGCAAGATGAGTGGTGTAAATAAATAACAACATCTATCAACTTCTGATCTCTTGCTGCAGACAGAACACTTAAGTGTTTTATTATTCTTTGATTTGATTGCTTTACTCGGGCATAATAAATGAAAAATAAATTAGTTGATGCTACTGTATTTTGTGAATTTATATAAGGATATTAAGAGCAAAGCGTAATGATTACTGATGATACTTAAAAAATAAATATATGTGTTGTGTGTATTATATTCTAAACTATTCTAAAGAATATAATTGCAAAAAGACTTGCACTTTTTGAAAAAACAACGAAATAATAACGTCGGCGTACGCCGTCAGATGGCAGTCGTGTCGAAGGGCCCGGCGTAACGACGGCGCCAATGGAGCGCGATTCCCCCAAGCCTTTCTTATTATGTGCTGTGATTTAAAACAATGCAGCCGTGGAGTCGCATTAGCACTAAAATAATGTAGAATAGAACACACCTATTCTAATATAATCTAATATAATAATATAAGAATTAGCATTAAGTATTCCATGATTAGATTCGAGTTACTTCCTATGACATGATATTGATTATTCACTGAGATATAATCAGGTGAGATAGTGGTCAAGCGTGAGCCTATCAAGAATAAAAAAAAAGTTATGTCATAAATGAAATTGAATATCGTGGTGGCCCAGAGGCTAATAAGACCTCACCCCTCGTACTTGAGATCGTGGGTGCAAATCCGGGCCAACTACATATGAATTTCAAAAAGTACCAATGTGACTTTTTGAAATTCATATGAAGGTACTTTCTAAGTTTATCTTGGACATCAGAGCCAACGGTGAAGGGGACTTATATAGTAAATTCAAGTCTGAAATAGTCATGTCAGGGGTCTGTGTGGTTCCCAGAGGCGGCTTAATTCACTCTGACACCAGAGGTGGCCACATCCTCACACGAAAAGAAGAAGCAGTCTGTCATAATTAATTTGTCAAAAAATGCAGAAATTAAAAACTAATTGGTAAAGCTTTTTAATTAACACAAAATGGCAGCAACCTTGGATATAATATACCAAAGTTCCGGCCATAAACAGAAAAAGTTTTTAAATGTCAAAATGATAAAATCTGTAACGATTTCTAACGTGGTAACATCTAATCTGCAAATAATTAATGAGTTTAAAGCAAACGGTGCCAAAAAAAAAAAAACTGTCCAGTGTGACTAAAGTGGGCTGGGTGCTTAATAGTGTCTACATAGGCAATGTGCCTTAAGTTCTTATTAACAAGCGACAAGCTAAAACTGGAAATATCATGACGCAATCATTCGATCCTTCAAGAGTTTATTTTTTTGGCGGACTCGTTAATTTGTCTTCAAGATTACTTTTTCTGGGCGTAGCACGGCGCGCCGCCACATCTACACCGCGGCGTACACGTCGCGTTACGCGTAGCACAGTTTAGATTAGAGACGTCATCGTTACTAGCACTGCTTAGACGCTGCATAGCAGGGCGTAGTACGATGAAGACGTCGCGTAGGTGATGCATAGGATAGCGTGGTGGTCGCATGGCACGGCATAGGCGATGCGTTCTAATGCGTAGCACGATGTAGCCGTCGCGTAGCACCGCGTAGGCAACGCATAGAATGGCGGAGACATCGTTTGGCTTAACGAGAATCCCTGCGTTTATATGTTCGAAATTCTTCATCTTGTAACACGAACCAAAATGTATTTACTCGTCAATTACTACGTAACTACTCCATGTTTTATTGCTCTCGACACAAGCAAGGCAGTTTTCGTGGTCGTTGGAGCGTCAAGTGAGTCCAAACGCCTACAATTTTCCCACCGGGACGATCCCGCACCCCGTCACCCGAAGCCTTATTACCAACTAATTAAGTCACGCAACAGATACGTTAGAAATCTTTTAGGAGAAAAACCAAAAGCAGCCGCATGACAACATTGACATTTCGGGTCGCTGGAACGTGATTGTTTTTTGTCACAACTACGTGTATGTTTTTGATCTAAGGTGCTTGTCGAGAAATGCCTTATCGACCGCACGATTATATATTTTTTTAAACGATTTATATAATTAACCTTATAAGGAGCTGACGTCGCCATAGCCATGTATTATTACCATTTTCGGCTACTAAATTGAATATAATCTACTCTAGATCGGTATATCACGATCCCACTTTTCTTTTAGTGTGATTACTTTCGATTAACTATCTGAAAAAAAGTAAGCGATTGTTTCAGAAACTTTCTGCAATGATTGAGACGGTGAAATTAAAATAAATTAGATGATGTTTTTTTAATGAAGACGCGATTGTGTGGCTTGCGTCACTTGCGTGCAAGCAGCAACCATTGAAGCGCGTGCAAAGCAGCGAGAGTGCATTCCCAGCTATCTAATGACAATGACAGAGCATCCCCGCTTTCCAAGTTCATTGACAACGAAAGTGTTGCGCATGCGTGAAAACTCGCGCCAATTATAAGCGCAGGCGGGTGCAGTAGGCGCACGACGGCAGCGGCGGCGCGGGCGCGGGTGCGCCGTGCGCCGGCGCAGCGGTCGTTGCGCGACGACGCGCCCGGCTGCGCGCGCTTCATTGCCAAGGCCGGCGTGCTTTCTCCACGATCTACGAGCTATTATGTGGCACTCGGGGCCGCTTGTATAATATGAAGTAATTGGAATTTGTTATGCTTTGCTACCGATAAACGGAATTATGAAAGACTGGTAAATTATGCTATCATGATAAGACACGACCCAAACACCGCTTATTCTTATTGGAATTCAACAATGTTAGCATTTTACGACGAATACTTGGTAATAATTCATTACATTAAAATCGTTATCGTGTATAATTGTGTGCCACCATTAAATGGTACTTCCGGCGTAATCATTTGAATTGATAAATGATGATTGCTCGTTGTTCTTGACCTAATCTCTTGATGTCACTCTGAGTACCAGTGCGTTTCCGCGTCACCATGTCACTGATGGTTCGGTCGAGTAGGTAAACAAGCCGGAATAATCTGCTCAGGCTTGTGGAATGGGAAAACAACCTTAACTTACTATCTCTCGGAGTTTCCTGCAACTGAAGGCAAAGAAGATTGAACTTTACCTACCTACACAATATATCCGACTCATAGTAGGCTAGGCAAACGTCTTTGACCATATCTTACAAAAACCCATCAAAATACATTAACGACCTAAAATGTTGGACTTAAATAGGTACTCATAAATAACTTTATGCAAATATTCACATTTTTATTAGACTGTATCGTGTTTTATGAGGAAAAACCAGTTACTTATGTATAATGAAGAAGTTCTCAAAAGGTACCAAACACTACGTCACAGAAAAGTGCTTGTGTTATTGATACAGAATATGTTTTCAACTGTCTAGACGATTCTCCGACAAACTGATTTGAACTCTATGTAATTTGAAATCCACAGTGTGTCTCTAGACGGGACTGTATATACCGGAAGCCAATGGTTGTCAGAACTACCTCAAGGTTAATACGTAACAAAATCATTTAACTTGCACAAATTGAGAAGGTGAAAAAAATAATTGATTCAATTCGTTGAAAGTTACTCACGTGTGACTACCAATCCCCATATTGTATAGAGGAAATTAGGAAATTTTCAGGCAGCTTTTGTCAACAATTGACAAAAGCATTGGCATCGACCCCTAGAAAAGACTGAAAGACATGGGCATTCTGAAACATTCTTAAGAAATGCGATGAAGGCAAAATCTAGAAAACGATACAGTACAGAGAAAGGTCACTCAGCTGACTTGGGGAAGACCACGGAGCACACGAGGGAAACCCTTGTCCACTTCATAATCCAGCTACAGACGTCATTATCACGGAATAGATAAAAGAGACGTCAAAACCGTAGTCAAAATGCAGAGTCGATGATTAATTTGCGTATCCAAGAGACAACAGTGTTTACGACTTAGCGGAAGCAGTCTCAATTTACAAAATGGGTTTTTATTTGCAGCATAAAATTATCATAGTTAGTGTTATCATGACAACGGTTAGTGCTCTCTTCCTTATCGAGCGTAGGATTTTCCAACGTTCAGAAATATCTGTGTTAATATGGCTGAAAGAGACAAACTTCCTACATGGCATAACTGAATCTCCCGTTCACGTAATCTACCTAATTAGATACAGCACTTCGACACTCAGTAGGCGTTAAGTCATAGTATGGTATGCGATCTCATTGACGAGCGTTGAACCGGGAAGTGTCTGACAACTCGACTTGTACTATCACAATAGATATTCCAGACTTGCAGGACACACTGATGATGCTCGTTGCATTAAACGTTGTATTTCATTATTTTCTACGCGTCTGTTGCGTTGAGAGAGCATGAGAAGGAGATATTATCAAACAGATTTGACGTACCTATTGAATAAAGGCTGTTAGGGCTCTCAAATCCATTTGATTTACAGAAACTTCTCATGCTTCTACGTTTTTAGCAGTGTCCACCACTGCAAGATTTTTGACCAGGGGGGTGACCATAAGCTCTTAGAGTAAGGTTATTTTGAGTGTGTGTAAGGGACAGATGCAAATGACTTGTATACATCTGTCACTTACGCGATCTCAAAATAAGCTTACTCTAAGAGCTTGTGGTCACCCCCATGGGGTCTATCTATATAGGTATTAGATTTGTTGTTCATCTAAAGAATAACAATCTCACTTCAGTCAAATTGGCAGTTTCGTATTGCTGATAAGCTGTATTATATATATATATGTATATATGCAACAGTATGTACTCAACCACGTTATATCACATGTATGCAGCTGTAATAGTGTAGTACTAGCACGTCATCTCGTGGGCAACCCTACAAGTACACTAAGTACAGTGTAATAGGAAGTAATAGATGTTAGGCTGAGATTCGATTCTGACGCAAGCGGACGGTCACTGTGGGCGTTTCTAGGCACCTTAAGCTTCCGTGTCAGCCAGTCAAGTAGTGTGCCTGTCTCGCACCCACCACTACCTCAACTTGCTAATTTATGACATCCGTCGGTTATGCGATTCGCGACCGGTATGACCTCTTTTATTCACTGAGATAATAATCTAAATAATAATCTCGTAATTCTAAATATGTAGATTTCAGCAGTATTTGCTGGTTCTATTCTTCTCGGCAAAAACTTCAACAGAATTAAAAATATGTAGAGGTCGTTACGGTTCTTCATGTTGCTAATAAGTACTTAAAAAATATAAATTACACCAAAAATATTTATTTTGAATGCAGGAACACACAGATGTATAAAAAAAACTAAATACGGTAGTGCCTACATACACGCAAAAACTTGAGGTTTGCTCTCAAAATACGGAAGTAAAGTATTATTTGAATTGGTAATGACCGTATAATCTCGCATACATTTAGTATATCCTCCTTAATACAAAGAGGTCCCAAGCGACTGAAAATCAAATAAGACATTGTTTTACACAGAGCTCAGTATTTGTCCAACTAAAACCCAAAGAACGTTCTTATTTTATATTGATTTCCCGTTGGTGCATGTGTAGGAAGTTTACAAAGCAAATGCAAGAATATCAACTGATTTTGAGTTTAGAAATTGTGGAAGCAGGCGTTTACCATAAGCCAATGAAGCAACGCGTCACTGGGCGTGTTTACGCAGCATGTTTGTTCATTCACAAAGCCTACGTTATTGCGCATCGATGCACAGAAAACGTTCTATCTACAAGGAGGCATAAAAAGTGCTGCATAATGCGAGCGCGAGCCGGACACCCACGTCGCGAATTCCTGTCCATTATCGCTTCTCGCTTCAATCCCACGGGCTCATGTGACGTACAGAAGCCAAAGTTGGGCGGTGCCAATGCTGAGATTTACTTTTTGTGAACGAAGACATTCTTCTCAGCAGATCACGCGAAAAAGTATTCTCAATGGGATGCGGATTCAAATGGCTTGGAGGCAGAAAGTGCATGACAATTGACAATACTGTGACGGTCACACAAATTAAGTACTCCACTGTTATAGACCAAAACATTGCTATGGTAAGAACAGCTTCCAAGAGACCATAAAATTAATTATAAAGACCATTATAACTGAAGCAGGAAAATTTGAGAATACCTACTATAAAATTCTACCACCACAAAACCCGACTCTTCTACAGAAAAGTGAAGTATAATAATATTATAATGAGGTAATTTCATTCTGCGGTAACACGATTAACACCATATGTAGGTGGATTCCCCGTTCGTATCGTAAAGTCTCGTCATAACTAAGATAAATAATGCTCGGATCTGTTATTGTTTTGGGACCACCAGGCGGGGTAAATGTGTAGGTGTGTTACTCATCTCCCCCGCGAAGGCTCCTCATAATCTCTGCACCTTCGTCTGTATTTTGTTAAATATTATTTTTAAACATCCTAAACAGGAGTGCACCACATGTGCCACCTGACCTCACTGAGCTTTCCCACGCTGCGACGCAACAAGTCCTTGAAACATAAACGCCTTCGTTAACGTTAAAGCTCGGGTAACATCTTGGAACAAACTTACTTTGAACTGTAGACGCGTCTTCGTTCCTTAGAGACTAATAGGTTTGTTTTCGGGAGCAAATGTCTCGGTTGCAGCGAGGCTTAAAGCTTTTTTCTGTTTACTTAAATGATCTGGTGATTGTTTTTTAATTTATTTTGTCGTTCGGCGACGTCATGTGGTTCCAATCAAAGACCGTTGGGGTCTTCATTTTTTTCAAATCGATTATCGATGACTTAGTGGGTTCAGTCTTCATTTTGTTAGTAATTAATTTTTAAATATTATGTATGCTCTGCTGCTTTGTAAATAAATTGTCTTTGTGTTTTATTTTTAATATATAAATAATAGTTTTTATTATGATATGTAAAAGACTGATCATTGAGATATCTATTTGATTGCATGTATAATGTAGGCTTACGAGGCTTTAATATTTGCTCTATATATATGGAGACAATCTATGAATATTCAAACTATTGAGGGAGGGTTAGGTAGACTAGCTGACGACTGAAACCGGCGAGATAAGATAAAAAATCAGGTTCAGATTTCAGAGACTAAAGTTTCTCATCTAAATATGAAACCTATGTACAGCATTAATATTACATAAAGCTAGTAATAAGGATTGCGTTACACTATCAGCCGGGAACAGTGCACACTTGCTCACAATTCCAGTTCAAACGCCAATTATTCACTTTCAAAGCGTCAACTTGTAAGTCAGGAACTAAATGAATTTAACTATTAATTACCCTCGAGTCGTTATTCCGTCGGACAAGGAAGCGGTGCGGGCGCAGGCGCGGTGACGTCACGCACCGAATTAACCCGATTCTGAGAATTGAACCGTTGTATGTCAGTGCACTTGTCTTGATCGGCGCGCACGTGTGGACAATGTACATACGTACATGGATATGTTATATTACGAAATGTTCCCTGTTTTATATCGAAATGGTGCTGGCAACACGAATATTCGTTCAACCTCAACTACCATAGATTATAATAATAAGCGCTTAAACTGCGACGGATATTTCTAAAAGCAGCGATTTTTATTTTGACTCTTTAAAATTAAATAAAACTAAGGTAGTAGGTACATTAACACTCTTACTAATAAACACTGAATTAAGTTATACCAAGTTTTATGAAAATGTATGGTTATCCCTTTATTATTCCTGGTATAACTATATTCCGTGTTTATTAGTAAGAGGGTAAATGATTAAGTAAGTATACACAAATTGTAATATTTATAAATGCAACCAGATTAGGGGCATTGTAGACAACGCAGACATGTTCACATCTGGTACAGATCAAGAGATGTAGAGACGCTGCGGTAACCGGGCGTTCTCAGTAGTTCGGTTTGAGCTTTTTGCTGTGCCAAAAGGACCTATCTCAAAGGTCATGGACCTAACGCTACTTTACGCTACTGCTGTTCATGCTATGATCTGGTTGTTCGTGTAGGTAGCCATTGTTTATCATTAAACGCCGCAGTAACATCAAAAATGTAGTTATCATCAACAACAATAGTAGATTATGCACCGAGGGGATAAAGCAGTGTCTTAAGTCACGGGCGGCATATTGAAGCGTAATGAGGGACACTAGAGTTTAGTACTTTACTCCCTTGAGAATTTCAAATCACTTTACTCCCTTGGGAGTTTCTACGTTGTAATTGCATGATATGTAATTGGACATTATCGATCAGGTAGTGTGAAAAGTTTATTCCAAGTAATGTCCTCACTATTGCAAACGCCTGACATGTCGACTCCCTCATACGCGAATTGATTACATCATATCTGTATTTCATATCTTCTTCCTCAATTGAATTTGTGTCCAGTTCGAACAAGTCATTACGTAACCGAGGTACCTACTTGTTGCCTACTGAGCTGATATTGATTAAATCTCACATTTAGCTGGCAGTGTAATGACCCCTAGCATCTATGTATTGCCTGGTTGCTACCGACTAAATAACCATAATATAAATAGTCAAAGAATCACGTAACAGCTCTTTCGGTTACGCCGCGGTTATAGTGTGTCATATATAGGTAGCTATTTGCTCTCCCGCCGAGTTCCTTATGAAACTTGGGCCTTGCCAAGTTCTAAAGAAAACACGCATACTGCAACGTTACGAAGCTGGAGTCTCTTGTACTTAATATTACCGCTTTGGTTTACTTATAGTAGTCGTAAAATTGAGATTTTATTAGCAAATAGAGTAGCCATTAATGTAAAATGTACCGAAGATTCCAATACTTTTCTATATTTACGAGTAGACTCTACACTTAACTATGTAGTTTAAATATCGATTCTAATATAAGTTATATTAAATAGATTAAGTGGGTAATTAATAATTATGTGTTTATGAATTTTTAATAAATGAATATGTTATTAACATACATTAATGTTTAAGTACATTGTGAATATGTTAATGTTTGAGAGTAGTTAAATAAGTATTTCAACAAAATATACTTAGAAAACAAATACATATATATTTAGAAAACGGTGTACGCGACTGCCCTAGATTTTATTATGAAATGCAACTTATGATATAGTAGATATTATTTTAGTCGACTAGTCTAAAAAACTGCGAATTATACCACACGTGGTGGGCTGACAGCAGACACTTCTGGTTTTTGTAATGAATCATGATTAAGCACTTCATGTTCATTAATAACATTACTCATAAGATAAGGAAAAAAATTACAATAGTGCCCACTATTGTAATTTTTTTCCTTATCTTAAATTTCCTTACCTACATAATTACTGAAGGTAAGGAAATTTGGTTGACTTAATTGTTGCATTTACAAATTATTTTATTTGCAGTTGCAATAATAGGTTGACGTACAATTTGTAAGTATTTGCCTGCATTATAAACGTCTTTTAGTTCCAACTTCCAACTGAAATTTATTTCAAGTTCTAAAAGGAAGCAGCAAAAATATCAATCCTGTATTTCTCGCCACAGTAAAATAGTAAATAACATATTGAACTCCATATTTAGTCCATATTTAAAATTAATGTTCATTTGAAATGTAATAAAATATTATCGGGCGCGGTTCCTGAACGGAAGGCCCCACGCGGCGACCGTGGCTGTCCGGGAGTCTCGTCACTCACCCATTCCATACAAGTCTCCACAATCACACACACACACACTGCACGAATGCACGTGTATCGGTACTTTATAATGAGAAGAAAAACAAAAAATATCCCAATGACACGCTACTGTGAAAGCAGATTGTAATTGTATGTCACAGTTAAACGCGCATGATCGATGATTGCTTCTTGGCAATCATCAGCTTCTTTAATTTGGTTTGTTTTTTTATTGTTTCATTTCATTTAATGTAACTTCTGGCATACATCAACGTAGAGGCCACAATCGTTTTATGTTCAACATTTTTCATACAAGTTGAATGCACCTTTCGAATGCTTTACCTGTTGAAACATGATATGTATGTGTAAGTACATAGAGGAACATGCTTTTTCAGGACATTTTGAATTTCGTTGTGCTTGTGCCCAAAATAACAAAAGAGGACACATATACCTAGGTACCCAATAGCTTCATAATATCATTTTGACATACTATAGCACAACGGAGAAAATCGTACAGATAGTGAACCGGAAGTCTACAGTCCGGAAAGGCAAGGACGTCACCGGATGCTTCCCCCTCCCCACACACCCATGCTCCCTTTCTTCCGGTCACGGGACTTCCGCGCCCAACTTTTCAACTGGCGTTAGGCGGAAAACACATAAATAAAATTGCATGCGGAAAAATTGTACCACAACACATATATACAACGTAGGTATTAAAATATTCACGTTTTTCCTTGATTTGATGATTAGTCGATAAACAATAAATACGGTGCGGTTCTTCCTATAGCGATTTGTGGTTTTGATTCGTGTCTAATAAAGTTTTGATAAAAATGTTCTTCCCCTAAATTAAGTAACGCTCAAAGGCAGCCTTTGTGTTAAAAGGTTTCATTCGATAGGTTTCAGGAATCATTCACAGAGGAAGTTGTGCACATTGAACGTAATTACATATCGTAATTAAATAACAACGAGTATTATCTTAAAACTTTAATTCGTACTTCGATAATCTCTTCATTGAGCGATATACTCATGAATCAGAGATAGAATATGATAGGCACGATGTATCTTGAACGCAGCCCATCCACTTAAGTGTTTATTGTAGCTGACTCATAATTATTTATTAAGATTATTACTCATATGAACTTACAAATCATCATCTGCCTAGCCTCTTGCCCAATTAGTGTTGGAGTCGGCTTCCAGTCTTACTGGATTCAGCTGAGTACCACTGTTTTACATGGAGCTACTGCCTATCTGACCTCCACAACCCAGTAACTGGGTAACACAATACCCCTTGGCAAGACTGGTGTCAGATCTCAGGCTTCTGACTACCCGTAAAGACTGTCAAAGATCTGTAAATGACAGCCGGGACCGTGCTTTCCGAGGCACGGAGGAAACTCGGTATGTTGAAATGGTCATCCATCCACGGACCGACCTCGTCAAGCGTTGCTTAACCTTTAAGATCGACCCGTGCGGCTGTTATTATTTAGCCATATGAACTTACAAATACAATAACATATTTTGTTTATGCACTCATTAGCGATTAATTTATCGACAGTGATATAAAACGATATAACAGACCACCATTGTCAATGTCGTTTCTAAATGAACAAGAGTTTTAAATCTTGAAATCCATTTTGTCCGTCCTATCAACAGTCATTTTGAAAATCGTTTGTTGTGCCAATTTCTGGCGCAGACTGTTTGACAGGCATCAACTGAACTTTCAAAGCTAGACTAAAAAGTATACATTTCATGGCAATGCCGATAATTGCAGAACACGTAAAAAGTTTACGGCTGCTGTACACATGAGCCAAATCATTTATTCTCTATTTTCAAAGAAGTTGAAAAAAAATCAATGGAAGAGACAGTAGACATGAAGTACATATCTAATCAAAGTCAAGAAAAGCCTAAACATTATTTAACATATTATTGCTATAGAGTACATAGAAAGAAGTACAAAGGAGAAGTGCACCTACATTGTATATTTCTTACCAAACTTCTTGGCTACAATGGCTACGCAGTAGTAAATCGCATGTTTCTGAATTTCGAATCAAGCTCAAATGGCTTCCTATTCGCCTTCGCCGGAATGCCCACATACTTTCTTTGCTATATAATGTGCTCTTTAATCCTTCTAGTCCTTTTTATCTTAAAGAACGTTTTCAGTTCCTCTGTGACACACATTCTCGGTCCTTGAGATCATCGGAAAACCTGAAATTAAGCATTCGTATGCATTCCACATCCTTCTTCGACAAATCTTTCACGGTTCAAGCAGCTCGTTTGTGGAATGCATTACCTATTGAGGTAAGGCGTGCGCAAACATTGCCGACATTTAAGAAAATGGTGAAGGATCATTTCCTTTCTCTGTAACTATTCTTCTCCTTTCTCTGTTCTGTATTTGATATTTATTAGTATATTATTTTATTTGTATGTATGTATTTTATGTAATGTCTAAGTTATATTATTTCATGATAGTTTTTGTACACTGACAACCCTATGTCTATCTCCTCTCGTTCGGTCCATCCAAAGGTTGTCTGTAAGAGATTGCCCTGTGCGATAAGACCGCCCATTGTACACTTATCTTTATAAATGTTTTGTTCTGTAATTATTTAAGTGGTGTACAATAAAGTATATAATAAATAAATAAATAAATCGCATACAAATACAGCACCGTTTTGTGCCTTGCGCATAGGAAAGCCAACTTCAGGGCGGCCCAGAAATTTGGCGAGAACTATATATACCAACTTACTAGGTACAGTGAGTCTATCATAATTTCTTATCGACCCAAATGTCGCTGAAAGACAATTGCAAAAGTACGCTCGTGCCAAAATCAGTGCAATCTCGTACAAGACATTTGATTCCAACATAAGTATCTACGAGCCGTAGTCAGTAATGCATGAAAAGAGAACTAAAGAAGATTTCAAAGCGATCATTGAAGACGTAGTCGGTGTAAGTTACAAGCCTTCACTGTCTCGGTTCGATTTAGCGTGAAAACATTTCGAAGTTAAGTCGTGAGTTCGTCTTACATTTTTCTTATTAAGGAAGCCTTTATCAGTGGTATTTGATACTCCGCAGGCAGCTGGCGCCTACCGCTTCCGTAAAATGGGTGCATTCGACTCCGATCGCGGAATTTGATCTTTTGTTGATGGAGGCGAGATTTCTGCATGTATCTGACAGGGTGATCGGAGTTGTCTCGTGCGCATGTCATCTTCATCGGTAACCTGAGACACGGGCGCAGTGGGCAGGCTTTTGTGGTAGCGGAACAAAAGGCAGCTGAGCTTAAAATGGTATGATAAAAGAGGATTTTGGATTGTCATCCTCATCAGACGCCGTGTCTTGTCTACCTGACGTATTAATTTTGCCAGGTAAGGCACTTTACGTAAAATGATCTTATAAAATTCTCCATGAGGTATCAGACATGAAAACAACATTGTAAAGCTGAACACAACAGTAAGTGTGCGATTTGCCTACATAGAAATATGATCAGGAACAGCAATAACAGTATAAAATCGATAAATTGTCTATTGCGAACAAAGCTAGCGCGGTGGCGGAGTCGTCGACTTGCGCCCTACATGCATAATGTGCGGTGTTACGGCGCGTTACGTGTGCTGCGCGGGCGCAAGCCGTTATGCAAGCGGCGCGGAACCGGCCGTGAGAAGCAGCGCAACACCTGTAATACACCGCCATCGCTAAACGCGCATGCGCACGCTTGCAAGTCGCCTAACGGCAGCACACCACCTCGTTATAACCAGCACTGATCAGCCATTGTGAAATCACGTCATTTAATTAATTACGGGCTACGAGCCATATGCAGTTTAGAGCAACAGTTTCTTAGCAGCATATTGTCGCTGCCGCCACTGACACCAAGGAAGCCAACGAATTGAGGTAACGACATTTTAATGGAGAATCAAAAATACTCGAAGTGTCTTGTACCTACTCGAAATGTTGCGACGTTCGATTGTAACATAATAATGTTAGAGATGTATCAAATTGAGAGGTCAGTTTCTTACAAGTAAAGATCCGCAGACGTGTACCTCGATGCTACAATACTCCTCCACGGAGTTACACAGTTCTTTTCATTTCTAGGTACAAATTCTGCCGACAAAAGAAAGAGCAAAAAAGCGTTTGAAGAATTGCGACACGGACACTCACAATATTGTCCCCGCAAAACTGCACCAATCTTTACTCATAGCTCAAATATCTAATACAATAAAAACTTTAGAAATAAGTGTCGTCGCCAGACGCCAAAACCTACTTGTAAAGAAGACGCGTATGTTGAACAAACATGTGCGATGCAGTTCCTTAAAAAACTTTGGTGGCCTGAAAAAATCGAAGAAAAAACGACACTCGAATGCTGAAGCTTGCCCGCCTGACAGGAAATATGATATTTTATTTTGGGCGTGGGATCAAACCGAGTCGATAATTTGTGTTCCGAATAGAACATCACAAGCAACGGTGAAATTAAATTGTTGAAAACGTTTTATGTTAAGTATTAATAAAGAACAGGAGCGCCCTCAACAATAAAAAATGTCTTTGAACATAACTGAATAGGTAGACCTCGGTATTTCAAAGAAAGTGTCACAATATGATATTGTCTTTTATTTATATTTTTATGAAATGACACACATTATTAAATCTCAAGTCTATTATGATGTTGCCGTGCTGGACGTATTCTTCCTTGTTACAGTTTTGTTTTAGTCCTTTTTTTTTTCATCCTAGCTAAACACGTGACGAGTGCAGACGTATAAGGTCTATATTATTTTAGGTTACACATATAATTCAAAGCTACAGAATATACATATCTATTCGTATTCCAATCTTGATGAATATAATCTGTTGGAGTGTTGTGGGGTACCATACAAGTGCGGAGAGATGTCCGGCGCGCGGCGGGCCCGGCTGCTCGAATCAATATTAATCAGCATCAATCAGCACCCGGAAGCCTTGTAGCTGGACCAACTGATTGTTCGCTGGCGACGATGCGTGCCACAAATTCACATGTTTATTCAGTAACCATCCAATTTCCCGGCTCTCAGCGTTTTTGCTTAAGTGGTTTTGCTTCAATGATTTTTGGCCTTCGTAATAAAAGGTTAAAATCTTAGCATACCTACCTTTAGAAAATCTGTGATCTGTGAATCTTGTTTGACATCATTGTGAATATTCTAATAGATAAGGATCTGGAATTCAGAAGAGTGAACATGAATCCTTATAACTACGTATATACCTGAATCTTACTACGAGAGTAGAGTACTAGCAGTTGTTAATTAATTAATTAAGTACCACTAGTAGTAATAGTACACTAACTCAATACAATACTACAACTCAATGTGATCGTGTTTAAGAGCGTCTAAAAAAGAAAATAAACGAAAAGTCAACTTCAGCAGAGCGTTATCAACCTACGTAGTCAGCTTTTCTTTCTATATTCGTATGAAGGAAAATCGTTCCCACCTAACACATAGATTGGTATGACCGTATGAGGAAGCTACATCAATATAATCTCGGAAAATTCCTTCTTCATGTCACTTGTTACTTGTGTATAAGTACTTATGGGTACCTACCCACAATGATCTGCCTTATATATTATCTACCTCTTATAGGAATCTTGAAATATGGCACCAACGTCCAAAGTATCGATAATGTTGGGTCGGTTAACGGCACATTTAATACAAGTAATTCGTTTTACGACTTTATAGCTTGTACACGAAGACCCTACCATTGTGGAATTTTGCAGGAAAATACTACGTGGGTATCTACTCTCTGCAAAAAGGAAAACAAAGAAAACCGGTAAACCCGAATCTTCCTTTGGCTTAACCTTGCTTTGCTCCCAACAGTAAAAATTTCGTAAAATAAGCAGTACCAGCAATAAGAAATTTCCTAAAATATTACGAGACAGTTTGGATGAAAGTCCTATCAAACATAGGTATATTAAGCGTATTGGCTGTCAATGTCTTTATTAAAGTGCAGGTGCCTTCTCCATTAGGTAGGTAGTACTATTAGGAACAATCACTCTCACTAGTACCACTAATATTAATTAATACAAAGGGTGGTACTATAGAGAACGAAATTGCCCGTTAGTACCACCAGTGGTACATTTTGGTGGTACTAGTGGGAACAGAGGGGAATTTTACAGGAAAACAGTAGGTATGTGGGTATTTACTTTTTGCAAAAAGGAAAACAAAGAAAACCGGTAATGTAGGAAAAAGGAAATGAAAACGGAGGTCTTCGAATCCTGACTTAATAAGAAATAAATTATGTTTCTAAGTACCTGATAGTCCCAAATTAAAATATTTTCACTCCCTTAACCTGACCAAGAGTAAATTAGAATTTACTCCCAGCCATAAAGATACCTGCATCGGGCGCGGTACTTAAGTGTAGCAGTTACGTAATAACGCCGTGGTACTAAAGAGCTCCTTATATGTTAATATGGCACATGACGGTGTCGTTGCGCCTATAAAATCGTCTGAAGTGTAAACACACGTAAATATCGCGCCACACGCACTCGTAAAATCTATTTCTCGCGCTATTGCGGCTCGTAGGCACTATACAAATAATTTTATTCAGAGGACAATCAACATTAAAACAAAAATATCACTGGAACTGATTTATAAACAGAACCAGTTAAATCTTCCACTATCTAGAGTCATATACCTGCTTTATGCCGACGTACGCAAGTGAATAGCTGTGGGCAGAGTTATCCACCTATGAACCTCTATAAGTTTATTATAAGAAGGAATTTCGTGCGTTAATGCAGGTATTTTTATAATCCGTTTCTGAAGTTTCTTGTTCCAAAGCAAAAACAGAATTGCTGCAACACCCACGTTTTTCAAAGTGTTTAAAAATAAGGCGTCTGTTCAACATGAAATCGGTGATGAAACAGCTGAATATATGTTTTGGTGGGTTATTCATCACAGTCTCTCGTAATAGTTTTTCCTACGGCTTGTGGACAAAGGCAGTAAGTCACCGATGAGATTATTAGGCCTAATATTAAGCGAGCCGCAAGTCGACAAGTCCTGCGCTCGTCACGCCGCCCGCCGCCACGCTGCGTGCCTGTCTCCACGCAGACAATGCTTGATTCTTAATTCGTTCTGATTACTATTCCAATCTGTAAGTCATGCGCCATTCTAAGGATACAAGACACGATTGACGCAGTTCTTGAGGAAGTTGTTTGAATAGCTTACTGGAAACCGCACAAGGAAATTCTTTAACTTTATTCTGTACTCCCTAGTGTTGGCAAGAATTCCCCGACTTAATAAAAACGTCTTGTACCTACATAATCGTGTTTTGTCTAGGAGCAATTTTCTTCAGGAAAATATATAAAGGTACATAACTTCTTATTCAAATAAACAATAGAGAAAAAATGAATTCCTTAAGTACTTCATTGTTACAAAAAAAGCAGACGAACTAATTCTAAGGCGATATTCAGGACAGCGTTCTTCAGCAGAGTACTCTACCTACCTAATAACCAGAATATAGATTGATTTGGGTTTGAGCTTACATTATTGGATAAAATTGTTACATTGCGCTGTCTGCCCCCTAACACTTATTTCTCAAAACAAGTAAGAAAACGTCTCGAATGAGAAAAAACGCGGCAAAGTTAGAATAAAAAGGTTTCGATATTCTAGACCATATATAATCTGCAGGACGTAACATTTTGTTGTCCCCAGCCCCAGCAGCAGATTCTATACTTATCCGAGTTCCTTAAGTACCTACCTACTAAAATATATATTATTATTTTAAAACGGTATGATGACGCAAATACGTTAATATTATATTATTATGTTACCGGACCATCATGGCGCTTATGTCTACGGTATTTTAATATATTGACTTAATTTACATGACAGAACCAGTTCTACGCAATCTTTTTTTACTTTTTATCTGACTTATAATAAAGTAGCTTGTGCCAGCGTCTTTGCCGGCGTGAATGTCGGCATTTATCTGAACATTGTTTCGAGTTAAAAGTATCCTACATCCTAACTCAGGTCTCCCATGGCACAAACAGACAAGGTAACTTTCGCTTATAGAACACTAGTATTAGCATGGATATGGATGATGACAAGCCAAAAATATTTGATTTAAAATATCTATTCTTACAGATAAATTATATTATAGGTAACATTAGGTTAACACAAGAGTACACGCGCGGCCTACTATAGTAGACCGGGTAACGCTCTTCGCTATAACTTTTTAGTTTAGCGCGATAGAGACTTAGGACTCGAGGAAAACCTCATATGATATATTTAATTTATTAAAGTCTCAGTAGCCCAAGCAACCCCTAAGGCCCAGTTTTTTGATCCGTAGTTAACCAATGGTTAAATATGCTAACCAATGGTTTGAAATTTCGGTTAAACGCGTTTATTCCTCAATTTTTAGTCTTACAAATGGTCAAATAATTAACTCTCCAACTCATTTCACCATTTGTGAGGCTAATAACGGAAGAATAATGGTATATTGCAGACATTTGGAACAATAGGTTAGCATATTTAACAATTGGTTGAGTTAACTACGGATAAAAAGGGCCTTTTAGTATGCATTGGTGAGTAATTAAACGCCAAAACCGCGGGCCTACTATAGTAGCCCGCGCGTGCATTGGTGTACCAAAATAAGGCAAAATGTTTGTGTTCCATCTATAAATATTTGGTATTTACTAATTATTAAACTTACCTATATTTATGTATGTATTTTTAAATTATGATTACTTATTTATATGATGGTTATACGTTATCAAAAAGTATTATTTTGTTATTTTAGTACGTTTTTACTGATTTATATCCGATTTAGTCATGGAGAATTGGTTGAACCAAGTGGTTAGATGGCTGCGAGAACCAGATAACGATGAGAAGAAGTTGTTGAGAGTGAAAATGACGAAGTTCAGTTAGGACCAGACTTATAGACCCTAATTCGCAAGTCACAACCTCATGAAGTTGAAGCTTTTTTTTCGATGAGTGAATATGTTGGAATCTCAGATTCAGATAGCGCTCAACCAGCTGAAAGGCGAGTCTATGAAACGATGTGCGAAACTACCTGGAAGATAGATAAACACGAGTTCGAGCTAAAATATAAGAATAAAACCACCAGTCTCGGAAAGAAGAAGCAGCTAGGAAACGAAGTATCCGCACTTTTAATTCGCAGTGCATCCGTTGAATTACTTCTCCGATAGCAAAAAATCAGAAAAGGAGCTATGTTGGGTAGCACAGCTCAAGAATCTCAAGAAGTTCAACATGATTTGACTCCAAAGATGGGAAGAGTTGGTCGACACGCACTCTGTTCGAGGGCCCAAATCGGTCTACAAAAAAATTGTGTTCTACTTGCAATAAATTTTTGGGCGCACGGTTGGCGCAGTGGTTAATCGATTGACTGCTGCGCTGCGTGTCGCGGGTTCGATTCTCGCACGGAACAAATATTTGTATGATCTAGAGGCAGTTGTTCCGGCTCTGGGTGTTTGTGTATGTGAGTTTATATGTTTGTAAACGCACCCACTATACAGGAAGAAATTCCTAGTGTAGGGCAACGTTAAAAAAAATATATATGTTTCTATCACCAGGCTCTAATATGTCCTAAATGCTATGAAACTAAACATAATAGTCATAAAAATTGTTTTAATTAAAAATAATCTACGTTGACCTTATAAGTGCCATTTTTAATAAATTTACTTAATGTAATATATTTCCAAAACAATTTATCGAATAACAAAGGTATATTTTCCACTATATTCATTATTTTAATCAAATCATTACATATTATAAAATGAAGTCCCCCGCCGCGTTTGCAGGTACGCGCTAAACTCAAAAACTACTGAACGGATTTTCATGCGGTTTTCACCAATAGAAAGAGTGAGAAACGAGGAAGGTTTTTGTGTATAATTTGTCACGGACGAAGCCGGGGCGGGTCATTATAAAATGACCTACTAAAGTTGGCCACGCGTGTGCCTACTCATGTATAAAAAGGGGCGCGTGTACTGCAGTTTTCAGTCCAAATATGCGAACTACTAGATCTAGAAAACTATCAGTCTGTTCCACGATGGATCACACAAAATACCTAACTATTGTTTGACCCTACCTACCTTTATTCGCCAAATAAAATCGTCAATACTGGTAGGCTTTTTTTATAATCATTAGAAGAAAATCTGACATATAGTAGGTACCTAGAGTGCGGATTGCAAATTATTTACTTGTTTGCTAATGTTTTTACTTACGTAAAACAAAAACGGTTTTTAGGTTTGCGAATTAAAATTTCAGTCGAAAATGATTTAGCCTAGTTACATCAGTCAAACCTACCTTACATCATATTTTTACCAACATATGTACCTATGCTGTTTTAATATTACTATTGCATGGTTTTTACTTAGGTAAAAACTAAAACGGTTTTCAGGTTTGCGAATTAAAATTTCAGTCGAATATTATTTAGCCTAATTAAGAGCCATCAGTCATCAACTTATGTAATATTTTTGCCAACATAATAGGTACCTAATGTACCTATGCTGTTTTATTATGACTATTGAAGATCGATAAGATATAATACCATCAATGAGTCAATGTAATAAATAAGTAGCAGATTTCCAGGAATTATCAGAGATAGTGCCATTCACAAGTTTAGTTTATCAATTAGAAGGAAAAAAAAACAAAAACTCACGTTGTGTCATACACCCCGGTTTTTCTAAGACGATTAGGTAAGACATGGGTTCTTATCAGTAGGTACCTACAGTCATTTCGTACTGGGCTGCAATAAGTAAAATGGATTCGATACTCGTACAATTAATATCTACCTAAAAAAATGTATTCAAATAGAGAATAAATATTAAGAAGACGGACGGCGATTCGCCATCGGTACATGGTAGACATCCCACCCATAAGCACTAAACGTTTTGGAAATACTTTCATTATGCGTACAGCTAAGGAGTGGAATTCCCTGCCGGAGTCTGTATTTCCCGATAGCTACAATCTCGGGGTCTTTAAGTCAAGAGTTAATGGGTTACTTCTAGGCAAGCGTGCTACACCTTCGACCACATCATCGCTTGCCATCGGGCGAGATGGTGGTCAAGCGCAAGCCTATCTACAATTATTAAAAAAAAACTATGAGAAAAATAAAGTCGGGAGCGGGTTGTGTGCTCCATGGTCGGGAGTTAGGGAGGCTGCAAGTACCTGGCCTTAAAAATAAATGTTTGGGTTTTTGATCGAATATCCTTATTCTACAAGAATAGGCATTGGCAGCTCAAACAAGAAAGGAACCCAACTACCTAGATGTCAAAAACACGTTTTGAAACAGAACATCTTTATATTGGAACTTTATTCATTATTCACCTTCAGGCGAAGGAGGTGGTATATATTTCACAAATTTTACTCGTAAAGGTAAACAAAAGTAACCGGTAACGTTGTCTCTCAAATGTCCTGCAGCCATTTGCATACTGGCGTTGGCGCAGGGGATCGGAGCTATTTCGCGAGGCGTTGCTTTGACGACCACTTCTGAACTCAGCCCCGGGGCCAGGCAGATCCTCGTGTGTGGGCGGCAGCACCAGGTGGCACCAAGTCGCGCCATGTCACCCCATAGCCCGCAATAGAGGAAGTACATGGAACGATTGGAGCTGTTCCAAATCCTGATTTTAAAGATAAGATTAGGTAAGTGCTTGATGCTGTCGACAATGGTGCAATACTGGTGAAGACTTTGTTCATTAGGTTAATTGTTAATTAAAAGTGTATACTTTAATTTTTAGATTAGATACTGTTTATTTATACACATAGATAAACTTATGCTTGATGCTGTCGACAATGGTGCAATACTGGTGAAGACTTTGTTCATTAGGTTAATTGTTAATTAAAAGTGTATACTTTAATTTTTAGATTAGATACTGTTTATTTATACACATAGATAAACTTCTTACCGAACTTTGAGTGTTACAGGTTCTTCGTCCATCACAAAATACAAATCACTTGGGTTCCATGTCATTTCTAATGGAAACCTGGGTGTGGGTAAAAGAGGTCGCAATTTTTCGGGGTACGGGACCACCTGAGTTGTAAAACGCTTCTCTTCTTTTTCTCGTACGACGAAATCTTCGAAACGTATCTAAATATATTCTCACTTTTATAATTAAAGGTACCTATATCCACACATATCAGGGCCGTGCCCGGGACGTGGACGGACCGTCGTCAGGGGTTCAAAAAAATATCGGTGCGTACATTTTATATGAACTCGTTCACACACGTCCGTGCACGAGCCAGTGACGAAGCTTCAATGAATCACGTCACTGTCACGTCCCTGATATGTGTGGATAGACTTTTATGTACCCAATATAAAAAGCTTTATATTTGAGTAATTTTGATTCAAAATAGTTTATAGTTTTCCCATGAGAGAATGGCAAAACAATAACCACGTAGGTACGCACAAACTGAACGACTAGGACAATATTACTGCTGAACCAAAATCTGTGCGCCAGGAAACCGCCTTTAGTTAATAGCTGCAGTGGATAGGTAATGACCCACTACAGAAGCGAGTCAGCCTCATCAGCTAAGCTTCCATTGTCTTAGTTTTGTGAGCGTCCGTTTACCTGTTCTGCTTCGACTCTCTCTCTAGGATTGTGGATGATCATCGGTGGGCGATTAGTGTTCAGAGATTCTTCACTTGTTCTTTCTTTTGGAGACGAAATATGTGATAATTTCTTTTGTATTTCCGAAGTTTTTCTATTTGCAGTTGGACGATGCATGTCTCTGTTTATATAGGTCATATAGGTAGGTATATCATCATTAACATGACGTCTGAAGTTCATAGATAAAGCGGGAAGACTGCGAAAGACTATCAATTTCTTTACGCGATAGATTAAAATAGGTGCTAGCAAACCTCTTTACTGCTTTCTGGGATACGACTACAAAAATAGCCATGTATTGTAAATAAAATATTTTTAGCATAAAACCGCGATAATAAATAACGTGTGAATGAAGGCCAAATAACGTGAAAGATAAATTCACTAGTTTAGTATACTATACTTTACGTGTAGGTTCGTCTATGCGTTCGTTGAAATAAATTGTGTGAACTGAAAGTATCAGTAAAATGTGTTTAATAGTGCATACGTCGTTCTTTATCGGCTTTACCTCTGTATTTAAGACCAGTATAATGTTTAAATTAGATATTTTGTTTATTCATAAAAATGGATATCTATTGTGGCTAATATACAATCCATGACTGCTCCAGGAATCACCAATAAATTCACAACTTGTTGAATTAAAAGCTGTAGACTGAGATTGAACGAATGAAATTCTCTTCATTACATACAGTAAAACAAAAAAATGTAAATAAAAAATTAGGAAATTTTTGAATGTAATTTTAAAAAGGTAGGTATCTGTAGTTTTATACATTTTCGCTATTACTAATTTCTATTAGTTAGTAGGTATTGTTGAAGGTGTATGACGTCGTACATTAGAGCAGTAAAAGCAGAAGGATGATATTGGGTCAACAATAACTTTCGGAAAGGCCCGCATACATACCACTAAGTTGGCTTCCTTCTGCTAGAGTTGACGACTGATTGTGAATTCATACCAAATGAAAAAAACCGGCCAAGTACGAGTCGGACTCGCGCACAAAGGGCTCCGTACCATTATCGCAAAAACGGCAAAAAAATCACGTTTGTTGTATGGGAGCCCCACTTAAATATTTATTTTATTGTTTTTAAATGTATTTGTAGTATAGCGGCAACATAAATACATCATCTGTGAAAATTTCAACTGCCTAGCTATCACGGTTTATGAGATACAGCCTGGTGACAGACGGATAGACAGACAGACAGACGGACCGCGGAGTCTTAGTAATAGAGTCCCGCACCCTTTGGGTACGGAACCATATAAAACAACTTGCCCGGAACAGCTTTTCCATTGCAGTTGATTTTAACAAAAACATAACTTAATGCCTGTATTCTGCGAATAGTAAGGCTACGATGCACATGTATATAGTATACCCACATTTTGCCATGTAGGTAAAACGGGACGAACCTTTTGCCACCAACCGGGCACAAAATCCTGAGTTCCAGACTCCAGGCTATAACTGTGAAATTCCAGATGGAAACCCCAATAACAATTTGCCTGAACCGGGAATCAAACCTAGAACCACATGCTTAACAGTAACGCTTGCGACCACTGGGCAAACGAGGAAAGATTTTGCTACAGAAAAAATATTAAACATAGTTAATTAGAAGTTAAGATTTTTAACAAAATTACGCATAAGCTAGTAAGGATGAAGTATTTAAGGATCGTAGCAGGTGGCGTTCTGTAGTTTCTGCCTACCCCCATGGGAAAAAGGCGTCAGTTTATGTATGTATGTACGCATAAGCTAGGCTAAAGTCAGCAGAAACGTCTAAAGCTTATCTCCAAAAGTTTGCTGCAACACTTGGCTCGGCACACTTCTCACGTGCGAGGTATTTCGACAACCTATGTTATACGAGTTTATGAAATGATTTAAAAAAATCAATCGTATTCAAAAACTATAGGTAAGTATGTCTTCTATGGATGCCGTCGCCTGATCAGTTATGGGAAAATGATAAGGTACTTGATCTGCTCGCCAAACAAGCGGTGCGAGGTATTCCGACAGCCTATGTTATATATGAATTGGTTTTAAAACTTCAAACCAATTCAAAAACTGTATGTCTTTAATGGATTACGTCGCCTGATCAGTTATGGGAAAATGATAAGGTTGACCTGCTCGCCAAACAAGCGTTGCGAGGTATTCCGACAGCCTATGTTATATATGAATTGATTTTAAAACTTAAAACCAATTCAAAAACTGTATGTCTTCAATGGATTCCGTCGCCTGATCAGTTATGGGAAAATGATAAGGTTGACCTGCTCGCCAAACAAGCGGTGCGAGGTATTCCGACAGCCTATGTTATATATGAATTGGTTTTAAAACTTCAAACCAATTCAAAAACTGTATGTCTTCAATGGATTCCGTCGCATGATCAGTTATGGGAAAATGATAAGGTACTTGATCTGCTCGCCAAAAAAGCGTTGCGAGGTATTCCGACAACCTATGTTATATATGAATTAATTTCTAAACTTCAATCCAATTAAAAAACTGTATGTCTTCAATGGATTCCGTTGCATGTTCAGTTATGGGAAAATGATAAGGTACTTGATCTGCTCGCCAAATATATCCCCATGAATATTACTCCACTGTATTCAAACTATTATACTTTGGACAGGCAAAAAAATAATGTTTAGAACTTTGGCAGGAATATTTTAACTAAATGTCAAAAGAAAAGGGTAAGTACCTATACTATGGTACCAAACTATCCAGCCAGGGATTTCTCGAGTTCCATGGATTGAATTTAACCTTAAAATAAACTTAATTAATATAGTTTTAAGACTTCGTTCTGGACATATTCCATCGAATAAATTTTATTATTTAATGAAGAAAGTTCTTTGCCCGAATTGTGATGACTGTGGAGTAGTTGATGATGTTTTTCATATCCTGAAAGAGTGTGTCCGGAATGAAAATACAAGAATCAATGTCTTTGGGTGCTGCAAAATTTATAATATTGGCATTTGTAATACAATCCTCACTTCTCCAATGTCTGTTAAAGCCAAGCAATTGTTTGAGCTAGTTTTAAGGTATTTTGTAACTTTTCTGTTTTGGGCGATGTGGTCGCTAAGCGGCAAAACTCTTTACCAAAATAAAAAATGTATCTAAATGCACGCTCTTGTTGATGCGATAGGGTTCAGCTCATCAGGCCGCCGCGCTTCGCCACTAAACACTAACATTTCCGATTCCAAGGTAGGAAACGGAGAATGTTTCTATTAGCGAAATCTAATTATTTATCCCTTCTGGAGTTACAAGATAAGATATTGATTAGATTGCATTCAATTTCAGGACTATTTTGTTTTCTCTACATTGCCGGATCCTAGAGACAGTTTGGGAGTAGTTAACTAAATAATGTAAAAATACTTTATGTAACGGTGCAATGATCACAGACAAAATCGTCGGTCATAATGCTACGATCTGTAAGTTATCAACAGCAAGCCGTGTCAATTAGGTATACGAGGCGGCCGCTAGTGAGTGTATTTAAATTAATATTTTCCATATGGACATCAGTAAACTCGCTTAGTATTAGCGGCGTAGTGTGTAATATATTGTCGTGAAAGCCGCAGTTGGTAAGACACGGTTGCGCAGTCGCCGCGACGCGTGACGCCGACTCCCGAGGGAGCGGAAGTCTTGCGCACTTCCGGCTGCGCACACGCCGGAGATCCGGTCCACTTGTACGATCACGACGTTCCACCGACTGACGGTTTAACGAACGTTACATTTTTTGTATTTAAACTTGATTTGTTGTGATAGAGTTGTTATTGTGCTGTTGTCAACATTCATCCCTATTCCTACTTTTTGGGGAGTATGGAAAGTCCTTAGTTCATCGACAGGCAACAACGACGCCACCAAATGCCATATCGCAGATTACATGGTAAGTCGGTTAATAATTTATCTTAGGTTGGAAAGACTTTATAAAGAAGTTAGAAAGACGAACAATTATATTAAGGTTGCCCTAGTCGACGGCACGAACTATTTTTGCGCTGGGCAGGCACGAACTATTTATCTCATTCGACAACACGTGCGAAAGAGATAGATCCTGTGATGAGAATTAGCAATTTTGCAATTTTGTAGCGAAATGGATGATGATTTAGGACAAAAACGAGCGCGCGAAATTTTATAAACAGACCTTTGGGAGTCTAGTTATCATGAAAAAACGACTAAATGTATATTTTCAAAATAAAATTATTTTCATTGTTGAACTACTAATCTATGACTGTAGGTTGCCGTTTTGCAAATTTCCTTCTTCTTATGGTATGTATTTCCGCCCAAAGATGCGTTAAAATTAGTGTTGGAATATGGAACTTTCGACGCTCATAACGTTAAATATTTTTTTTTACTTTTTACAATACCGGGCTAGATAATGATAAGAAAAATTTATATCACTTTTTATTTTGAACGTATATCGTCAAACAGTGTCGTAATCATGTCGCCAGACAACGTTTCAATGGAAGAATGATCGACTAGTGTAACCTTAAGTTGGAAAGACTTTAAAGAGAAGTTAGAAAGACGAACAATTATATTAAGATCCAAATAACAAATATTTAGATCATATCTACTAAATTGTTTGATGTCTTTATGCGGAATCGATTGACTTGTCGGTTCCATCGTATCGCATCATCGGCATCGGTCGGTTTCGTCGAATTAATAAAATATGTCGCTTTAATACTTACCACAATTTCACTAAACATTGTAACCTAACCCACACCAACAGACTCAGGCCGAGATTCCGTATAGGACTTCCACTAGTTACAGAATACACACACATAACATAACCAATAAATATCGTCGTGAGTAATCACATAGCTTTGTAATCAGTTTTGTTAGGAATTAAAAGCGTTCCCGGGTAGACTAAACAATGAGATCAGCTGGACCTATTGCGGGTATGGCGTTAGTCGGCTATTTAGTAGACAAAGACATCGATTCTATTCGGGCCGCCGGGATCGTGTCGGGTCTGTAAACAAGAGTCAAATTATCCCTCACTATTGTTATGAAGTCTGTAGCTAAGCCAAACACGCTGTTAAAAATTTTAATTTAATTTTAACCTCGGCACTTGAAAATTTTCGCTTGGAAAATTTGTGAAGAGCGATTGAGGATTTATGACACAGCGAAATTGGTATGTAAGTCGATCAATCACCTTCCGGAGGGTCCTAGGGAAGTAAGGGATTATAATAAGTTGATGGGGTAGCAGAACCTACTGACATCTGAATAAGCTTATCCAGCTCATAAATAACATCATCTTCACATTTTCCTACTTAGTACCTACCTAATTCAGTTAACACTGATTAGGTCAAAAGGTTAGTGAGGTAATTGAGTGCATCAATCTTGTGGTTAGTAGTTGCCTGTTTAGTTTTAGAAGCAACACAGTTCGGATGAGTAGTTAAATTATATGACAATGTTTTCATAGTTGTATTGCCCTTGTTCCTCCGTTATGTTGATCGCCTTGATTGATGGTGGCGCCCTTGACCGACATTCTACCATCCAGCTATCCTTATACGCATAAAGCTTCTATTTTATTATTATTTCCTGTGCTCCAATTTAAAACCAAACTATCCAGCCAGGGATTTCTCGAGTTCCATGGATTGAATTTAACCTTAAAATAAACTTAATTAATATAGTTTTAAGACTTCGTTCTGGACATATTCCATCGAATAAATTTTATTATTTAATGAAGAAAGTTCTTTGCCCGAATTGTGATGACTGTGGAGTAGTTGATGATGTTTTTCATATCCTGAAAGAGTGTGTCCGGAATGAAAATACAAGAATCAATGTCTTTGGGTGCTGCAAAATTTATAATATTGGCATTTGTAATACAATCCTCACTTCTCCAATGTCTGTTAAAGCCAAGCAATTGTTTGAGCTAGTTTTAAGGTATTTTGTAACTTTTCTGTTTTGGGCGATGTGGTCGCTAAGCGGCAAAACTCTTTACCAAAATAAAAAATGTATCTAAATGCACGCTCTTGTTGATGCGATAGGGTTCAGCTCATCAGGCCGCCGCGCTTCGCCACTAAACACTAACATTTCCGATTCCAAGGTAGGAAACGGAGAATGTTTCTATTAGCGAAATCTAATTATTTATCCCTTCTGGAGTTACAAGATAAGATATTGATTAGATTGCATTCAATTTCAGGACTATTTTGTTTTCTCTACATTGCCGGATCCTAGAGACAGTTTGGGAGTAGTTAACTAAATAATGTAAAAATACTTTATGTAACGGTGCAATGATCACAGACAAAATCGTCGGTCATAATGCTACGATCTGTAAGTTATCAACAGCAAGCCGTGTCAATTAGGTATACGAGGCGGCCGCTAGTGAGTGTATTTAAATTAATATTTTCCATATGGACATCAGTAAACTCGCTTAGTATTAGCGGCGTAGTGTGTAATATATTGTCGTGAAAGCCGCAGTTGGTAAGACACGGTTGCGCAGTCGCCGCGACGCGTGACGCCGACTCCCGAGGGAGCGGAAGTCTTGCGCACTTCCGGCTGCGCACACGCCGGAGATCCGGTCCACTTGTACGATCACGACGTTCCACCGACTGACGGTTTAACGAACGTTACATTTTTTGTATTTAAACTTGATTTGTTGTGATAGAGTTGTTATTGTGCTGTTGTCAACATTCATCCCTATTCCTACTTTTTGGGGAGTATGGAAAGTCCTTAGTTCATCGACAGGCAACAACGACGCCACCAAATGCCATATCGCAGATTACATGGTAAGTCGGTTAATAATTTATCTTAGGTTGGAAAGACTTTATAAAGAAGTTAGAAAGACGAACAATTATATTAAGGTTGCCCTAGTCGACGGCACGAACTATTTTTGCGCTGGGCAGGCACGAACTATTTATCTCATTCGACAACACGTGCGAAAGAGATAGATCCTGTGATGAGAATTAGCAATTTTGCAATTTTGTAGCGAAATGGATGATGATTTAGGACAAAAACGAGCGCGCGAAATTTTATAAACAGACCTTTGGGAGTCTAGTTATCATGAAAAAACGACTAAATGTATATTTTCAAAATAAAATTATTTTCATTGTTGAACTACTAATCTATGACTGTAGGTTGCCGTTTTGCAAATTTCCTTCTTCTTATGGTATGTATTTCCGCCCAAAGATGCGTTAAAATTAGTGTTGGAATATGGAACTTTCGACGCTCATAACGTTAAATATTTTTTTTTACTTTTTACAATACCGGGCTAGATAATGATAAGAAAAATTTATATCACTTTTTATTTTGAACGTATATCGTCAAACAGTGTCGTAATCATGTCGCCAGACAACGTTTCAATGGAAGAATGATCGACTAGTGTAACCTTAAGTTGGAAAGACTTTAAAGAGAAGTTAGAAAGACGAACAATTATATTAAGATCCAAATAACAAATATTTAGATCATATCTACTAAATTGTTTGATGTCTTTATGCGGAATCGATTGACTTGTCGGTTCCATCGTATCGCATCATCGGCATCGGTCGGTTTCGTCGAATTAATAAAATATGTCGCTTTAATACTTACCACAATTTCACTAAACATTGTAACCTAACCCACACCAACAGACTCAGGCCGAGATTCCGTATAGGACTTCCACTAGTTACAGAATACACACACATAACATAACCAATAAATATCGTCGTGAGTAATCACATAGCTTTGTAATCAGTTTTGTTAGGAATTAAAAGCGTTCCCGGGTAGACTAAACAATGAGATCAGCTGGACCTATTGCGGGTATGGCGTTAGTCGGCTATTTAGTAGACAAAGACATCGATTCTATTCGGGCCGCCGGGATCGTGTCGGGTCTGTAAACAAGAGTCAAATTATCCCTCACTATTGTTATGAAGTCTGTAGCTAAGCCAAACACGCTGTTAAAAATTTTAATTTAATTTTAACCTCGGCACTTGAAAATTTTCGCTTGGAAAATTTGTGAAGAGCGATTGAGGATTTATGACACAGCGAAATTGGTATGTAAGTCGATCAATCACCTTCCGGAGGGTCCTAGGGAAGTAAGGGATTATAATAAGTTGATGGGGTAGCAGAACCTACTGACATCTGAATAAGCTTATCCAGCTCATAAATAACATCATCTTCACATTTTCCTACTTAGTACCTACCTAATTCAGTTAACACTGATTAGGTCAAAAGGTTAGTGAGGTAATTGAGTGCATCAATCTTGTGGTTAGTAGTTGCCTGTTTAGTTTTAGAAGCAACACAGTTCGGATGAGTAGTTAAATTATATGACAATGTTTTCATAGTTGTATTGCCCTTGTTCCGCCGTTATGTTGATCGCCTTGATTGATGGTGGCGCCCTTGACCGACATTCCACCATCCAGCTATCCTTATACACATAAAGCTTCTATTTTATTATTATTTCCTTTGCTCCAATTTAAAATTTAAATAAGTTCGTTCATCTTTGTTATTTGTCCGATTCGTTGTGGCTTTATGTGTTCTGTTGGTTTGATAGGAGGCGAAAGTTGCCATACTCGTATTGGGCGTAGGAGACTTTTTAAGGCGATGTCCGTTGTTTACGTTTCATTGTTTTGTTCAGTTGAACTCAGATCTTCTAAGAAAGTAATGGGTGGTTTAAGGAGGTGCGGCGGGGTTACGGAACGGGGGGAGGGAGGGAGGGGGGATGTACGACGAGGTGAAGTAACGGATGAATGTCCGTGGGAACGGTCGCCACTTCCGCTCCGCTCTGCTCGCTCGCGCCTCGGCACTCTCAGCTATTTCCTTTATGTAGGGTGACCTTAAATATGATCGAAGACTTATGAAGACTAGTCTTACATTTACGTAGGTCGGTACCATCTATTCGTTTTGTTTAGTGTAACAGAAACAATTAAATCAAGGTTGTATATGATTCTGAAAATCAATACCAGTAGATTTCCTACTGGTATTGACAGATTTTTAAGTCTGGGCAATAGCCACATCAAAAAAATGCCACATCTGTTTGGCTGCTTTGAGCACACAATAAACCCTAATCAACTAAACACCCTTTTGATATTTTAACCCTAACCTTTACCAACCCCACGGCAGAAGGGTTGCATATTTTTAAGTTTTTAACCGGATCAAGAGCATTCAGATGAACTTTTATACACTATCCAATCAAGGAATGGTGAAAACGTTTGGTCACCGCATAGGTTTCGTTGAAGCAAAACGTTTGGTTCCACTACATTTATTAACGGGCCATCTTAGTTGCACAACAGGACCGTGTCGCAAGTCGCAATGTCCCCGGTTCGTTTCTCTGGAAATTTTGCAATATTTATCAACAGCTATCGACATATAAAACAACTAACAAGATACCGTTGCTTGTAAGAAACGTTATTCATTATAGATACGCGTTTCTTACTTCAGCGGTTTTCAGAAAAATATGTCGTCTCACGGAGTCATAAAATTTTATCTTTGGCAAATATCTTTAATATTTCAGAAATTTTGATCCTTCCGCAATGTTCGATAAAGATGGACATATCAAAATTAATCGTAAATTCTGAATAATAAGTAATGAAACATCGTTATCTATACTTGCTTTAGTACTTTCACAAAATTCTAGAAAATCGAGACTATAAAATACAAATTGCATACACGTTTAGACCCCTGAAAGTAGGTAATGTACTGCGTAGTATTTATTACTTCATTATTGCATGTGCATATTGTGCATCCATAGCAACAATGCATTGCATTACCGGGGAATTAGCGGTTGCTAACTGCTGTTGCTAACCTAACCAAATTAAGTATAAGTGGATGAAAAATGCCGATAATTTATCAAGGGTTAAGAGTGATTTTTATGGCTTTCTAGATATGTATAGTCTAAGGGGTTGTTCTGACCATATTTATGTAGGTAGTAGTAAGAGAAAATGCAAGAAAGAAAAAAGGAAATGCAAATTGCAATACAATTAGGTACAGTACCCACTAATAAGATGGTATGAAGTAAATAATTTTCAATTAAAACAGAAAAACCATTAAAGGTTTGTAAAATCAACTATGCAGGTACTACATAGCAATAGTTGTTAGTCCGGAATATTCGACTTGAACATCCGATGTGGCGTTTGTCCGGTCTAAATAGCATAACGAGCGTCTAAGTAGGTAGTATCGAGCATTGAGCAAGTCCGTTGACCGTTGTTGTAACTTCGTAAGTTCGTAAGTACCAGTCTTGCTGTTATCGGCCGGAAGCCGCGACGGAAGCGCGCAATCTCGACCAATTGGACGAGTGACTTGTCACGCCGCGTGACCATGCCCCTTGCTCTCTACGTCGCATTTCTAACTCGGGCGCATGTACTTGTACCACCAAAATAAATATTCAGATTAAATTCTACGGTATTTGTTGACATGGAAGTTCTGAAAACCTCGTTTCACACAAAAGAGGTGTTCAGCGCTTACCTAGCGTTATATTATATATTGTTAATAGGCTCGCGCTTGACCACTATCTCACCTGATGGTAAGCGATGATGTGGTCGACGAGTTAGCACGCTTACCTAGAAGTAACCTATTCAATCTTGACTTAAAGACTCCCAGGTTGTAGCCATCAGGCAATACAGACTTCGGCAGGGAATTCCTTAGCTGTACGCATAATGAAAGTATGTTATTTACTAGCTGACCTGGCAAACTTTATTTTGCCAATAAAAACACCAAATTTTCTCGTAATATCCTCCTCCTAACAATAACAAACACAACAAAAAAAGAATAAGCGATATCGGTCCAGCCGTTCACGCGTGGTGCCGTATGCAAGGGAAATAGGGATTCATTTTTATATATATACTAGCTGACCCGGCAAACTTTGTTTTGCCATAAAAACACCAAACATTTATCTACCCTACCTAACACTATCTACATGCTATCTACCCAACTCTACCTACCCTAGCCTACCTACCCTACCCTACCCTACCCTTATCCTACCTACCCTACCCTACCTACCCTACTTTACCTACCCTACCCTACCCTACCTTCCCTACCTTACCCTACCTACCCTGAGTGCTTGTAATTCAATATGAACTTTATACAATAGCAATAAAGCTCGTTTTAGTTAGAAAACGTTTGTATGGGCAAAAGAAAAGGGCTGTTTTTAGGGTTTTTCCGGAAATTATTCGAATTTTTCTCCACTTTGAACTTTAACGAACATTTAAAAAAAGGAATTGGCCAAATTGGTCCAGGCGTTGTTGAGTTATGCGCTTACCAACACATTTTGCGATTCATTTTTAGGGTTCCGTACCCAAAGGGTAAAAACGGGACCCTATTACCAAAGATAATATAATACTACAGTACTATTACTAAGACTTCGCGGTCCGTCTGTATCTTATGAACCGAGATAGCTAGACAGTTGAAATTTTCACAAATTATGTATTTCTGTTGCCGCTATATTATATTATAGATATATATAAGTTATGTATTATAAGTGTATTATATGTAAGTATATTGTTGTGTATATTTTAAGAGCCGTCTTCCATTATTCTCAGATGCGACTAGGAACGATTTCATCATCAGTGTTGCATGCAGCCTTTCATAAGATGTTTTCGGTACCAGAACGCCAGACAGATGAAGGAGGTCGCAAGGGGAGGGCCCTGCTCTGTTCTATTTCTGTTCATCATCTTAATTGGCGTTATGAGGCGCTGCTATAATATATAGAATGCTGAATGCCGAGCATACACTGATGATTAACGAGACGATATAAAGTATGTTCGTCTAACTCAGATAATTAATGAGGATTAATGCAGATTAATTTATAAATCTGTCTCTAATTTTTGTGCCCGGACGCAACAAGAGTGGAACTATAATTTTGACGTCCATGTCTGAAGCAGTCAGAGGTAGGTATCATATTACACAGGAAGAGAAATGGTCTTGAAACAAAAATGCATTTTTGGTTTTGTTAGGTTTAAATTTAAGGTTCGCCAACGGCACGAACAATTTTGTGCGCGGGGTTAAAATGCATCCTGCCTCATCCGACATAACACGTGCGAAAAAGATAGATGCTGTGATGAGCAGTAAGAAGCTAGTTCTCGTACGAATTAGTACTTTTGCAAATTTGTAGCGAAACGGATGATGATTTAGGACGAAAACGAGCGCGCGAAATTTAATGACAGACAGACCTTTGGGAATCATGAAAAAACTACTAAATGTATATTTTCAAAATAAAATTATTTGCATTGTTGAACTACTAATCTATCTCTGTATGGAGGCCGTTTTTCGATTTTCCTTCTTCTTGTGGTATTTATTTCCGCCCAAAGATGCGTTAAAATTAGTGTTGAAATATGGAACTTTCGACGCTCATAACTTTCAAATATTGTATTTTTTTACTTTTCTGTTTCCATACAGGGCTAGATAATGATGAGACAAATTGATATCATTTTTTATTGTGAACGTAGGTATACCGTTAAACAGTGGAGTAATCGCCAGACTACCGTTTGTATGGAAGGATTTTCGACTAGTGTAACCTTTAGCTTTCAGTTCCAAGCTTTAAGTAGGTATCTACCAACTGATTGCTAAAAATTGTATCATTGTTTTACAATGATAAGTTATCTTAATATGGACTGATGATGATAAAGTAACTTTACAAATGCTAAACTATACAATATCAGCCTCCTCGAATACCGTGGTATGCTATCAAGGAAATGAGTAGGTATCATATTGTTCTGCTTCATAGATTACGCTCTGGTCACTACCCATCCCGCAAGTTTGGTTATTTGATGAAGAAAGTGAATTCTCCCAATTGTGAAACATGCGGAACGGTTGAAGATGTTCACCATCTACTTATGGAGTGTACTAAGACTAAGAAGGAAAGAGAGACACTGTTGAGCAGAATAAAAGTAAACGAATATGATATTGGTCCATATGTAAAAGTTTTAGCACAACCTTCACCTGAGATAGCAAACCTACTTACTGATTTGTTTAAAATTTATAAGGTATAATGTATTGGTGGGTTTAGCTTAGAACAAGTTTAAGTTATGATGAGGCTGACATGCCATTGTGGATAAAAGCCTCCTTTAAGAATTAAGAATAAAAAAAAAAAAAAAATCTTCTTATTGGATAGTGAAAACTCAAGATATTTGAATTCTGAAGTCCATAGTTCAATGAATGTAAGCATCCAATCATAGCCTATTCGAAACATTACCTCACCGAAAAATTGTCTACGAGTCATGACAGCATCTGAAGCACAATCATCATCTTATTACCTAAGAAAAATAAAAACGTTTAAAAGAACTTGAATAAATTGGTGATAGGTGTTTCATTAATAGATGTTTATATTTATAAGTTTTACCTAACTGCTTATTGCAATCGTTTTGCCATAAGAGAAATATGTAGTTACCTATTAATAGCTTCAAAACGGACATATTATCAATACATATATGTGAGAACGATGTAAAAAAAAACGCACTTAAAAGCGTCTAGAGTAAAACAAACTATTAAAAATACAATAAATAGGTAATTAAAAACAGGCGGAGGCAGCTAAGTTATGACCAATCCTGATGGCGCCCGTTCACGAACATGATACATGGATCGGCACCACTCAGCTCAACCATTATGAAGGGAACCGAATGATCCAACACATGTGCCACCACCAGTGAGACATTAGAGAGAGCATGACACACTCAACTGCCAGGGCACACACAAGTCAATGAACGACTATCTAACCTAGCACGTACCTATTGAAAAATGATTACCAGTCTATAAAATTATCATCTTCTCTAGTGCCTATGTCCCTCAATCAGTCAAACCCTGCCCTGTATTAGCCGTTTTTGTATCAGGTATTTTTATTCTATTCATCATAGCGAAGATTTGGATACGCATGCTGATTGGCATTTAACTTGGTGACAGTAGTGTCACAAAAACTATCATGAATAGGTGTTCGTAGTCGCAGCGGAAAAATGTTGAATATCTTAATTTCAGTTTAGCAGATAGTTAGTGTATGATGTCGTGTAATTGTGTATGGTAACTACAAATTTGTGTATCCAACCATTGGGGAGCTAATCAATAAAAACTGTTTCCGCTGGAACTACGTCATCCCAGCGGAACTTTTTTTTTCTATGCACGTAGAAGAAAAAAAAAACATCCAATAATTAGTTTGTAACGAGAGGTAAATGTGTATGCTTGAATGAAATTTGTGTGACATAAAACTGCGGCAATAATCAAGTTTCCGCTGCGCTGACGTTTGGCAATTTGATGAAAATCATATAAAACGGCTTAGTGCAGAGTTCAATTTTTTTACGTACGTTGCTTTGAATTTGTGTGTAATGATTGTTAACACAGAATTAGAAAAAAACATACCGTTCAGAAGATATACACGTAAAAGTAAAATAAGGTTATTAGGTCCAAGAACTTAAAATAGGAACACTAGAGCATAATTTATAACTTTTATTTGTATCTTTTAAGGGACTACAATGCCTTGCCAAGTTTCATTTATGTGGTCTTAGTAATTAATGAGCAATGGCATAATTTACTACGGCTTGAGTACTATATTGTATGACATCCGATTGCAGGACTTTTTAACGGAAAAGCAAAATATAACTTATTCCGATGATTAGTTTATTAATGCAACTATTCACATCTAAAATTTCAGCTCAATACACTAAATAATTAAAGAGATATAATAAAAATACCAGAACAACCGCAATACATGGATAAACCGACCAAGTTTGAATGGCTACAAAAAAGCGGCCGTGCAGTATAAAGAGCTAACGTTCTAAAATTTCCAGTATAGCCCGTTATTGTGTTTAATAGTTTCGTACAGGTGCGTACACAATAGTTTGCAGAAAATAAAACAACTGCATTAACTTTGTATTCTTAAAAGTATTTATTAGTTAATGTTAATATAATACTTAAAAAAAAACAATATTATTAACAAAGTAATAATAACAGAGATAGGTCCGCAGGGCAGCTTTGTGGTGAGCTGCTGGGCAGTGGCGGCCCCACGGACCAGATCTCCTGGGAGAAGTCTTGTCAGTTGACCCTCATCTTCCGCTTGCCTTTATTGGCCGGCCGGAAAGAACACTGATGGGGAACAGAGCTCCCATCTCTCGTTTGCCTTAATTGATTGGCTTGAATGAAGATTCACAAGAGCAAAAGTGCTCGGTGGGAAGAAGTATAATCTTACTGGATGATGCTGGTAGTGATCTTTACCGTATTTCCGGGATTGGACTGATAGCCGTGGTATACCTCTCCACTCCTCAAGCACCTTAATTGTGTGTGCAAGTCACCCCCTGCCATTTTATAGCCTTGTAATTCAACAGTGGTCAGTCAGGGGCTAATAGTCATTCTATAGTTTTAGGCAATCGATCCACTAAACCTGCCAAACCCATAGCCCAATATCTTTGTCTCCATATTAACAATAGTCCTGCACCAACCGGGGATTGTCCTTGGGTGCTCTTACGTAGTGCATCTACGAATAATCATCGTTTGGTGTCACATATCATGATACATAGTTAACAGGGCCTCTGCGAGTTAGCTTCGGCCCCTAGCACGCCTTTCAAAGGTTCGGAACCCCAGTGTCCCGAGATTGTTAAAAACATTGATATAATGAATCAGTTTTTATTATTATATATAAATAAAAAATATATTACCTACTGAAGCCCATATAGTTTGTAAATCTTAAGTTCTACTATGTAAATTTTAGGGAGTTGGTTGTGACTGATGAACAAAAAAAGAGGAATCGCGTGCTAAGAAAATACCTACCTACTTTAAATTATTCCATAGTATACTGTTAACTTTTTAAATTCGATATTTGAAATGACTACCGGTGTAATTTTTTTTTAAAATTATTACTAGCTTAATATTAAGGAAATAATAATTACCTACAGTAATAACTTTTTGTAATATAAGTACTGGTAAATAAATGCATTTGTTACAAATGCAAATAATTTTGAAATTTTAAGAAAAAAAACTTGTTACATAAAAATACAACTGACTTACTAATAAAAACACTAAAAAGTGAAAAATTACTTCAATTTCGGCAGTCTTCTGTTTCAGTTTTCAGTCGTTTCTGTTTTGTTTCTTCGTTTTTTGACACCGACTTCCGAAATTCAAGTTATTTTTCACTTTGTACTGTTTTTATTTGAAAGCCAATTGTATTTTTATGGTAAATAATTTAATGAGCAAGTTCTATAGTAAGGTACCCACAATGCCCAAAGTTATGCCGGAATAGATTAACCGAATAAATGACGATGAAAAACCCGAAATGAGAGTGTGCCATGCCTATGTTAATTGCATTCAATTGCAGCAATCCCGAGAGATGTGCTGTTGTTTATTTAAGTGTTCTGTTATATATCTCCGAAGTTTTATATCAGATCTTCACCAAATTTAAATGGGACCAATTCAGGAACCTACTCTTTCAAACAAAAATAATCTTCAAAATCGGTCCACAATTGACTGAGAAATCAGTACATACATATACTGCCAACCATAGAACCTCCTCCTTTTTGGAAAGTCGGTTAAAAATCAAGTGACCTACTATTTTTATCACGAAAATTATTATTTTATTTATTTATTCAGGACCTCCAACGAAAGATGTACACAAAAAACACAATGAATCGTCAATATGAAGTAATGACAAGTGCACTCCAAAATTATTAAAAAATAGTATACTAGTATTAGTTAATTGTTCAAAACTTGTGTGTACAGCTGTACCAGTCCAATAATGGTACAACACTGGAAATTTTAGAACGTTAGCTCTTTATACTGCACGGCCGCTTTTTTGTAGCCATTCAAACTTGGTCGGTTTATACATGTATTGCGGTTGTTCTGGTATTTTTATTATATCTCTTTAATTATTTAGTGTATTGAGCTGAAATTTTAGATGTGAATAGTTGCATTAATAAACTAATCATCGGAATAAGTTATATTTTGCTTTTCCATTAAAAAGTCCTGCAATCGGATGTCATACAATATAGTACTCAAGCCGTAGTAAATTATGCCATTGCTCATTAATTACTAAGACCACATAAATGAAACTTGGCAAGGCATTGTAGTCCCTTAAAAGATACAAATAAAAGTTATAAGTTATGCTCTAGTGTTCCTATTTTAGGTTCTTGGACCTAATAACCTTATTTTACTTTTACGTGTATATCTTCTGAACGGTATGTTTTTTTCTAATTCTGTGTTAACAATCATTACAAACAAATTCAAAGCAACGTGCGTAAAAAAAATCAATTCTGCACTAAGCCGTTTTATATGATTTTCATCAAATTGCCAAACGTCAGCGCAGCGGAAACTTGATTATTGCCGCAGTTTTATGTCACACAAATTTCATTCAAGCATACACATTTACCTCTCGTTACAAACTAATTATTGGATGTTTTTTTTTTCTTCTACGTGCATAGAAAAAAAAAGTTCCGCTGGGATGACGTAGTTCCAGCGGAAACAGTTTTTATTGATTAGCTCCCCAATAGTTGGATACACAAATTTGTAGTTACCATACACAATTACACGACGTCATACACTAACTATCTGCTAAACTGAAATTAAGATATTCGACATTTTTTCGCTGCGACTACGAACACCATGAATAGTAAAGCTAGCTGTCGAGTTTATCATCATTATATAAACATGCATACACCTAAACTCGGCAAAAACTTTCGGAGTCGACACCTGTTAGGTACTTTAAACCTGTAGATGTTTATACCTACATATTTATGTATAAAATATTGTATGACAGGTAATAAGTAGGTATCCTTTAATATTAAATTGATATCAGAGGATGCATTTGTTCCTTCTGTATAGTAATTACGGGGGTAGACTTAGTCAGATGAATAACATTTTTGTTTTTATTATTAAATTTAAGCTTTTGACTGTAGATGATCTTCGGGGTAAATTGAATGTACTTAAACCAATAGCTAGGTGTTTTTGTGGTCTTCGAAAGTAGGAAGCCTTTTTGTCGACAATAGTATCGGTACTTTAGTTTTGGGCAAAAAAATAAGTAGCGTAATCGAGACAGTGTTACTGTAAATTATCTTTCTGTACTCTAGTTAGTATGTAATTATCAGCAGACTTATAATATTCTGCCACAAATCATCAGCCATGTTATCTCTCCAAAATGCACTTATTATATCTATCTAACCTAGCACATACCTATTGAAAAATGGTTGCCAATCTATAAAATTATCATCTTATATATTGGCTGTCCCTGGGTATGTCATACCCTGCCCTGTATTAGCCGTTTTTGTATCAAGTACTTTTATTATATTCATTATAGCGAAGATTTGGATACGAATGCTGATTGGCATTTAACTTGGTAACAGTAGTGTCACAAAAACTATTATGAATAGTAAGCTAGCTGTCGGGTTTATCATCATTATATAAGCATGCATACACCTAAACTCGGCAAGAACTTTCGTAGTCGACACCTGTTAGGTACTTTGCGTAGATACTTTTTTACCTGTAGATGCATAAACATCTACAGGTTTAAAGTATCTACATAATTATGTATAAAATATTGTATGACATCCTTCTGTATGTTAATTACGGGGTATACTTACCCGAACCGACTTAAGAAAATTCATTCAACCAATCACAGCAGATAACGCGTGCTTGACAATTTGTCACATTAATTCTCCGATAATTTTGAGCTGGGAAACTGGGGGTTAGACATACGAATAAAATTGTTGTTTTTGTTAGCTTTTGACCGTAGATGATCTTCGGGGTAAATTTAATGTTCTTAAACCAATAGGTGTTTTTGTGGTCTTCGAAAGGAGGAAGCCTTTTTGTCGACAATAGTATCGGTGCTTTAGTTTTGGGCAAAAACATAAGTATTAGGTATACTCGTAATCAAGACAGTGTTACTGGAAATTATCTTTCTGTACTTTTATTTACTATTACCAGCTGACTTATAACATTCTGCCACAAATCATCAGCCATGTTATCTCTTCACCACTCTTGGTTGCCTGGTAGAGAATGCGTAAGGCATTAAATTCGCCTTTGTACCTTTTGTGCATGAAGTCTAATTAAATAAATAACTATATAACAGCTAGTATAGGTAAACACTGTAAGTTTCTTTTAATTTATGAGCTTGTTATAAAGCTATAATAGTTTTATTAGTTAAAGAACTCAGCTGCGAAGGCTCTATGATATGTAGATACCAAAACATCTAAATATAGATTTCAACGCCTTCTTTTGTGGAAAAGAATGGCCATAAGCCATTAGTACAGTGAAGTATGTATTAGAAAACCGTCACAAAAACGAATTTTGACGACTAACAATATCTTAACTGACCGTTGCGTTACCACTGAATCTCATCTTAGGCAAGTGTATAACAATATGTGATAACTTTAGGTGTACTTACACCAAGCGGAACCGGTAGTCTATATTAACGCCAACATACTTTGAGCCCTCGTAATTTCTATAGTGCCTCGTAAATGTAAAAAGAGAAAGGGAAGTAAACTGCCTGCGAAGGTTCTCACTTGAGTGGTCGTATCTTTCAACTGACATTGACCTCTAGAGCGGTCGTCGAGGCCTCTTCTCAGTGGCCATACATATTCATTACAACTTCATCTACATATTAATGAAGCTGGGATGAGAATAAGACGACAACATGTTTATCTGCTCAGTTAAATATCCTGTACATTAATATGCTTGAAAAGCATTCTCAGTTGCTAGTTAAAACGAACGTCGAACAGATTATTATTTAGATGCAGCCTTACAGAACGCAATTTCGTAAGTGGTCATTAGAATGTTAAATTATTTAAATACGGATCAGTAGGTATTTAGTTACATAACTTATGAGGCTCAAACGTTTTATTTACGGCATGTTAATTTCGCTGGGAAGGAACTATTAAACACCAGCGCGGGATACGGATGCATCAATATTGGTCCAGATTCAGATTAAGTAATCGGACAAAATATATACCTACCCACACGGGGTTTTTAATATACATAAAGGAAGGCATGCTCCAGTTGTATAAATTGCCATAATGGAGCTGCATAAATATTTATATGTAAATATAATTATTTAATAAAAAAGCCTCTAAATGTTACCTGCTCTATCAATTCTCATTCAGTTTTTATTACTTCCTTCGTAAGCGAAGCAAAAATATAATTCTCGTCGGGCTAGACTTAAGTTCCGTGTGACCTTCGATTCGTCCGTCAGTAAAAAGCTGTTTTAGTCCTCCACATATGAGCGACACAAAAAAATGAGTAGGTAATAAAATAATGTGTGATCGGAAAGTCCAGAGTCATCTCGTTTACAGAATAACACTTGCGAAACCGGTTGAGAGCACGATGGCGACGCCGCCGCCGACGCCAAATATCAACTTGTTTCCTTCCTCGTGCGGACACCCGGTAGGTTCTGCCTAACATTTAATTTGGTAGGTACTTCATTCGTTTTTATGTCGCACAAACTTGTTTGGTATCTTCTGCAAATTAGCTTAGTCAAAATATCTTTTAAAATACTAACTAAATTGGAGTTCTTAATAAAAGACAACGTTGTTGCCTGCAATGAGAAAAGTTCAGTTGCACTTAGTTTTACTTGATGATATTTTTTGGTCAGGAATTTTGATGTTGAATTTTAAGTCTAGACTTGACGTATGGATTTTCCCGGGCGTAATTTAATACTTAAGAATTAGTCTTCACTTCACGTATGGATAAAAACAAAATGTTTTTCTTATGTAACAAAGTCCTTTATCTAGTTAGGTATAGATCTACTAATAGCTTCGTTCACATTTCATAAAATCTGAGCACAACTGAGTTTTCCCAGTCCACACAATTACAATTATTGGACAACAGTATATAATATAGGTACTAATAAGGTAAGAATATAAAATATACGAGTCTAAAGTCAACCTCAGATTCTTGTGGATATTTTAGTAATTATAATTATAGAAGATGCAACATGCTAAAAGCATGAAAACAACAGATAGTCGAAGTATAAATTTGAAAATGTTTCGGATAAATTATGTCCGCTTCCTAGAACCGGGCGTGACTTAACACCTCTCTTTATACACACGTTGGTAAACATTACATTTTTAACAATAATATACGTCAATGGTTCAACTACGCCATAGCTACGTAGACAGTGATGAATTCACTCTTTTCTTTGCCCATAGTGCTTAGCAAGGTAATAGGCAGTCTTTACAGAAAAGAATTACGACCTAAATGTTAGCGGTGATGGTATTTAGTCCAGTGGAAGAGGAGTTCGCTTGGATGGATGTACGTAATGTATTATTACGTACTATGTTTGTTACTCAATCACACCAGAATAGCTGAACGGATCTGGATGAAATTTGGCACTGAGAAAGGATTACAGTCTGGAACTAGCTGACCCAGCAAACTTTGTTTTGTCATAAAAAACACCAATCATCCTAACTACCCTACCCTATTGTGAATCTAAACCATCCAGGGCGCCACCCAAAATCATACAAAAAATTTCATTCAAATCGGTCCATCCGTTTAGCAGGAGTTCAGTGACACACACGTACAATAGAATTATATATATATAAAGATAGCACATAGACTACTTTTTTATCCCAATATAATGTTCCCTTGGGATGATAAAACTAGTTGACGTGGGCGAAACAGCTGGCTGAAGCTAGTATATTATAATAACATCTACAGACACAAAATCTTACCAACGTTTACGCACCAAAGATTGAGCAGAAGCCATTAAACGTGACATTTTCCTAAAAAGCTTGTACGTGAATCAATGTGCACATAATGAAGTAGGTAGGATATGAAATCGTACGCGGAAGACTCAATTAAGGAAGTAGAGGATCCCCTCGATTTGTTTGATCATTTCCGCATATTGTCCCAGTGTTATCATAACCTCCGTTATGAGGTTACAGCTGTAGTTCCTGTTTCAGGAATTTTCCGTAAACAATTCACCATCCAAGTAGATACCTACATAATATAGTTGTAGCAATTTTGCGACATCAATGTAAAAAACAAAGTTTTAAAGGAAAAGATTTCCCAAAACTTTTCCAGCTCTTCCGTTGTTGGTGTTTTGTCCTCGCCTGTAACGCTAACAGTAAACAGGAGACGGAAGTCGTACGTAAGGAACATGCAAAACTGAACGGATTTATCGATTGGAGTCCGGCAATATGGCGTCGGTTTATTTATCTTCTCTCTATCTACCCACCTTCCTGGCGCCGCACTTCCGCCGGAAACGGGCGTCGTCTCCGCTCTAACCCTTACCGCGGTTCCGGTTTCCGGCTGCCTTTGAAGTCGGTCGAAGTTTCCTCCTCGCTACCCTGTCGTGGAAGAGGCTTTTTGGTTCAGTAGATACGATAATTACGTAAATAATATCAGATAGTGGTCAAGCACGAGCTTATAATATATAAAAAAAGTGAGAATACACAAGCAAGTATTTTTTTTTTTAAGATTGATTTGCTCTTGACTCTAGTCTAGGTCAGAGGTGACAGAGACAAAGTCGACGATGGAGTGAGCTTACCCAGAAGAAGCCTGTTCACTCTAACTTTGAAGAGATTCGGGTTGAATGCGTTCGGGAACATAGACGCAGGCAGTGAGTTCCACTCTTTTGCTGTGCGCATTATGAAGGATGTTCATGCAAATTTTATAATCTTAACTATTTTGAATAACATTTCGGCAGCAATGTCATTGCCAAGTACAGGCGACGACCTATGTCATTTGCATTTATAGTGCCGTCTGGTACCTGTACGTCCGCTTTGATCTCAAGAGCAAACTAATTCAACACTGATCAAGTTTTCTTTTATTAGCATTCCAGTGATTAGAAAAATAAAGCGACTGCACTAACACTTGATACGATCGTTTGCTGAGCAAGTTTGTAACGAACGTTTATTATCTCGCTAGACTAAACAGTTAAAAAGTAATTAGTGGCAAGTGGTATGGTAGAAGCTGAAAGCAATTAGTAAACATTGAAGCAAATTAAAAACTAAGCAAAGCAAGTAAGCAAAATTGTTCACAAAAGCAAGTTAATTGACTGTTGAATATATTCGTCGATCCTTTTTCTTCTTTTGATTGTTCCCTTCATTTCACAAAAGAAAAGCTGTTGAATGTCTTCTATAAAACTTTTTCTCGGAGTTCTTGAACACCACATGAACTTCGTTTACACAATCTGAAAGAAGTTTTAACAAGACACTGAAAATAAATAGGCATGGCAAGTAATAGGTTTTTATGACATTAGGTCAGTGTTGTAAAGATAACCAAAATATGGTAATTTTGGTGTGGTAACATTAATTGTTACAATAACTAATTTTGTTACGATAGATGTTGTAATCTTGATACCAGTTTATTTATACAAGACATAAACTTAGTATTGACACAAAACACAGTTATGTTATTTTTATAAATACCTAGCTGTAGCGACTTCTTCTCTAGTTTTAGCGCGAAAAAGAGCGTGCCAAGCAAAATAATGGTCAGTCTACAGACGGTAGTGACTTACCCCCCGTTTCCCAGCTCTAAATTATCGGAGAATTAATGTGTGTGTGTGTGTTGAAAATTCATTCAACCAATCACAGCAGATAACGCGTGCTTTACAATTTGTCACATTAATTCTCCGATAATTTAGAGCTGGGAAAAAGGGGGTTAGTGAGTTTAATACCGTCCAGATTGTGCTGGACCTGAATTCAAGTTGTTGACAGTCTTGAGAGTCAAATTAAAACCAATACGCAGAATCTTACTAAGTTGCATTTAGCAAATTATACCTGCGCTCATTCACCTACCTAAGCCAGACTACCCAAATGAGTTATTACGTAAAAGCACGGTAACTACTAATTAAAAGCATATTTAATAATAAACAAGAGTTGATTTACGGCGAGACGATGAAGCAAACACTTTCATGATTAATTTTCCGTCTTTATTGATTCTGCTCCAATTAGTCTCGCGCGTTCTGTGTACATCGTTTTCACTCACAAAAAAAGCTCTAGGTGCCTATCTCCTTTCAACAGTTGGCATAAAATTGTTTAGTCTCAATGCTGCCCGTTGTTTGATTTGTATAACCTTAAAAGCTTCACTAGAACAAACAAACAATGCTCAACTGACGTGAAAAACATCCACAATTAGATGTGACAATTGAAATTAATTTTAAAGTCTAGATCTATTTTTTTGACTCGTCTGCTGTGGCGGTGTGTGATCATGTTTCATAAAACCACGTGAATTTCCTCGAACATAACAATTTACCTCATTTTAGAATTATCGTAGAATTCGTAACGCCTGGGATTTCGCAAAGCGAGCGTCGGAGTCTGTCGCAAGCTCATCAGATAACAGCACTTCCTCCATTGCACAGCGCGCCGCGCGCCGCCCAATTTCTTCAGCGGCGCACGCGCATCGCCCCCGCCATGGACGCTGACTGTGCCGCCGACTTCCCGCATACTGATGCAATAGATTTGCGGCAATTCTTAGTCATTTTGCAACAACAAACCACTCATATTTTGGTTGATTAACGTTTCCCAAACTCGATGTCCCAGTAAAATTTTTCCTCTTCAAATATTTAATTCTCTTCACATCCCTGTATTACAAAGTTAATTAAATTCATGTAAACCCAAATGCGGACTTGCAGGCTCGCATGTTGCGCAAACGCTAAGTTTCGGCGCATCTTGAATCTCGGCCTAGTTCGTGGCGAGCTCGCGCGATGCTCGCTGCGGCCTTACGTCATAGAGCAAGCGGATTGGGTCAACGGCGGCGGCGGCGCCTGCGCCTTGTCCATACGAGTTATGTCATACGGACAGCGTGTGTAACATACATACGTGCTGTCTACGGACCCTTTAATAGTGTTACAAAATAACATTTGTTATAAATCAAATGAATACTCTCAACCTATTTCTAGACAATCCAAGGAAATCTTGTGTGAAATGAGTAGACGTCACTCGCCAGAAGTCCTTCGGATACTCTGAACTAATGGAAGTCGAACAACGAAGCTAAATAACGGAAATCCGATTTAATGGAAGGAACTGATTCTGTAACCTAGTTCGAACAAAACATGGATCCTATATCTGAATGTGACATTTTTGTCGATTGGCGGCGTTGTATTCACAGGTGCTAGTATCGCAACCTGTATGAATATAGTAAACATCAGTATGCAGGCGCGTTGCCAATTACAGCGGAGACCTACTTTCTTACCTTCGAACTTTTACTTCCTGCGGGCCAGGCAAGGCGGCCGGTCGCACCACGCAACGAATTACGAAAGTGGCGCGAAATGCTCGGCCGACATTCGCGTACCGCTTGCGCCACCTTCAGGAAGTGCCGTTGCTGCGGGATTACGTAGTGCGGCGTGTTGCCTGCGCCCGCGCCGCCGCCGCCGCCTGCCCGGACACTATCCTTGCTTGAGAAACACGTACGGGAGTCTGTGGTCGCGACCTGCGTGTTACCACACACCATGCAACGCCGCGTGAGCAGTACCACTTGCCATCCTTTCTCTAATACCACCCGACGATTGCTCTGTTACGACAATTGCTCGCTTCTGGTTTGCTAGATATATCAATTATCTTTATTAATATTTGGAAACAGAATTGTTGAGGTATTACAGAAACCGAATTACAACATGATACAATTCAAATATCACAAGATTATGGGAACATTTTTAATTTACTAGGAGGAGCTCTATGTGGTGATGTGATAGGGACACAATATTTAAATATTTTATAAATGGGTAACGTCAGAAAGTATTATATTGCGATAAATATCTAGTAGAGCGTAAAACACGAGGGAACGCCCACAGCTATTAAGAAACAAATCTTATTGCCTTCGTCCGCAAAGCAGGATGTATAATCTCTCTCGGAACTATGGCGAGTTACCTAAGCCTAAGGCTTGCTTAACGTACTATATTACATCTGTTACGAAATTGTTCGATACTTGCAACATTAAATTCTCAATGTTTTCTTTTATTTTAATCATATCAAGGACTAATTACTTTTAAAAAGTCTGGAGTTATCAGCTAATAAAAAAACTTTTACAAAAAAAAGCTACCGACTTCCAACTAAAAACACAACAAAGTGAAAAATAACTTTGTTTTTCGAAGTCGGTGTCCATAACGAGAAAAATAGGTACCTACCTACCAAAGACACCTATTTTCTCGTTATGGACACCGACTTCGAAAAACAAAGTTATTTTTCACTTTGTAGTGTTTTTAGTTGGAAGTCGGTAGATTTTTTTTGTAAAAAAGTTTTTTTTTATTTTACGCTTTTTAGTTGTACCTATTAGGCAACTTGCCTTTAATAAGGTAGGTACTTATAATGTCAGAATAGATTACCCGAATAACATAGCCGGCGAAATGAGAGTGTACCAAGGTGAACTGTACAAATCTGCGTACCTCTTACAGTGTACTGCCGTGATGTTATGTTATGAAATGGTGTAAACAATAAACAGACATGCGATTGCAGCAATCCCGAGAGATTTGCCGTTATTTATTAAAGAGTTCTGTTGTATATCTCCGAAGTTCTTCAACAGATCTTCACCAAATTAAAATAGGACCAATTTCGGAACATACTCTATCAAACAAAAAAATAAAATTTTCAAAATCGGTCCACAATTATTGACGGAGATATCAGTGAACATAAACAAAAAAAAAAGTCGTGTGGCACTCGGGGACTGCCGCGGTAAAGCTATTGCATAGCATTTATTCTAGATCCAGTCCTGGAAAATGCGTCAAAAAAATTAAAAACGTTAAAAACTCGAAAACGTAGCGAGCCAAACCCGCATTTATTTACGATTAATAAAACTCTAAAAAACAAAACAAAAATACCCTTATTCACATTGAAATAAGGTCGCTTTTCTTTGACAAGCAAAAGTGACCCTTATTCTCATTAGCATATGGTCCACATTGATCACCATTGTCACAGAAACAGCTCAGAGAGACCGATAAAAGGCAAAAAAATTACGACCAACAAAAATTTTAAAACCCTCATATCTCAGAAACGGTTCGAGTTAGCGCATTTGTGACAAAAAAATTCCCCCCTGCCCACCGCTACTTCATCCAGGAGAACAAGATAGGATTTACCCCCCCCCCTTAACCGTTAACCTCCCCCCGCAAAAAAATTTTTCATTCTAAAAATACCAACACGGAAATCGAAAACACGTGCAACAAACCCCCCCCCCCCCCCCCCCCGCCCCCCTGCCCCTCACCACTCAGATTCCACAGAATTCAAAAACCTTATTAAAAGTCAAAGTATCACCGCCGTGCCCGTCGGAGAGGGGAGCGTGAGGTTTTTTCGTTACGGAATTTCTGGATTCGGTCCCCGCGCTCAAGGCCCGCGATAGAAGCTATGCAATAGCTTAAAAACATACAAGAAGTCGAACATAGAACCTCCTCCTTTTTTGAAAGTCGGTTAATAAAATAATGGCCCTTGTAAACATTTTTTGAATTCTTCGAATTTCGAACACTATTTACCGCTAAATCATTAGTCTTAGCGTAACCAACCTGTAAACCACTAATCGTTACTGGGAAGGCAATGCAACAAACGATAAGAAGGCAGGTATGAATTTTGGATTTGGGATTAACAACTAAATTCTCAGTGTAATTTGGGCAGATCATCATGTGGAAGGGTATCAAATGAGAATATTTTAAAAAGAGAACATTCCATGCGATAATTCTTTAAACATGAATCCTAGAGGCTATGCAGAGTAGGTAGCTATTCAGATTTGTGATACGTATCTGAAGTAAACTGAGTCTAACGCAATTGTCAAATGTCCTGAGAAAAGAGAAGGAGAAAATCTTAATCTTGAATAGTTACGTTAAAGAATAGAATAGAAAACATTTATTCGACATAGACACAACACGACAGCAAAAATCACAAAGTAACAGAGAAGAACAGTAAAAAAAAAGTACAAACAAGGTTTAAGATTAATTGCGCCGGTCAAGGTTTAAGGATATCATATCATACAGTTGACATCTTATTTATATTTATAACAAAGAGGTAACATTTTTTGTTTGGAGATAGCGACCCGATTTTAACTTCTATAACGCATACGAAGTCGCGGGCAGAAGCTAGTTATTTATATGATCAATTTCTTTAAAAGGTTTTTCCTTGAGTGGAAAGAGGAAATTCTTTACATAATTGTTAATGTAGGCAGTTATACACTTAACTCAAAACAAAACAGGCACTGCCTACTTACAAGTAATAACTTCGTCATTTAAATTTTTCTGACGTTTAATCACTGACATATTGTCTTTTTTTTTCTTTTAAATAACAACCTTAATTAGGTTTAGGTAATAACGAAGTTCCTGTTCGTAATTGCTGATGCTGGTCATTTTATCAAGGTTTAATAGGGGTCAATCTGGTTGCTTGACCCCTACACCCGGAAACTTTGAAGAGCACAAGTAACGTTATTTGTTAAGTTTTTGTGTGATAATTTAGGAAATGAAGAATATAAGCAATGTGATTAGAACTAGTGCAGAAATTGAATATTGGGTGAAAAGTGGAATATTTGAACCGTTACCGATGTCGACGGATATAGACGGTGATCTATCGCCGTGGAACGGAACCGAACGCGATCGATTTACAAAAAATAATCAGTATAATCAGACGAAACACGCTAGTTACGTCGGCACGGTTTCTTTGTATGGGATGAGATATCTGTATGCTAATATTATCTGTGCCGATGGGTTCGGTTTAAAGCTATTTTTGACGTCAACTAGGTGTTTTAATCCGGTTGAACATTATAAAATATTTTTTTTTGCTGATTTATAGAGCTGCATTACGTTGGAATACATAGTATTAGTTTTGCCACAAAACAATACCTAACACATTACGTAGGTACTCGTAATTACCTATTATACTTACCTATTTGTATCGCTAATACAATAAACAAATAACGTAGAGTAACAGTAATATCTAACACAATTACAAAACTCGCTGTAGGTGTAACAAACAAACACGTGCTTATTTTTTCAACAACCAACCTAACCTCCTTTGAGAAATTTATGCTGAGATTCGAATTGCAGTCATGTCAACCGTTGCACAAGTGCCGTCGCTAACGTTACAAAATCGGAAAAAGTGCGCAAAAACGGTATTAGGGCGAGAAAATTCACATCAGTTGTGTTCCGTTACACCAGCGCAATTCGCTCAGTGCATAACCCCATCTTCTAACACGTAATGTGTGCAACGGTGCGCACCCGATCTCGCACGACCGGTCCCGAAAGTGGGTCATCTCTTTTTGTTCCACCAAGTTATTCCGTAATTAGAAAGAGAGGGTGAGGGTACTTACGCTGATTTCACATTATTATGCCGGAGTATATCGCATGTAAATTAGCGTAGATAGCTGTTTGATGGTAAGGACACGTGAACTAAGTATTGATGGGCTTGTAGAATTCCGAATGGACAATATGACTTAATATCTTCCACAATAAGGTGGTGATTAATAAAACCATTAAAGTCTAATTAGTAAGAGCCACACCTCTTGCAATACAAATGTAAATTTTAAATATATTTATGTGTGCCTACTTCTCTTTGACATCACACTATAAAACATTAAAATTTAGGATTTGAGGCCATTTACATCACAAAAACGATGACATTTTAAAATGCCACTATTGTTCGAATAACAGCGTTAAATCTGCACCTAATCCGTTAAGAAACAGGCGAATCTCACGAGGTGTTAGCCAAGATGGCGGCACGCGGAAGTGTGTGCGACTTCCGCGTTGCCCTGCGCTGCGCGTGCGCTCCACTCGTGACTGCTACATACATTATTAACCACCGGCTCGTAACGTAATTATGAGACATCCAAATGGAAGACAATTATTATCAAATGTTGTAACACGATATCTCTATGTGTAAACATGTGACGGCATTTTCTTATAGGTGTTACTGCCGTGTTACGAACTTACGATTCATCACAATCATTTCTAACTGTCACGTGTTGCCTATTCCGTAAATAATCAGACCACCGGGCATTAAGACAATTACAATAATAGAAAAAAAATGAGATATTGTTAATAACATTTTATTTCCAAAGTCAATTAAAATTACAAGTTTCAATGAAATAGCACTTTATAAAACAAGATCAGATGTGATAAAATTATTGTAAATTTTGAGTTAACATTAAAATCTTAATCAGTTTAATTATGTTAAACAGACAACATCATAGTTAACTTTGCTGTTTTACCATTTATCTGCATTTGTATCCATCGATGAGTTAAGGCGATATATACGCCCCAATGTAACGCAGTACCGACCGTGCGCCCGCTCGATGCCAAAATATCAAAATTTAACCTCCTTTTGAACAGTTTTGTTTGCAAAATATTATTTGACTTACATATGCTATGTTAGGTATGAAGAAATTCCAGCCATCAATTTTTCTGTATAAAAATATTTTTAAACATCCAAGTCGATTTGGAGGCGTTTCCAAAAGTTGCGAAAAAATATCGTGTTCTTAATTATTTTCTTAAAGCAAAACTATTAGTTACACGAAAAAACCTTGTGTTCAAAATGATGTACATGAATCAATAATAAATATATATTTTTTTCAAACCTTTTAACCTAGCTGTTACAGAGGAGTATGCTTTAGAAAGTTACCGTTTTACGGCACTAAAGCGTATGTAGGCCCTTAATCAAATTAATTTAACAATCGCATAAATACATTGATTTACAAGATTATTTTATTAAATTAATAGGAGAAGGAAGTAACAGCACTAGGTGGGTCCATATTGATAGTATCTAAAGGTAGAAAATGAGTCACATGTATGCGAACATAAATTGGGAACGTGGAAAATAGCAAACTTGGGCCAAAGTTAGAAAAAGAGTCTAATGATCCGTGTGAAATAAAGAAACATATCTCTACTTACATAGTTATGCTTTTATAGATAACTATTTGAAAAGATCTTAACAAAACTTCTAAGCTGAATAAATTCTTGCCCAAGTTCTTGCTATTGTCCTGCATGACCAGTCCAGGTCGCATCCTGGATCTGGACGACGATCATCATCATCCTCGTCACAATGCGGTCTAAACTGGTTGTCTCATAGCTGACACCGATAAGATGCCTAATTTATGAGACACGAACAGATCAATTTCTAAAAAATGCCTGTAAATACATGTTCATGAATACTAGTGCTGTGATTTGCTCATAATACAAACACAGTTACCAACATAGCAACAACTCGAAACGAAAGCCCTGAAATAATAACAGACCGCTGACGAGGCTGCTCTGTCATTTTCCTGAATGACGAGAGAGTCCATACGGTAACAAGCTAATCATGAACTAATACTTAAACCAGTACTTAATATGTATGTGCATAGTTATCTATTAGTACCTATCAACAGTTGGGAATATATGACAGTACATTGGCAGACTGTGGTATCAACTTTAATGTTATTAATTCATATAATCATGACAAATAGGAACATGGTGACTTGCTATTCAGAACCGATAACCAAAGACATCGTCATAATACTGGAGACAACGTATAGCTATTTTTTATTAATTCCGAAAGTAATGCAATCGTTCTCGTTAACAAGAATTAAAGTGCATAATTGGCTCAAGCATCCTAAAGTAATCAACCTCCAATTGACCGAGGAATGCAGAGATAACCTAAGCAATATAATGGATGATTTTTGCCATTAAATAATGTAAGTTAGTTATACTCGTAGTTTTGGATTTTTCTTGTAAAAAAATAAACAGTAGGTACCTAGGTGCTACATGAATGTGGCGAAACTCCTGAGAGCTCCTGCAGGATCTCATGGCGACATGGAGAGAGCGACTGTCGCAACCCAATGCTGGGCACGCCACAATTGCGGCGATAAGGCCCCTCTTTGAAGAGTGGCTTGAGAGGCGCCACGGCACCCTCATCCGCCTGACGCAGGTCCTCACCGGACACGGCTGTTTCCGAGGTTCCTGTTCAGGGTGAGGCGGGAGAAAACGCCCGGGTGTCACCATTGTGTGGATCGCCCGTAGGACACGGTGGAGCATACGGTGGAGGTCTGCCCCGCTTGGGCAGAGAACCGCCGTGTCCTCGTGGAGGCGATGGCGACTTATCGCCATCGCCGGCTCTGGTTCAGGGCATGGTACGGAGCGAGAGGGCATGGGAAGCTGTCACCTCCTTCTGCGAAGCAGTAATGCTCACGAAGGAGGAGGCCGAACGCGTGAAGGAGACGCAACGGACAGACGCCCTCACGCCCCTAGCCACCGCAGGAGACGCCCTGGACGTCGGGAATTGCAAGACGATTCCCGGCCACCGTAGGCGCGGGATTGCCGACAACGAGTAATGGGTAGCCCGCCGTCCGATAAGGACCAGGCCCGAGTCGACGGCGCGTAGTGTTCCACGCGCTCCTCAAAGAGATGTCAGCAAAAACTGACGGGGTCCGCTAGGGCCGATGAACTGGGTTGCGGATAAATTTGAAAGATATCGAGAGACCGCGGCCCCCTTTTTTTTTTTTGTTTCGTGGTGGATAATCCTCATTGGATGTCCTCCTACTGACTAAAAACCACCCCGGTGTTCCATCTCCCACCTACGCTGGGGGTCCCGGGAACAACTATACTTCCGGAACCCCCGGCTAGTGCCGGCCCGCATCTCCGAGCCTCGATCTCGGGTTGGGGAGGAGTGAGGTGTTGGACTCCCCCCGCGACGTCTAAAAGTGGCGCGCGTGGAACACTACGCGCCGCCATCTCGGGTCATGTGTGCGGGGCGACGGTCGTCTACGAGTCCGTCGCTTCTGGACCCATTTAGGGGTCTGGAAGAGGGCGTTGTCCACCCTCCGCCGACGAGCGGATGAAATCTCCCTCTCCCTCTCCGCAGCCTCCTTCTGCGAGACGACTTTTTCGCAGAAGGACTCTTCGCTGCCGACCATAGATTCGACTACGGCCGGCAGCGACAGGTCACTGCCTACTTCTGAGATGAGGACACGGCGTGGCTCCTCCCAAGCGGCAGTGGTGACACCGGGCGTCCGGCTCCCTGTTTATGCGACACAGGTACTTCCCGAAGCAACCATGCCCCGAGAGCACCTGCGTCACCCGAAACGACAGGAAGCCGTGCCTCCTCCCGAGTCAGCGCTCGAGCACTGGCCGGACCGCCTAGATGGTAATGAGGCCGGCGGTAGGGCGTGAAAGCCTGTCCCGCCATTCCGCCACCAGGACCTCGCGAAGCTGAGACTGACGCAACTCCATATGTCGCTGCATCAGCCCTTCGCCCCGCGCCCGCGCTTCCTCGCGCCACCGATACAGTGACGCGAGTACCTTCGCCTCCAGGTCCCAGGGCGGGGATCCGGCGGAGGAGATCGTGCGATACCCCCTGATGACTCTGACGGCCATCGCTCTCTGCGGCTTTCGCAAAACAGCGATGCTGCCGGCCGTCAGGTCAGCCGCCCAGATCGGGGCCCCATACAAGGCCATCGATCGCACGATCCCCACGTAGAGCCGCCTACAGGCAGCGTTCTGACCCCCCAGATTGGGAAGCAGCGTTGACAGCGCCCCAGCCGCGCACTTGGGCGCCAGCCGTCGGAAGTTGAGGCCGAAATCCCACCGGCTGTCGAGCACCAATTCCAGGTACTTCATGGTTGACTCGACAGCGATTCGAGCCCCCCCCGCCGACGATGTGGGCATCGGGCGGTGGCGCCCGTCGGGGGCCATGTACATGGCCTCCGACTTGTTGAGGGCCACCTCCAGGCCAAGGCGCCGTATGCGGCTCACCACCTGTGAGACCGCAGCCGTCGCCAGCAACGCTGCCTCCTTGTACGAACTCCCCCGGGCGGTGACCAGCGTATCGTCCGCGTAACACGTCAAGTCTACGCCCGGTTGGAGTTCACCCCTCAGGAGATACCGCGGCCCTGGCACAAGCAACTGTAGGAACTCGGGTGGGTTTTAGTCAGTAAAAGTCTGACAGAGGACGCCGCTTCACACAGAGTGGGAGAAGTCATTGGATGATTTCCAAAACCAAAAAAAAAAGAGTGCTACATGAATGAAGCATGGATCTAGACTATAAGAGAAGATAATTATGGTAACCTGCAGTCGGCTTTGGGGGGCCCATCGCTTCTACTGATCCACTAAATCTACTCGAACCTACCCATCTACACGAATCAGAAGCTTAGCTCCGCTTCCTCTTCCTAATATTCATAGATTAGATAGGCATATAGGTACCTATTAGTATATTGTCATAAATATTACACATGATCTTTTTCCAGTCTGTGACGCGGTGCGCGGCCGGCCGGGGTCTCGGCGCGCCCGGACATACCGCCCACAATTACTGCCAATTGTGCCAATTGACGACACTGCCACCCTTCCGCTTTCTATTCCACTAGCATCATCGTTCAAACATCTGCCATCTGTCCACTGAATAAATGTAGCTGCAATACCGATGAAATATCTGAAGGATCAATAGTTCCTCCGTCTAATCCTTCAGTTACGTTTGCTTCGGTTACATCGTCTCGCCGCCCAGCTAACTAGTCTACGTTGTGCAACACTATTACGTAAATAAATACCTGTTCCTTTATCGGTATTAATTCTATAAGGCATTCCTTACCAACAAGAACAAGTACGTAACTCATCAACGTCTGCGATTCACGCCTCTTGGTCATTAGTCGTAGATTTCCGCCAGAGAGCCTACAGATTTAACTAGCTTTGGAAGTAATTTAGGCGGTAAATTAGTTTTTATAACACGACTTTAATTAGCGAATTAAGGTCATCGTGTGTATGTAACACTCGAGCAATTTAGAGCTCGTCTGATGATCATAAGCGTTTATTGCTAAGCACGCACACACTGAAATGTTATTTGATTTCTTTTCGCAAACGTAACAATTGGTTCAATTGGTCACTGTCAGTCACCCTTCCGCTTTCAAGATGTTCTCATCGGTATCTACAATGATATTCAAATAAACAGATACGTTATACACTCACAAAACAATTGAAAATTTGTTCCGCGCAGCAGCGGCAGCACACATACCCACTTTTCATTCATCTGACATTAAAAAATATTAATTTTAATCAATAAATTACAAATACACACGATGACATTTTTTACCTATCGCTCTTCGCCATGCGTGACAATAACTAAAGACTAAAGGTCACAATTGTGACCTATTCGAGTCTTCACAATGCGCGCGCTCATATCTGTTTCTTTGAATATCATTGGGTATCTATATATTATATCTTGTTATCGCACGTTTGGCTTATAAAGCAATGTGGCATAATTCTTATTTACTTACTACTAAACATGTAGAGAACACGATAATGGAATTGGAATCCTTATTAAAATATACTTGATAAGCATTACAATTTCTTTATGAACAGACGTAGTTAAAGCAAACACGTTACGTTGTTTCCTTATTATTATTATTGTTGGAAATATAATTATTCTGAGGAAACGTATAGGTTAATTTGTTGATGACGTACGTAAATGTTTAGTAGTGACATTTAAACTTTTAAATAAGAATAATTGATTGTAAACGAATCAATGTGTAAATGTAAAGGTTTACGTCCGCTTTACTTTGTAGCTAGTTGCCTATACATACAACAATTCAACATAGTCGTTCGTTTCCGTATTTTTATCTTCCTACACGTGTCATGTATTTGATTATATAAGACTAGCATATAATGTGATATGCTGATGATTATTGTAAATGACTAATATGCACAAGATATATTTAAACAATTAGATATCTGTTAATTTTATGTGCAGTGCAGGAAATAGAAAAAATGTTGCAACAGTCCTCCGCGTATGATGCAACAAAGTCTGTTGCAAGTTTTTCTGACGCAAATAACAACAAAAGATAAAATCATTAGGTCACCTTTTGTTTCAAATTATATCGGATGCCTTTATAAGGTGACCCCACGGAGACTAATTCCGGATTTAGGTACTTGCAGTACCAAATTTTATAATTATCTCTTTAAAAGAGCATACGACAGCGGAAAGGTTTACTTGTAATAGGTACTTGTCATTGTTTATGTTAATGTTAGAAGATATTATTTAGCTATGCTAATGGCGGTTGTTGTGAACGGTACTGTGATGACGTCAGTGTTGATATTCGCGCAGTTTCCGGGACAGCTGGCCGCGGACGTCGATAGCTTATCAGAGCTTCACCGAGGTGGATGATCGATATATCGTACTGTTTGTGGAAGTGCACCACTTATCATATGTTACACATATAATTTATCTAGTGTGTTATTCTACTTTACCATTTTTATATTAAACTAGAGGACGCCTCGCGGTTTCACCCGCGTAGTTCTCGTTCCCGTGGGAATACAGGGATAAAAAGTAGCCTATGTGGTAGCCATGATGGATATCCCACCCATACGCACAAAGCGTTTTGAAAATACTTTCATTGTGCGTACAGCTAAGGAGTGGAACTCCCTGCCGGCGTCCTTGTTTCCTGATAGCTACAACCTGGGGGTCTTCAAGTCAAGAGTGAATAGGTTACTTCTAGGCAAGCGTGCTCCACCTTCGACCATATCATCGCTTAACATCAGGCGAGATAGTGGTCAAACGCGAGCCTATAAAGAATAAAAAAAATTAATAAAAAAAAAAATGTCACCCGGGGATAGAGTAGCTTCCCAACGGTGAAAGAATTTTTGAAATCGGTCCAGTAGTTTTGGAGCCTAATCGGTACAAACAAACAAACAAAAAAATCTTTCCTCTTTATAATATTGGTATAGAAAAATGAATGTTGAATGCCTACTGCTCCAGAAACAACAAAACCTTAATGATTACAAATATTTTTCAGGACATATCGCGAACTTAGTTTATTAGGTACTTGATTTGGTATCTTTGGTCAGCAAGAATGTTCGTGATAATGGGCAGATTATTATTTAATCAATTTGCAAATAATAGATAACCTTGTGTTTGGACGAATAACAAGAGCATGATTACGCCGGGAAATGGTCAAAATAATGGAAACTTGGGTACAAAATATACTACACAGCTCTTATGAGATTCTAGGGAAAAGTTTTACTTTACATTGAACAGAGTTGATCAGGCTGTCAAAAGTTGATATTGATTCATGCCAAATAGAAGAAATGTAATCATACTTTAAACGAAATTACTCTGCAAATAGCTATCCACCGATCATTAGGAGCATATTCTACTGTGAACCGAAGAACAAGACTTCATAACATGTTTTGGTTGCTATTCATCAAGCAAGAGCAACTAATTAACCGCACATTGTGAAGCAACGGGTGACAATGGCAAGAAAATACATAAGCAATTCACTCTGAAAAATGAATTGACAAGACCCTGTCAACTTTAAAGACTATTTGTAATTGAATTCCGAGAACCCTTAACAGACACACTGAAAAACCCATAAACCAGACAGGTTGGATAATTTCTAATAACGTCAAGAGAGAATTATATGAATAACTAGCTTCTGCCAGCAGCTTCGCCCGCGTGAATGTGGAAAATTATCCCATGGGAACATATGCCCGGGATAGTCTTCTCCTATGTGCTATTCCAGAGCAGAATCTATATCTGTGCCGTTTGAGCGTGAAGAAGTAACAAACATACAAACACACACACTCTCATAAACCTTTGCCTTTATAATATTAGTGTGATAGAGGAAAAAGAATTGAGGAAAACCACAGCCTATGAATAAGCGACGAAAATCTGTAACATGGAACCTCTCGTCAACAAATACAATTGAGAAATAAATAAAATATCATCGATAGCAAAAGTTATTAACATCGCATTCAGCATCTCGAGATTGGTTCGCATGATGTTTTTTTTAACGAAGAAATCACATTGTTTTCCTCTCGGGACGTTGGAGAGTGACAGCGGCTTGCGTGCGCCGCAGTCGACGCCCCCCGGGTTTCTAAGCGCAGCGCGCGTGACCAATTGGTATCATGTGTCTTCAATTTAGATCTAACTCACTGTGTGGATCGTATTACCCATTGTCAACATGATTACGTATTTTTATAACCCCAAAGACGACCGTTCTCGACCCTGCTTTAGAGTTTGAATTGATTCACATGCCCTCGTGTACCTACAATTTCACGTAAACACAAGCGCAGATAACGGAGATGATGTAGGTAAGATATGGTCTATATGATAAACGACTGATTACCACTGACGCACCTAACTATCAGAAGTTTGTAATCATCCAATTAAATGATTTATTATCGTCTTAACAGGCTCAGAGAGTCAATCCATCATTTTATCAACACTTCATGAAAATGCGGTTAATTTTACATACGTACTTGCGGCTATCTGAAACCTATAAGGACAAAACAGGAGGTATTACGCCTTATCAATTAGATAACATCCGGGACACAGTAGTTCATAAAGAATTAATTAAAGCCTGTTTGTATCCTGAATCTCGAGGAAATTCGAGGAGCGGTTGAACAGGTGCCAAGTTGCAAGCCATGAAACGCCAAGTTGCATCGAATAATTAATCGTGTGAACAACGATATCCGGCTTGGATTCCATTCATTTTCCTCTGGCTCGCAGTTTTTCTCAAGTCGCGTGACGCAATCACGGATGTTCTAACTCTTGTAGCGGCTATTGTACTGACATAATAATTGCGATAACTCATTAATGGTCAAACACTGTCTCGAACGAACACGTAATTTTCTATTTTTAACCGACTTCCCAAAAAGGAGGAGGTTCTATGTTCGACTTCAAGTTTGTTTTTTTTTTTTTTTTTTTTATGTTCACCGATTACTCCGTCAATTGTGGACCGATTTTGAAAATTCTTTTTTTGTTTGAAAAAGTATGTTCCAAAATTGGTCCCATTTTAATTTGGTGAAGATCTGATGAAGAACTTCGGAGATATACAACAGAACTCTTCAATAAATAACGGCAAATTTCTCGGGATTGCTGCAATCGCATTTCTGTTTATTGTTTATACCATTTCATAACATAACATCACGCCAGTACGCTCTTAAGGGGTACGCAGATCTCTCATTTCACCGGATATGTTCAAGTTTCATGAAATCTATTTTGGCGTTAAAGTTACCTTACTAACTTGCCTATTAGGTACGTACAACTAAAAAGTGAAAAATAAAAAAACTTTTTGCAAAAAAATACTACCGACTTCCAAATACTAAACTACAAAGTGAAAAATAACTTTATTTTTTGAAGTCGGTGTCCATAACGCAAAAAAATGGTACCTACGAAAGACACCGACTTTAAAAAAATAAAGTTATTTTTCACTTTGTAGTTTAGTATTTGGAAGTCGGTAGTATTGTATTGCAAAATTTTTTTTTTTAAATATTTCTACCGTCCAACCAACCTCTCTGGTAGAAAAACTAAATTATTTTCTAGTTTTCTACAACATAGCTCTTAATTTTTCGGTGGGCTTGAAGATTGATTAAATAATAATCTAATGGGTAAACCAACCAAACTTTTCATGAAGCTTCTTAGTAGAAGTACGTAGTTAATTGTGACCCTTTACCAGGAACATCCAAAATACTTTACTCAGAATTTGTACCAAAATATCATGGTCTATAAAATATTATCAGAAGTTTATTTTTTATTTTTTTATTTGATATGGGTTTGCTCTTGACTCTAGTTTAAGTCATAGGTGACAGAGACAGAGTCGACGATGGAGTGAGCTTACCCAGAAGGAGCCTGTTTACTCTAACTTTGAAGAGATTCGGGTTGAAGTTAGAAGTTAGAAGAAAAAGTAAGAAGTAAGTTAAGTTACAAGTTTAGTAGATATCTAAATAATCATAATATTTTTTTTTGTATACAGAATTCATGATGTCTATACTACTATATTATACCTACCTATCTACAATATCAACCCATACCAAGATCTCTAGTGTATAATAGCGTAACACTGTAGATACTTGTCTGTTTAACTGTACTTAAAGTTTTTGTGTTCGCCAGTATACGGTAGAAAGTCGAGACCTTGGCATTAGCCTTGCGCGTGGAAAACGATTGACGATACGGAAGCGCCCGCGCATTGTTTTAACGTAGATTACGTAGATCGGTGCGGGGTGAGGGCAAGGGGGGAGACGCGGGGGAGGCGACGCTGAGGAAACGGATACATTATGCGACTAATAACTTGTGTTTACTCACTTCTAAAAACCAGTTTACCGTAATGGTAAATGAATATGTCACTGTATAACGAACAAGTCTCATTCGTATCCTGCGATATTTCAAATGGTGTCATTTTGTTTATACTTTTCAGATCAGGTGGTAAGCCAGATGGCGAATATGTATCCTCCGACTGCACAGCATGATTTTCTTCTTGTTTACATATTTTTAGTGCGCTTCTTAGTCGCAGACGGATTTTTGATTTTTAAAATAACTTTTTTTATTGACGACTTTTTAGTTATACTTATTTTTTTTTAGATTTACTTTTAAATATAATCATCATTATCTGCCCAGCCTTTTCCCAACTATGTTGGGGTCGGCTTCCAGTCTAACCGGATACAGCTTAGTACCAGTGCTTTACATGGAGCGACTGCCTATATGACTTCCACAACCAAGTAACTGGGTAACACGATACCCCTTGGCAAGACTGGTGTCAGATCTCTTGCTTCTGGCTACCCGTAACGACTGTCAAAGATTTTCAAATGACAGCCGGGACCAACGGCTTAACGTGCTTGCCGATGCACGGAGGAAACTCACTATGTAAAGATGGTCACCCATCCACGGGTCGACCTCGGCACGGCTCGGTATATATTTCTGTAACCACTGCTTAAAACCCTTCATTTTGATACCCGACTCGATGGCTCTGTATGAAAAATAAATTAGGACCCGCAAAATATGGCGCCCAAATCCGCCAAGCTGGTTTATTTAACGTCTAATATTTAAGAACACTTGGGCGGTAAAGACGCATCTAACGATACCTTAACTGTCGAAATCCATCTAGCTGTTTGGAAGATACAAAGTAATAAAGAAATTTAGAAATAAACAAGATACGCGCGAAAAACATAACGCTTCCTGGGCAGTCGGGTAAAAATTAAAGGAACTTAACCTCACTAAAATACAGTAGGTTTATAATCGTCATTCGAAGGAGAACCAGTTAATTAAATACAAGTAAAATTTAAAAATTTTAAAAACCCCCGACACATTTATCTTGCGAAAACATCCCGATTCAAACAGTAAAACGCCCATAACTTTTGAACGGCTGAACCGTTTTTTTTTAAACATAGCTAAGAACACTCTCGACACAATCACCTTTCCAACAAAAAAAACTAAATTAAAATCGGTTCATCCGTTGAGGCGCTATGATGCCACAGACAGACACACAGATACACAGATACGCAGATACACAGCAACACACCTCAAACTTATAACACCCCTCTTTTTCCGTCGGGGGTTAAAAATACATTACTTTCATCGAGTTACAAATTCAAAATTATATTAATAAACAAACAAGATACCATTACAAAGTCAATAATAAATATTTATCGGCGGAAATTAAGATTATGCTTCGTTATTTATAATATTCATGCTTGTATCATTTTACGAAAACATTTTTATTTTACAAATGTAAAGTTGGAACTGTAATAAGATCACTCACATGTTCAAAATCAAAGCATCCTTAATACTATTATTTGGATCATTTGATCGGCAATGAGGGTCTCAACACTAGTTCTAACGACACAGGTTTATTGGATGCTGAAACCTGTTTTCAGTTTTTTGTGCTCTCCGTGCTTAGGTTAGAAAGATATTTTTTTTTATTGGGGATCTGCAAAATACAGAGTAACATATTATAAAATATTTCATTAATAATCTTATCTTATGGCATATTCCAGTAATTGTCAGGGCTACTTAGAATTTATCTAATCGTCAGAATGTTTTACATAGTATGGTGTAAGGTAAGTTTTCAAAAATTCTTTACTTTCTACAGTAACATAATTATGGTGTAGCTAGCTGTTAGTCTCAAAGATCGAAAACGCTCACTGAGCGAAAAAATAGCTCAGAAGGCGATGTGGCTTCTTTCGAACGTTCTTCTTTCGTGACAAATTTTTGTCGGCACCATCTTGGATCTTGGTTTTGACCCCATGTTTATTTATTAGCAACCCCGAAAACCATGAAAGTAGCACCCATGACGAAACATATGCAAATTCTCGTCAGCACTCATTCATTCGTCGCGAATTCGCGTTGTGTCCATATTAGTTAGGGGGTCAGAGCCCTGAAGGCTTTTCTTCACTGCCAGAACGCGTTGCGGCCGGTTTTACATGTGCCACGTCGCGTTGCGGAAGGAAGCTATAACGCGTTCTGAGCATTTTTTTTCGCCCATTGAGCATGGTCGATCTTTGAGCCTAACATAGCTACTAATATTCCCAGGGAAGCGCGACACAGTTGTCCTTTTATGGAAGTAGGAAAAGTCATTAGAAAAATACGTTAGTTTCCATTGACTGCGTATAAAGTGTATAAACCATACAGTTCTAGCGTACACAAAGAATGCTAAAGTCGCGCTATAAATATTATCATAGCGGGATCGACGACTTTAATCACCTATAATTCACCTTCGACAGTTCAGATACCGGCTTAGGAATGGTACCTATGTCAAACTTGAACCAATCTTTCTAGTTGTCATATTGCCGATATTATTCTACCCTAAGTAATTGATCACTTTAAACGTATTAATTTCTGGTGAAATCCTCAAACTGAAGAATTGTTTTAAGCATGGCCCTGTAGAGTATGTTTGATTTAATAATAAAAAAGTTCATTAAGAAATCAAAAAACCCGACTGTTTAAAAAGCGAACTAAAAAGACGTAAACAAGAAGAAAATCATGCTGTGCAGTCGGAGGATGCGTATTCACGAGCTGGCTGACAAAAACCAGATATCTTTTTTTATTTATGACTTTTTAGTTATTTTTTTTTAGTTTTAGGTACATTGTAACATATAAGTGTTTTATATTTTTGAAATCACCTTTTAAAATCCTTTATTTTGATACCCTACACGATGGATTTGGAAGAAAAAAAAATTTTGGCCCCCACAATATGGCGCCCAAAATCCGCCATTTTTCTTTTTTTAAATTTTAATGTAGCCAGTGACACTCGCAGGGTTAAGACGAATCGATTGACGTAAGAATCATCAAAATCGGCCAACGCGTTTGGTCTCTAGAACGCCACATAGCAACAAACATACATACATACATACTTACATACATATATAGACTGATAAACACATTACCCTCCTTCGGCAGTCGGGTAAAAAGTATCTTGCTCTAGTAAATCGCACTTTGTTCATTTGTGCGTAACATTATCCTACGAAGTAAAAGAAAACTTGCTCTAACAAAACAAAAACTTGAATTTATATCAGCCTAATGATAAAATAAAATACGTGCACAGTAAAGCAGTGTGTGTATGTGTAGCCATTCCCGCAGGCAGGGGCCCGTGTAGTGTTACAGTGACCGCAGAGCCAGCGCAACAAAAACAATGCGAGAACATGTCCTCAATCGTGCGTGTCCTGAGGTCCACTCATGCGCAGGGCTTACTGTCACCGCTACTGACAAACAACGACAAGTTTTAGGAGCCTTATGGAGTAACTTATTCATGTTTTGCAGGTTACCCTCCCAACAATGCCGTCAAAAAATACCTCCTATATAGAAAAGCTAATCGTTCATCCGATTCCATTTGTATTTTCTGAAATACACGTGTATCTACAATTAACAATGTAGAATATGTTGTCAAATGGAATAAATATGGCAAGTAAGTAAACAAATGATAATTTTATTCTCCACGTCACTCGTCAACACACAAAATGATTTACACTTACGATTTAGAAAATTTACCTATCACGGTGTCAAAAATATTTCATTAGACCGCAGCCTACGATCCGAACATAATTATGTTAGTAAGTCCGATTTAAAAGGCTCGCTGCTATATAAGGCTGCTGTTACGTGGCGTATCACCTACGTGCTATGTGTGAATCATGACAAATTGTCTGTATAAACTTTGGTGACGTTTGTTTACAATCGGCACGATTTACCTACTGTAGTTATTGTTCCTAAGCCGTTGGTAGTGAACGTACTCAATCTCACTTTTATTATAAGCTCAAAAGTTTAGATGCCTAACTACAAGGACTTGAGGAACCCAACTAGATTATTTAGCTGGTAATGGCTTTAACGATTAGAAGTGACAACATTGTGTCGAATTGAAAGTAGCAAACGATCAAATCTGTAAGTAAATATTTTCAAGAATGTTTGAGCGTGTTTTGTTTTGGACACAACCCTACTCACACCTTTTTCTCTGCTCTGCGGTGGGCGGGGAAAGGGGCAGGAAGCCGCAGGACATCCGACACGTACAGGAAGCAAAACCAGTTCTCGAGGCTTTGTCCCTCAACAACCTCCCGGTCCCCAGGCCGCTCTCCCCTCCCGCTTGTCCGACCACATTCCTGTAGAGCCTCCGTGCGCAGGCGCACCCTTTCTTCAAACATCACACTGATCATAACTAATAAGAACGACATGACTAATTAATAATTTTACTGGTAAAGGCCTATAACCTAAAAATAAGTACATTTTAATAGGATCCATTCGAATTCCACGAAAACTAATTCGGACAATATAATTATAACATCATTAAACTTTATAATTGCTCACGTGGACCAAACTGAATACGTCCTTTCCAGCTAGGCAAAATGTTTTTAAGTTTTTACATACTTTAATACCGGTCTAACCACGTATATTCACTAACGTCATGTCTAAATAATTCGTACAATAATTTATTTATACTTATGCAAATAAAGTGATTTACAACAAGATTCACGTGTCGTAAGAATATCTGTCATAATTATTTTCTTAGAGCCAGGAAACAACTTCAACTCATCTTTATTCATCATTTATACTACATGTTCAAAGAAAAAATGCACTAAACAATTAATTACGAAATGATGTGAACCAAACAAATATTGTGGCACACAAACATCTACCCAGACAGAAGTATGAGACTCTAAATCTAAATGCGTCGCAGCAAGCAATTTTCTCTATAAATACAACGGGCTCCGTCGTCAAGTATATGATTAACTCCGGCGAATGTCTCCGTGAAGCGGAAAAACGTCGGCACCCAAAATAGATGCTGAATATTTCCGACTCGTATTCCTCACTACTTGTGAAAATGGTATCTAAAGACGGTCGGCGCGCGCGCAACTTCCGGAGCGCCGATAAACATGGCGGCGGCGAGCCAACATGGCGATGTTTCCGGTCGCGCTGATTCACATATGATGGCGTCTGACTTTGGCTTGCTCACTGCATATCTGTATTATGATTCAACCTTACACAACAAGTAGGTGCCCAGACTAACAGCTTTTGGAATTCGCTGTCTAGCAATCCATAGATAAATATGTGCCAATTCAAACTCTATAGAGTTTGTAGTTCATGACAAAACAATATGTCTAAACATTGATGCAATTACAGAATAAAAAGAAAATACCTAGATAAGAGATCGATAAGAAATTAACATGAGTAGAATTCAATTTGATATCTTAATTAATTTAAAATATACTTGTAAATATCATAATCAACATTTCCTGACTGTGATTGATTATATCAATTTCACTAATGTGTTTCTTCCAAGTGAATAAGCATTAAGTGCTTAAAATTATGAAGTTGGTGCACTGATTGTCGCATTTAAATTCAGAACACGTGTGTCTACTATCGAATACCGCGTCAGTGCGTCTGAGAATCTCGTCGAACCTCGTGATTTCAATTTCTTATTTGTATGTGTACGAATTGAAGTTGAAATTGTACATCATGCGAATGATTCATGTCTCTATCAGTTGAATTGGAAATCGAATGATGTTTTTATTACTTGATTGTTGTTCCAGTCCTTTTTTCATTTGAGTTGTTTATATTGTATTCAAATGGCAGTCAAACAAAGCATTTCAAGAAATGATGTAGGTGTCTGTTTGAGTTTAAAGGTGTTTATAACTGACGTATTAATGAATACAATCAGATGTTTATACTAATAAGTAAAGTAATTATTTTGTAAGGAGGCAGTTCAGTGAACAATTGGAAAACAAAAATGAAGAAATTATATACCTTTACCTACTAGCTTCTGTCAGCGGTATCCTTCGTGTGAAGTATTTTCTAATCCCAAGGGTACATTATATCGGGATGAAGAGTAGCCTATGTGCTATTCCTATGTGTTATCTCTGTGCCAAATTTCATCTAGACAGTCCAGTCTAGTCCATACAGCAGTTCTGGCGTGATTGAGAACCAAATATCTATCCATCCATCCAAACTTTCGCATTTATATTATAATAGTGCCTGGGCGACCGAGCTCTGCTCGGGTGAAAATAGAGAAAACGACGTTTTCTAAAAATGAGATCGATTTATCGCCCCGAAACCCCTTGCATACAAAATTTCGTGAAAAGGGTTGGAGCCGTTTCCGAGATTCAGATTATATATACAAGAATTGCTCGTTTAAAGGTAAGATAGGTATTTAGAAGTAAGATAGGTTCATACAATATGAAAGATGATAGGCAGGTATACCTGTATACCTGGCAGGTATACCTGGCTGTACCTAAGTGTTATGATTTTAATAAGAATACCATAAACAATTAACAGCTATAATGTTACTAGCTATAATGTTTACATACACACGCTACATGGTTGTTAAAAGTCAGATGAAACGCAAACGAAAACATTAAATAATGGAGCCCAACACATAGTAACTAGTCCAACTACGACAATCAACAAAATGATAGAGAACAAGTGATGGTACTTACATCCCAAATAGCGGTCAAATAAATAAGGGACTTCGTATGGTGGAGTGTATGAACCGGATCCAGGGACATTCCGCAAAGCACCGGTGCGCGTGCGCTGGGCTGGCGCCAACCTCCGTAAGTGCGTGCCGCTGGCCGGCCATCACTTGCATTACAACCTTATAATTGTGGGCTAACACTTTACAGATACCACCAACAGATTTACTTGGTGTACCCATCTCATTTTTATGATGATTGGTTAATCTAAAATATTCATTAATATACGCCTGCCTCAATAGCTCAGACAAACCATTTACAAGAAAATTACGGTCTTGAGAAGTTATTTTAAAATACCTATCAATAATTGGGTTGTTATCTATAGGTACGATATGCTTTAACATTAGATAAGTAGGCCGCAGTTGTATAACTGCTCCTCGTAGACCTTGATTTCATAACGGTTATCTGAATGTGTAAATAATGTAAAAGTCGTAATTTGGCAGTAGACAAATGTTACGTTACGATGAGGAACGTAGTCTCACGGCTAGGGTTGCCAAACATCTCAATAGTTTCGCACTTGTTTACATTTATTTACGCGGAAGACAAAAATGTTAATTGCTTTTATCGCAGATTTATTTTTAGCCTATCAAAAATATAAGCAACACCACCAAGGACAGCCTATTGTAAAAAATCGCCTTTATTTAATAATTCATTAGCCAATTTAAACCAGAAAGAGTCGAGTTTTAAGTTAGCATGGCGTTTGCCTAGCGTAGCCGTAGACGTCGCGAAGGAGTCCGCTACGCACGGCTCCGCGTAGGCATTTGCTACGACAGCAGCGCGTAGCCGCACGCTAAATCGCGTAGTAATGCGTGGCGTAACAGTTACGTAGACGCTACGAGATTTCGTGTAGACGTAGTGCCAACAAAATTCGGTCACGATTCAATCATAGCGTGATATTATTCTTTGATTATTTGCTTTGCTACAAAAATATTATTTGGAAAATGTAAATAAAGATAATAAGTGGACTTTTTGGTCAACAACTTGTACCAAAGACAACTTGTAAGGCTTTCATATACACATTTTTTTTTTAATTTCTTCTCTATTACAATTTTGTGTAACGTGTGACACGGGGTGCCACCGCTGAACCAATTAAAGCAAGGGGAATTAGAGGAAAACTTCTACAAATCATTATTTATAACATTTTGTTTTGTTACGGACAGTTTCGACAAAAATGCAGTCAACCCTGTGTGAAGCAAGGTTGTCGTACCGCGCGCGGCCGTGGCAGTGAACTTACTTTCTTTGGCTTGCGCTCGCGCAGCCTGCGACCGACCGGCGACCAACCGTGAATCGTGCTTGGTTAATAAAACCTAACCTGTCGCACACACTAAATGAGCTGAATCTATTGCAATTATTACCACTCCTGAATTATTTATAAGCGTTATTTCGATCGTGTCTATTCTGAGGCGATTGTGCGTGCCACATTAGATATTATCAAATAATTAAATTCTGGAACGCTTTGATGAGTAATTGTTACAAAAGTTAAATAAGAAATGTAACATTCTTACTCTTAACTTAGTATAATGAAGATTTTTGTTAGTAAGACACTCCGATCGATAAAATATGCTGTGTTATGCAGTAGGGTTCTTAAAATTGTACAAGTTGCATTCAAAGTCCTATTGCTATTTCTAAAAATAAACAATAATTACGCTATATAAAACTGAGAATAAGTAGGTAGTCACAAATCTAACCAATCGAGCATAAAACCGACCCAAATTGTTCATACTACGTGACACAATTTGAAAAGCCAGACGCATTTCCTAAAAAAAGCTAATATTCACATTACGTCATTGCATGGAAATATAGAACACAGATTACGAAGGAAAAAGATAGAGAACTAAAAAAAAATTTGTTGTTGTGTGAAAAGGCAGTAAAGGTATATTGAATACAGCCACTTGGCCACGTAGGCTTTAATCGTCGTTCGCAATCCTACTTCCGCGTAGTTCATCCCGCTGCACGACCTAGGCTCGGCTAGGCTAGGCTGGGCCGTTATCATCGAGCCCGTTACGTGACGGAGTTGACCCGGATCCACTGCGCGCGCTGTAAACGCGCACCACACGGAAAAATGCACTAATCTGTCACATTACATACATATACAGTATGGCGAACGATGCTTGCAATACTATTACAGCTTTGTGCGATCTTGCCGCCCGCTAATTGATCGGAATAGATTACCTTTAAGTAGAAGAGATGGACTGACTGAGTAATTGACTGTTCAAAAATGCCTCTAAATGGTTTAATTGAAATAAATGTGTAGAGTTTAGTTTGTTTATCTATGTATTTAAACCCCGGTAAATAAGTAAGTGATCAAGATTTTCTGTGCCTTCTATGCTGTTCTTACTTCCGTAAATATTGGTCAGGCATGTGTTTTATGTGAATCCGATAACAATATACAACGTGGTTTTGAAGGAGTGACGAAATATTTGTTTCATAAGGTGAACTGATTTTGTAAGACTATTGTTGGGCGAATATTTCGTTATTTTTTTATTATTGTTATATGTGTTATTTATGGTTTAAAAAATAAAGAGTACAGCAACAGGCAAATTCTTTGTTTGCTTTTTATATTTATAATTTACTAGCTGCCCGCTGCGGCTTCGACCCCGTTACCTGGCTACCTACCTACCTAGCCTACTTACCTACACACCTACCTACCAATCTACTTACCTGCCCAACCTATCAACCTACCTACCCTACCCTACATACCTACCCTACTTACCCTACCCAACCTACCTATCAATTTGTTAAACTATTTATTTGAATAACAATTAATACTACAATACGAAAGTAACTAACTTTTGTTTCTCGCGGCGATCCAATTCAATTTTTAGAACACAAAAGCTGCTATTGTGACTTAATTTAGATAGTTAGATGTATTCTCTCGCTAACTTTTTTGTACATAATTCTATGTATCAACAACAGTTTTCTCAGCGGCGCACAAAGTAGCAAAATTTTGCTTCTTTGGATTACATTATTACATACATTTTTTTAAATGTTTTTGACCTATGTCAGAAAAATGTAGCTTCCCATAAAATAAATATTTTTTTCAAATCGGTCTTGTAGTTTCGGAATCGGAGCCTATTCGGTACAAACAAACAAACAAAAAAATCTTGCCTCTTTTTAATATTAGTATAGATTATAATTATAAGGCACTACAGTCTACCTACTTATATCTTACTTCTTACTGACGTAACACTGATTTATAGCGTTAAATAATTAATTATTGAATCATTCTCATATCCAGTAACATCCGAACGAAAAAATATTTCGTCTTAGAAACCGCATCGCCTCGACATTGACCACTGGCAATGTCACAAACACAAGACTCTTTTTATTATTGCACAATATTAATTATACCGTTTCTCCTTATTATATATATGTACCTATATTTTTATATAAAGAGGTACATTGAACACACGATACATGGAAATAAAGACAAAATGGAAACATGGATTTACCAGTTTCTGTTATGATACAAATAAACGTTATTATTTACTCATGTTAATAAATTGTAATGTAGACTATCATTAAAAAGTATCTGTCTCAACGGCAATCAACAACGGGAATTCTTACTAATAACACCTACAGTTGACGAGCATATAGGTAGATTGTTACCCATAGACCAGTGATGGGCAAACTACGGCCCGCGGGCCAGCTCCGGCCCGCGAAAGTATTTAATCCGGCCCGCCGACGACGGTCCTTCGACATGAATAGTATAAGGCCCACGACAATTATATTTTGACGGTCTCCAGAAGTATAAAGTAGAATCTACTTAGTAGAATAATAGACGTATAGGTAATTATGATTTGAGTTTTAGGATAAGGTACGATGGGAATGTCATCGTCATTTCATGAACAAAAATCCCTTGTAATTCAATAAACAATTAAAAAAAGAAAACATTTGTGCAGGTGTGTAACGCTGTAATGTTTTAATATGATTATATTTTCAACACAAAATGCATTTTTCCTATTATTCTGGCCCTCCTCTGAAATTTCTTAAACTTTGTAGCCCCCATTATGAAATTTTGCCCACCACTGCCAGAGACTATACCTACAGTAGTAGGTAATTAAACAGAGATTGGTACCAACACAGCGGTGCGCCGACATACCAAGTAGAGTGCCAATAAAATGTGAGTAATTAAAATCACAAGTAGAGTGCAAGGTGGACCGCTAGTTCCCGTCCCCAGGTGACACTTATCAAGCGGACTGGAAGGGAAGCGAGCGGCATCAGCGCCCACGCAGGCTACGTCGCGGCCTGTTGAACGACTCAATTTTATATTTTATTTAGGTAAATAGCACGTGCACTCGGAAAGACAATTATACTGTAACTAATGGGATGGTCAACATTGTTCTATTGGCTTTAAATGGATAGGTACTTGGGCACTATCTGATTGCAGATGATCTGCTTTTAACTAAAAAAACGAATTACAAAATAATACTACCTACCTACTACTTTGGTAGGTACCAATTTTTTGCGTTATGGACACCGACTTCCAAAAATAAAGTAATTTTTCACTTTGTAGTTTTCTCATTTGGAGTTTTATTCAAAAAAGGAAAATCACTAAATAATTTGAACAAGGATACAACTAGTTAACCATAAAAAAAGAAAACCACTCGGTACATTTTTGACCCGTGAAATGTTTCTTATAATAATTATAATTCCAGTGCAAATATCTGATTATTTAACATAATGTAATGGTGACTCATCATAATTTTAATCACGACAACGACACCTTAAGAACAATAAGACAACAAGCCGTATCTGATTAAACTATTCTTATCGTACAGTACCTAATTCTTTTATAAAAACTTGTAAAAAGATAACATAACCACTATTTCTATGCGAAATATAAAAATGGTAAGGATAATAAATTTATGACTAATGACTACCAAACTATTTCTAAAGAGCATCAGAAGCCAAGATTGTGTAACATAGTTTATCAGTCAAGTCAATCTAAATATATGTAATCTATATATATATTGTAACAAATTAGTAACATAAAATATACCCCAAAGCAGCTTAATATGATCATAATTGATCGTAAGTATTTATCTTGTCGTAAATTTGACAACTAGGAAAACTTTTACGAATTATTCTGTAAGGAAAACATATTGACGGAATAACATATCGATGACTATTTCCCGGAATAACCATTTGGCCATTTGCTCATTAACATTCTGGCCAAACAACAGACCACTAATAAAATAGTAGGTGAATATGGAATCGTTCTTTGTGTTAAAATTGCTTCTGATATTATTAACTAATACAGGATTATTCTTTAAACATGACAAGTCTTAACGTACTGCTTAATATATGTTATGCAATAATGAAATAAATACTTTCAGTGCTGTTGCGTCTTGTCTATAATGAGACATGAGAACAATGATATTTTAACAAAAAAGCGTTAAGTATAAAGTAAGAGAACAAGTGTATAAATTCACTCAAGAAAATGCTAAATCTTCTGAAATCGATACTTTAGTAGTAAGTATTTATTAAAGCCGCGTAATGATTAATTTTTATTGTAATATAAGGACATACAGTGGGTCCAGGAAGTATACGCAAATACTATGTAATGTCTTAAAAGAACTTGTAAGGCATTTTTTTCTCGTGTACATCGTCTCGACGAGCTCAGCCACCGCGGCCCGGTCGTAACTGGTCGACAAAAAGTATGCATATATTTGAATTTAATTTTGCGAACAGGAAATACTGAGACGAGCAGACAAACTAAAGATCAAAAAAACAAAAGGCGAAATAATACGTATTTACAAATTTACATTAACGCAAGAATGTTGACGCGATTTTTCATTTCGTCAGAACGTGTAATGACAAAATAGGGAGGAGAAACTTTGGCTTCGAGCATAGCATATCATAGAGAATTTATTTTGAAAAAGAAAGACTGGATAGATTTTAAATAGCGTCATTATTGTGATCAGACGTGAATCAATCTATAATAATAAAAAGTCGCCATGAATAACTTTCAAAATAAATATGTGAATTACGCGAAACAATATGAACATACAAATGTTCGTCTATTTTTTAATTTGATCATGTGCTGAATTCTAATTGACGTCAAACGGAGCATGTAGCATAAACATAAGCGGCTTTTTACATGATATCTTATCATACTCAAGAGACATTTACTTAGTAGTTTACTCCACCATTTACATTATCACTCGTAACTTTAAAAGCAACTCTTATATATCTCCCAGACAAACAACAAACGCAAGAGAGCAAAGTCATTCAGTAGATGTAAAGCAAAAACAGTCTATAAACGTAAAAATGTGACAATTGCAGGGAGTTCATCAATCTTCGCCATTTGAATGGGACGTAGGTGCGGCACGATGGTTTAACAATGACTTCGGTCATCCAGAGAAATTATTAATTGGCCCAAAGACATGACAAAGAAGCGGAAATATAAAACTTCTGCGCTGGAACCCCGCAGTGCGAGGCGCTTTACCTGACTCTTGCCCTGGCATTGTGTCCTGGCTCAATAGAAGGTATTTGCTTTTGAAATGCTGTGGGAAATTGCGCAACGACCGATGAACATTATATTATAAGAAACCTTTGATCCATCATCTTGGAGGTAGTATCATGTCAGATAATGACGAGCAGTAAGCGTGAAATGGAAGCTTTTTATACCTACAACCCTTTCGTTTTATACCTGGAGGGATAATCCTAGATAACTGTAAAACTTACGTGCAGAAACCAGAACAACGGATTTAGCAAAGACATTCAAAAAAGCCTGTTGAAACCTTCCGTTTGTTAACCTTTTTTTAATACATTTGCGGATTATGTTTGTTCTCGTAAAGTTTTATGTTAGGAGTTGATAAAATACACCGGTGTTTCTGTCTCCGTGGGCATGTTTCAGGAAATAAAACCATCAATATTATACGTATTCATCAGTGCTATCATTCGAAATCTTTTCGTCCATATCTATGATCTTATTCTTAAGTGCTCCGTGCAAAATCGTTAAGTTGTGAATTCACACCTCTTTGTCCCCGCCGATGTCCAAACCATCGCAAGTGTTCGGATTCATCGAACTACCTTGCCCACTGGCCGCTCTATATCTCACGGACGAGTGTCAAACAAATCCGAGGCCATTTCCTAGAAGGGACACCGCGGCGCCTTAGAGACCCTACAATTTTTTGTGCCCTTAAAGATAATAAATGATGCACTTAGAAAAAAAGAATCCGACCTGTTCACGAAGATAACGATCACAACGATTTTTATGGAAATGCTAGCCGGAATTATAACGAACAGGAATCCTTTTGGGATGTGGTGGAGCGAGCAGACAATGCGTCGGCAAAAGAAACGTTATAAAGTGTAGTTGTACCCATCTCGTTTCATATCTGATCGGATCATAATAATTACTGGAGATGATATAGAAAAAAATATTGGTTTAGGTAGAATGGAATTTAGGAGTGGTTTCCATGCCTCCTATAATCGATTTTTTCCGTCTCCATGTTATGTTTATTCTAAATGTTATTATTGTTATAGATAATATAAATATAAAATTAAAGGTAAATCATTAACACAGTAACTATTAACTCATCTCAAGGAAACAAAACAAAAGTGATGTAGAGAAGTAATTACTAGATGGAAAAAATGTCATGAACTCGTGATTGAATATCATAGGTATCAGGTCCTTGCTTGTACCTATTAAAATAAAATCTTATTACGAGAATTCCAAAATTGTTATAAATAAAGTGAACAGAAACGTTCTTAGGTAATCACAAATCCCAAAACCGCAGTGAGGTAGATAAACATTTCTTGTAAACTATAAAACTTGGTGTCGGAATATAACAAAAGGATGAAGATCGAGGCTTATTTCATCGCAAACGAGGCTTCTGTAAAATTGTTCAGAGTATATAATCTAACGCCGGCGTCTGTTAGACAATGTGCTTTTAACTAAGAGGAATTCCTAACATTTCAAACGGACCTTTTGTATTTATACAAATAATAAAATGGTTGTAAAGCTCTCGAACCTTTTATTTCCTCGCTTCTTCCATGGTTTTGTAAGTGAATAGACCTCTCAATATCCTATTTAAAGCTTTAGTTTGCCCACTTTCCAGGAAAAGGCATTTAATAGAATATAACTGAGTATGTATTGTGCACTTGAAGCCGTTAGAAGAATATAAGCACCTTATAAACATAAGACCAGGAGGTTATTGAGTTACTAAATTCAGCCTTTGTACTTGATAAATAGGTTTTATTTTACAATAGCCCAGACAACCATTAGTATGTTCAGGAATTGATCAAAACGAAAATATTTTTGAAATTTGGAATTACCAAGTTTATCGAAATAATTTTAAGATTCAATTCACATTTTGAATTAAGTAAACAAACTACTCGTAAATTGAATATAATTATTAAAAATCCACCAATGGTATCGTTTCATACGCATTGCAAAGAATACAACAACAAAGTTGGATGGTCACCACACGATGCGATGGAACTGGGAAAGAACCACTGTTTACCACTTCGTTTCCCATTCAAGGTATTGTTCGGAAGTGAAGCAGTGCTCCATACTTGGAAGTATAATGCCTTTGTAAGAAAGTTAATATTTTAGCTGAACGAAATTCGTTCCCATTGTGTACCGCAAACGTTACCTGCTATTGAAAAGAATAAAAGTACGGATTGCACACATATTATGAGAAGGTTATAAATAGTGCAAATATTCACAAGAGATCGGATAATACACCAAAGTGTACAGCAATGTATTGGCAGAAGTTTATAAGAGGGATGGCCAATGTAGGTAATTGATCACAAAAAAATTGGTGCGACTCTAAAATCTAAAGAATTGAAATCCATTATTAGGTGCAACTAAAACTTGAATTCTTCAACATACACAAACAGTCTAAATAAGATTACCAAATTGAATAGAGCTTAAGTACTTTAGGCTCGCAATTTGCCAGCCTTCTACATGCAAATTCTTGGGAAGTCAATACAATTTTAATCAGGCAAAATCTTTTGTATGTATATTCTGAAATATACCGAAACTTAACTAATTACAAAACAATGGAGGTTTGTCAAGCGAGGTGCCGCTTATAGCGAGCGTGGTGGATGTAGCTCGTCGCGTTGTCGACCTTGGATGACGCTAGAACGTTTTCCTACTTCACTTCCTGCTCGATGCCATCTTGGTTTCGTTTGAATCGAACGCCGGCGCCATACACGCGTATAGTCGTACCTACATAATCATTTACTACATCAAGAATGAAGTCAAATAAATGTTGTATTGCGTATGTTTACCCTTACTCTGATTGTATTTATTGAAAACTATTTCATTGTCAATATTATTTCATTGAAGGCATAGTCCTCACAAACTTATTAGAAGCGTAGTCAGTCGACGCGCTTTCCTATTGATCCTACTTAGATGATACCTACCTACCTATTTAGTAAAATTAACACATTTTCCTTAAATATTAATTAGTGTCTTTAGATGGATGGTGGTAAATCCTTGTGACAGCAGTAATTTCAGTAATGGACAGACAGGTATAACATCCCATTTACACTCGTTGAATCTGTCTAACCCCGAATGCACTTTCTTTTATCCTACAACACAGCCTCGTTTCTTTTATGCTGAGAATATACACTTCCTGAACACAACCTACGATGTAGCGTTAGAAACAGTGGAGTACTAGGCATAGACATTAGACAATGCGGGAGGCAGCCACGCATAGACAGTGTTTTGCATCGCCCCGCGCCCTTGCAATCTTCCTAATGAGTGAACCCTTTCACACCCTGGACAAAGCTGGGGTTTCACGGGTGATGTGACATGTATTCATAACATCGTTCTTTGTTAATTCCAACTGAAATGAAATTTTGCTCTTTGGGTAAAGTTGTATGAAATTGTGAAATTACGCTCTAAGTATGGATTTTTTTTGAGTTTTGTCAATTAAATGCTGCATTGAATTAAGGCTTAGGATTATTTATGTTGGATAAAATTATATTCTGATGAATAAGCATAATTTAGATTAAGCCGAAGTCATATAATTTGCTATGCGTATTTACTACAGTAATGTTGGATGGGGGGTTTTTCTATATAAAATTAGGGTTGTTCAATTTATGGGCTCTCCGCGAAGGACGTGTGCCAGCCACAAGCTTCTAAAAGATTGTTAATAATATGCTTTAATTCGCCAGAAATAAGCTTTATAAACTACTACAAAGAAACAAATTATGCAGGCAATTCGGATGAAAGAAGACAGTAAATAAATCAGATCAAAAACAATGTTGAGAAGATTGTAAGTAGAAATGGAATAAACAATTACGAGATATAACTATCATCAAACGACACATCATTACCGATTCAATCAATTTGTTGACTTCAAATTGGTTTTTAATATTTATCGATTACGACTCGGATATTGCCCCGATATGAAAAAAATACGAATATTGTTCGTTATTGTGCGCTGGTGTTCAATGAGGGCACAGCTGCTGCAAGGCGAACCAATTCACATGCCATTATTTTAATCCAACTACATCAATATTTATATAAAAAATCTTTAAACACAAATGCCAATAAATTTATAAAATTTTCGATGATAATAGAGGAATAAAAATGGCGGTTATTCAGCTTTTGCATAGAAAATATGTCAAGCTGTTGTAATTACTTATACTTCAGCAAAAAAAAACTGGGTATTGAAAAATGTTCTCTAGTAAAATGAACAAAAATCCTACAAGTTTTTTTTTTGCATTACATCATAAAGAGTTGCTGTAATAATAAGGATGTTTATTAGCAGAGCTACGCAGGCTACGGAGTTATCTAAGTAAAAGAATAATAATACAAACGTAGACGCGCCACTAATCTGTGCCGCGACGCTATACCTTACCTTTGTAGACTCGGTACGGCGGTATTCAAAATGTAGATGATAGTTTTGAAGTTGGCTCCTATATATGTGATTTCTCACGACTTTTTACTCTCTTTATAAATAGTCCTGGAAAAGTACTAATATTTAAAGCAGTTAAAATCAAGTACCTACATAAGACACGATTCCCGTCTACATTAAAACAATGATTAATCTATGTCCTTTTAAAGAGTGCGTGAGCGCAACGTCTAGCGACGCGTAATAGGAAGCGATGTAATAAAAGAGACATCTGAAGCCAGTCGGATGCAAGACAGAGATGAAAACATTATAAAATTGATACCCAATGAATCCATGCAAACATACGAGACATACATAGATGTAGATATGTTTGCACAATTTTTATTAGATACGTCTGCTGACAAGTGACTTGTCTTGAGTGCTCACGTATAACAAGTTTTTGGTAGCTATGCGAGCTGAAAAGAGTTGATGACCGAATCTGAGACAAGAATTTCAGATCATATCTAAATATGCCAGAGGATGCAAATTCAACCAAGTACAAGTTAAATAAAAAAGATTTCAATTAATTGGGTACGAATACGACACACATACCCTCTCAGTTCAAAAGAATTATATTTACTTAGGTGAAGCTATTGAATTCAACTCTCACTCAGGTAGGTATAGCCTCAGCTTCCTCGTTGAAAAGGTTTAAGGGTCGCGGGGCGGTATCAGAACAATGTTTACACCTGTGTGTGTATCTAACGAGGGGCTGAACTTGCCCTTCTTCTCACGCTCTCCGAAGTTCGGTGCAAGGTGTCGCGTTTGATTTACAAGTGCCATCGTCGAAATTACGAGGTCTATCAAACTTTCTTTGTTGTATCCTATTACGTTTATATGACGACAACTGACTGTAGTTATATAGAAATCAAAGGTAAATAGATTGGTTTCTCTTATTATATTATTTAAACTTGTACTGAGACCCTAAATCGAATAGATAAATTATAACCGTTTTTGAAGATAATGCCAGAAAGTAAGATACCAAAATGTTTTACAGTTTCAATGGAGTAGTAGATTCTTGAGATTTGTGTTTCTTTGTTAGGTTTAAATTAAAACTAACAACACGATCTCTGGTAATATATCTCTTTATGTAAGACAACACTCATCACTTCACTTCAACATTCTGCTTCAAGTATCTTCCAAATCAAAGAATATGATACGAGCGAGTATCTTCCAAATACCTGACCTACGCCAAGAATTGTAGACGTTCCACATTAAATCGTTGTTGCCATAGGTGTGTAAGATAAACATTGTCATTCTTTGTAATAGAATTTTCACGGTACTGTCTTTACCTAGCCGCCTACCTAATCGCTTAGCAACAGGTAGGGCACTGAATATTATAATGCAAATTACGTCAAATCACTAACACTGCACGATGCCTTACAAGTTCGTCCCTCGCCGCATCCCTCCTTCCAGACTGTAAACATGCTTAACTAGTGTAATTGCATTACCGACTGCAAAGCCGTCACTGTCATGGACAATCAAAGATTTTACATCCGGAAATTGACATCAAAGGAAATTAAAATCCAATTTCAAAGACAGTAATTGAATAATCAAGAATAAATGCTGCGAAATCTGTATATATTCTTTAGGAAGACCCTTATTTAAAACGAAACATGTGCGTACTACATTTAAAAATAAGCCCTAACCCTTTCCCTAAACTTAAATCAATTAATGACGTTGTATCTAATCTACAGTCCATAGAAGCGACAGATGTGAGCGACAGGGGGTTTAGCGGTGAAAATTCATAGATTTCCTCCCTCTCTGACTGTGATCGGACCCTTTCGAATTGTGCAAACTGCTCGCTGTGCGATGCATCTGTCCACTTGCTGTTATAGTGACGTCCAACAAAAAGAAAACTGCCATCGATGTCTCATTTTAAAAGTTTTATTTAACACTGCTGGAAACAATCACTCGAATTTCCAAATACAAGGATATACCGTTCCAATGTCAACGCTAAGTCACCTTTAAGTACCTACTTCCTTTTATAATGGTAACGTTGCTCAGTAACTAAGCAAGTTAAGCAACCATTCAGTTCCCAGCCAACGGTTAAAGCAGCTCAATTAAAGTGCGGTCACTTCCTGAAAAGAGTACAGTTTAGCAAACACAGCGGAACTGGTATTGTTTCATACCGAGAACAGTACAAGCTTGAGACATATTGCGGACTTTATGCTTCCTGTTTCCAATGTGAATATAAACATCAGCTCTTTGTTTGATGTAAGTAGCTAGCCGAAGACGCGAGCATTAACCGTGGCTACATATGGCGCGCAAATGTAATGCTTGTTATTGTGCACTAAATGACAAAACTAAAGGCGATTGATGTTGCAAATGTGTCATTCATTATTATGAAACACATGCAAAAACTTATAACCATAACAAGTGGGAAAAGTACTTAAATGCAAAATTGTCGATAAAATATAGTGCGCCGCCCTAAAGTAATCGGACTCTGCACTTTGTCCCTCACTGAGATAAAGTCGCCCTAGCATTCAAACAAGTGGCTCACACACACTGACGCATAATCAGGAAGTACAATGAAGATTAAAGAGACTCGTTACACACACGCATGGTTAATGTAATAATATTCGTGTAGGTACCATCCCGCGAGTAGAAGTAGCTGAATATAAATAATATTGCGTACGCACACAAAGGAAGAATTTAAATAAAGAGTCTCGCGGCTGTACCAGGAAGTAGCAGCTCACTTACTCACACATAGGAAGCGACTACATCAGCTATAGGTAGGAGCGATATGTGGCGCTGGCGCACACTTGTGCGTCAACTATGCGTGGGACCGCGCGCACATGGCCTGATTGGGACATACCAAGTGAGCCCCCAGACGATACACTTTTTACGACACGTAGTTATTAGGATATTATTATTACACACGACAGTTAATAGATTCTGTCTGAAGACCATCGCATGTTTTAACAATAAAGCAAGACAAAAGCATAAACACAGCGAATATTTTTCAGACTACGGAATTTTACTTCCTGCTTTTACTCGTCACTTATCGAAGTTTACAAAATATTGCACATTATTACATGCTGTGGACTTCGGCTGTTTAAACGTTGAATGGCAAAAATATGATTTCCAGGTATAAAACAGAACACAACGCAACGTTTTATATTTAAAACATTGATTCGAGAATTGCCAAATAAAGTTAAAACAGAAAATCAATAACGCAACTTCGTTTTATAAACCAAACAAAAATAAAACATGGTGGCGTTCGAACGTACGTTACCTACAAAATACCGCTCGCGTCATGTGCCCTCATCCACACGGATGCATTCCCAACCCGGTTTTTTGATCACGTCGATCCGAAATGAACGGAGGGGTCGCTTTGTCATGTGACACTTGTGCTCACAGAGACTCACCCAGGGGGGTTACTCGTTAAAATCAGGGATTAATTGTCCATTCAGGGCAAGTTCGCGTTGTTACATCGACCAGATCAATAAAGCCATGTGTGCGAAATATACTGCACGTTTCATTTTTGTGTTGCTTATACTGGACCTCATTGCAATGAGGTCCAATAAATTAAATAGAAAGCAAACAAAGTTTTGAAATTATTAATCCAACTAAATCTGTTTTATGGGACAGATGAAGACGATTTGCTTTAAATCTTTAGTAATTTATGTATTTGTTGCGTGACCATAAACTGTTGCGCGTTGCCATCGGCTGAGGTCGACGGAAGTTGATGATTTCCGACGATTGACGACATGCAATTATCTTTATAGGTTCGAAACAAGAAAAAGGACTGCGTGTTGAGATTACGGATGCTTTGAATTTATATAATCAAGGACCTTTCGATTTGAACCAACATCCCAGAAATCTAGAGTGTTGGCTTGTAGCCTTCCGCGGGTACTACCATCGAATACAAATTTATGATAATTACGTTTAATTATTTTACACAACTGTTCCAAAAATGAGAGATTTTTAAATAAGTTTCAATAATGCGAAGATTGACTAATGAGACGTTATTTCTATATTGTTGCAAGATACCCGTTTGCCAACGAGCTTTGAACAACTAATCTGCTGTTTTCATTAAATAATACTGGTTCTTCATTTAATATATACTTTTAAAAAGGTGTATTCAGATCAATATGTGTGATATGATAATTACTGAATAATCGTATCAATTAATATCCACCTTACTTCTTAAAATACCGGTCTTCAGAAGTGGATTTCTTCGATTAAAACCGCTTCCGAGATCGTTAAGTAGAATGTTTTTTTACGCATCTTACAAGCTACATATTTAATTCTAATACGACTTGTATCACGCAAGATATGTTATCATTAATTTAAAGTATCTACTGCTTGCTATCTAGATGTGAGCAATCGAAACTACAGATGATAGACAAGATAAACGCTTGTTTACAATCCTAGGGTTCATCATATCAGCCAACTGCATCATAATCTCCTCATAAACTACCATAATGAGCGGTTAAAAGCAATTATAATCAGACTTAGCAACAGATTCTCGCGCTCATTGCTTCAGAATTGTATTAGCACATCACGTAGACACTAAAGACCTGTCCATCGCAGTCCTCAAGGAATCCTATAGCTTTTGGTGCTAAAATACACCACTCACACACCCAACACATGCCCCACTTTTTGTCGTACAATAAGGTTTTGTTTTATGCAGAGTAACAGCTGTGTCTTTTAGAATTCCATGAGCACAAGATTTTAAAATCAGGCACATAAGGCTTCTTCCATATAGCCTTAGCTACAACAATACACAAGGACGGATTTGAGTTCATTATCATGCCACTATTTTGAATACAAAGTGGTTCATACTTTCATATTTTTTTATAATATTTATAAGTATTACCCAACCAGAACGAGGCGTTACAACGTAAACTTCTGGTCTACTCTAAAGGCAGTAAGTGGCGCAATTTTTCGGTGTGACATCGTTGCCTAGTTCTGAGTGGCACCTGATTATGTAATGCGAGAACAACGACGGTTAAATCGGGGTCGCGGTCTGCGCGAGCGCTCGGAAGTGCGTTGAGACTCAATGAATGCTTCAGATGGTGCAACATTCGATCATTTATCGTGATTACAAGCTCTAGATGCCGCACAACCAGTTTGGTGTTTTAATGCAAATTATATAATTTACAGCTAAACAAAGTTCATTAAGTAATCGAAACGAAGTTAGATGAATAATTGGAATCCAGATGACTGAGTCTTCCCAAAACCAAAATTATCTTTCATTTAATGGTTACCAGCACCATGATTGTCCTTCCATCCCCATAGCTCGTCCCAATTCATTTAGTGTCGACGCAGCAAGTTTAGAACTTTAGATACAGACATTTCTAATCTCTAGCACAGTAAAAATATACTCTAGCCGCCAAGCAGAGCAGTTCTAGGCTTTAAAAAAATCTGTTCAGAAAGGAAGTCGGATAAAATTTTATACTGCAATGTTTTTGGGGTGCAGTGTGCAAGGATTTTCCTTTGGTGCCAATTTGAAGTAAACGTTTGAGTGAATTAGAAAGGACACGCCCGCGCAAATGAATAAAGTCTACTTACCTAGATGAGAAAATTGTATAAAGGCAGAAAACACTGTGCTATATGGGTCGACGATACACCTACGTATGATGTTACGAGTATTAGGTGTAGTGATTGATTTAACTAAGGTATTACGTAAATTGATTTAGAAGCTGAATATACCTGAAACATGTATATCCTATTACACAGATAAGAAATCCGTGACTATTCCGGAAAAGTAACACAGCTATGTGAACGAAATGTGTACAATTTAATAAAAATATGAGTATTGTGACATTCTTGAGCAATTCTGTCGAATGGAAGTAATACATCTGAACCGGGTCAGTTCGCAGGAAGTGCCGCTATTTCCATACGACTGCAATTTATATGGTGCGGTATCCGGCACAGACTTCCGGTCTGCAACGCTTTTCCCTACATCGATTTTCTTTTGCAATTATGGAACTCTGCATCTGATAAGTAACGAATCACAAAATCACAGTTTTCTTATTACATTTATAACCAATCTAAAACGAACTTCAAAATAATATATCAAGTACACGCGTTGAACTATATTAAACGGGAAGTCGGGAACTAATTGAATATTCTGTTCCGATTCCGAAGTATAACAACACAAAGCAATTACAAATATATTTGAAGGCTAGTTCAACGATTTCTGTTAACTTCCCACGATTCGTTTTGTCTGCCATGCAATCTATACATAGAGCGATTCTTTCCTTCCTTGGTAACGTACGAATTGTCATACGCAAAATAATACTTAAGATACCAATTACTAGGCGTAAGTACTTTATCTATTAAGCGGATTTTCGCAGAACTATTCGGGGATTAATGAAGAGCTAAACCGGAAAAATACTTTTCGAGATTGTAGCTTATATTGAGGCGTACGTATAGAAACATTTGGCAAAGCATTACAAAATCAGAGACAGGTTTGTTGCTACATCATGTAAGTGTTGCTAGTTATACGGCGACGTTTCCGCACAGCCGTTCCTTTTCCGTGGTGTGCGACCATCATCGGAAGTTGGGACAGAGATTCGCGCGCTCCCCTCCCCGCTCTACCCTCGTTCCCCCTACACGTCCGGTGCCCGTAGGCCGCCGCTGTCCAATTTCCTCTTCCCGCGTGTATTAATTTCCGGCTTAAACTATTTCATGTCGTTCATTTCCTATTAATAAGTATTCGTAATGATTTTTGTAATTTTGTCTTGAAGTTTCGGTTGTGCTAGGTTTGTATTTGGCATCCAATGGAAGTGGGCATATATTTTCAGTTTTTTACTTCTTCAGTTTCAACCAATATCTACCTATGTTTTTCATACCAACCTCTACCTACACTGTCTACCTACACTCAACTTTTTCGAATAGGAATTTATTTACTTACTGAAGTGGTAGTTAGAAAGTTACCAAAACATCATTCTGGTCAACAGCATAGCAGTGAACTATGATCTGTAGCAGTGATCTTTTTCTGTCTATCAACAAATACTTCGCGTTGAAGTATTAATTATTTCATAGTACCTACAGCAATACGATGATTACATTATGTTTATTTACGTTTAAACAACATCTTGGCTTCCGTTTCCGTTAGTTTATTTCCGTTTTTACTTCCGTCTTACTATTTCTGCTGCATTAATTTAAACATGATTTTACATACTCAGTCATCACTTTTAAAAATAAATAAACAAAAAGTAAATCGATACCCACAAAATTGTGTCCCAAAAACCAATATTCATTCAGTATAGTGGCAAAATTTTGCGTACTGGGTACTTAGACTAACCTCTGGCGACCGCTGAAAACATGCGCTTGCGCTCACGCAATGAACTTATTTCGGGTAGGTAGGTACTTCCGCATGTGTTCGGATTCGAGTCCAGGCGCTCAGCGCATTCCGCCTGGGTCGCAGTCAATGAAGAGTTGTTCTTATAATTAATAAATGATTTCATAAAATGCTACTGCAATTAGGTATACCCTTTTTATGTAAATGTGTTTTACTCTTATTATCTTTCGAACCCTTTAACTACCTTTTTTACCTCAATGTATAATATTTTTAGGTTATAGTTATAACCTCAAATAAAATACGATTGCCGTTGTTTGAGTTTGGTACCCCTTCTTCTTGTTACTGAAATGACCTACCATAAACCGTAATCTCAAGCTTTGAAGTTTGAAAACAAACATTGAAGATCACCGGAATCCAAAACAAAGGACAGACAAATAAACAAGTTTTCGTAACAAACATAATAGTTGTGTTACACTGCAGATAAGTAAAACGTAATCACGTAATACCAAACTTGTAACATTAGAATGTTAACAAAGAAAGTAGCAGCCAGTTCTGCGGTCACGGTCACGTATGACCGAACATCATGGTCTTTTATTCTCTAAATTACTGCACATAACTCCACGACGAACGTCTGCATGCCGCCAGAACACCAACGTATACCGGCCAACGAGCTAGAGCGAGACGGCACGAGCAGGGAGCGCGGGGCGGGCGAAGGGAGCAACAGGTAAAGATTCCGAGGCCACTTCCGTCTTGGCTGCCGAATATTTCTGTCTCGAACCGGTAGTGGGACGGCGGCCAGGGCACACACGAGATAATCTCAACCTACACGCATACCCGAAAGTATAGGCACCGATCTAATGATACAACATTGGTTTTTGCCCTCCGGATGCTCTAGTAAACTGCTTCGTTCGATAAACTTCTATACATTATAAAGAAGAGGAAATAAACTCAAAAATAATAATTGTCAAAATTGATATTTGAGACGGTAATATGTCACTAAGTTTAAGACAACGCTCAATGGTATCGATGATTTTATGCGTGTCGCAGAGCTTACAAACATAATGCACACGTAGCGAGTCGAATGAGTTCAGCTCAAACCGGTTGGCGCTCATATTGTCTCACTCTGCACCAGGAAACTGCCGGCCGGTTGCTGAGACGTTTCCTGTGCTTTGTCTCAGTAATGTCACGATATCTTGAACTGCACGTTGATAGATCACATTCGTGAGCTCCTAATGTTATTTTATACCAATTGATAGGCGATGAACTGAGAACGGTACATAACCCGCTTACTACAATAACTTCAAATCTTAACATAATTATATCTAAGCTGATAGTTTAAGTAAATTTTCGGTATTTATTTACATTGGCCTAGTACCAGTAAATCATCCAAAAAAAGGATCACTCATTTTTTCGACAGAATCTATCAAAATAATTCCGCTAATTAAAAATGTCTACGTATATGCCCCGGAAATTAAACGTATTAAATCCGTATCAAAAAAAACAAGACTCGTGGCTCTGCGATTACTGTACAAACAAGGAAATATTGTGAGTTATTAAAAACTGGCGCGCTGACGTAGCTGCGCGCTGACCTAATTCTACCACACTAACTAGCACTTCCGCGTGCCCTAAGCAGGCACTCGTTTAATAATCCCATTCCAACGTTCCTTTCATATTAAATATGTTATTACTTAAGATTTGCTGCAACAAGTGCTGGTCGCGGGGCGTCGTCCGTCAACGCCAATCTACCCCGATAACGGTTTGCGGAAACAGTGCTCGTACGTTTAGTTAAAAATGGGACTTGGTCTGGCTCCCGAAGTTTTATCTCAATGTGTGAGGTGGCGAGGGGCAAGCGGGCGTGCGGGGGGGGAGTGGTTGGCGCGCGTCCGTCCGCCCGCGCCTCCACCGCATCATCAGTCCGCGCCGGAGAGTTGCCCGCGACGCTTGTCTGCAAGCTCGATCCCTCAGATACGCTGCTGGTTTACGGCGAGCCGTAACACGACACGTTTGGAGGGACCGCTGCTGCTTCGCGAGTGCCTGGTGCTCTGTGAACACTGGATTCTGTGCTACTAGTGTTGTGACAATGTACATGTGCTGAATAATCAAGTTTCCGTTTAACAAAAGGATTTTGACGACGCAACCAGTTCCGGATCAGCTCAGCCGGTAAGTAGCGGTGCTTATCGCAGACCACGCTATCGCGGACTCACGCATTTCCGACCGCGCCCGATAAGGCAACTGACTGTACAGTGCCTACAGATACGAACTCCGAATCCGGCAGCAAATTAAATTTCCAAGAATTCAATACGTCATTGTCCTCTAATGGTATTCCCCCCCTATGGGTAGGCATACGACATATAATACTTAAGTTAGAGACACAAATACGAGTATAGAACTCGGTTACAATTAAGAAGAAGTAATGAAGTACAAGAAACTAGTAAAAACAATAATTTTGAGGAATAAAGAAATGTATTATGTACAGTTTGGTCTTTTGGATGATGTTATTAGCTTTAACTTATTGAATTCACAACAAACAACAAATAATTTAAGTATTATAACAAACCAGAGCTTGCACAACAAAGGAGCTAGATCATTGAGTATAAACTTGTATTCTTGGTTAACAATATAAGGCTGGTAGCTTCCATAAATAAAACGTCCGTCCCTTGCGTCACCTAAGTAAACACAATACGCATGGCATGATAATTTTCTAAAGTTTTAATAGATAACTGCCTGTTTCAAAAATATAGTTATATCCGAGTTCCAAAATCTGTTTCAAATTCTGCAAGACATATTATAAAAGGCGTAACATATCAACTCTGTAGGCATTCCACGAACGAGGGATATTCTCAATATAAAATGTACTTCCCCTTGATCAACCAGCAATGCAGCCAGAAAAATCTACAAAAACAACTTTAGATCGCCAATATTGCTCGAAAATTGGATATGAAGATGGGGTTATCGAATTGTGATAACCTGCGAAGTAGTATTGTTTTAATTTAAGGCAATAAGACACTCAGAAAGGAAACACTAAAATTATAATGGTTTCATTACGAACCTAACCCAAGAAGAATGAACCGACTGATAAATTTCGGCTGCATAATGATGGTAATGCACCTAATCGAAAATTAATGTACTAAAACTTTATCCATCTTTGAGACTTTGCCGACAGATAGATAGATATGAGAGCCCTACAAAACAAAATATACCGGCGGAGAAGTTTTGTGTCGCCAGATTGAAGGGAAATAAATGAATTAAAACAAAATAACACTTGAGATATGCATTTGAAATTGCACAATACATTGCAGATCCGCAATCGCATTTTCAAGAATAAATTATGTAATATATACACATACCTACCTAGCTACGGGTTATCAACGTTTTACTTGTCAATAAAATAAAATAAATAACTCAAGAAACAAATATTGATTTGAATAGCTTTAGTTTTACTTATATAACTGCATATTCAATTCGATTATTCTCTTTACTTCACCGAAAACCTTTTTATATATGGAAAAAGTCAATAAGTACCAATACTGGTGATATAAAAATTGGAAAATCCACTTCCTTCAAAAACATAAAGACAGTAGTATCATTTACGCGATAATAATGGAAGATAAGATGATGCCATCAGTAAAGATAAGAAAGGATCTAAAACTGTTCCAAGCAAACAACGTAATATATTTCGTGTTGAAACGGACACCTTGGCGCCACCTGTTATCAAATAGCTGAACTCTTTGTTAGCGGTTATAGAATATCTCAAATGATTTTATGCAGTACCAAAAATCTTGTTGTAATATGCTTAGACGGTAATTTACTTTATTACAACAATCAATTTCATGTTGTTACAGACAATCGTGATGAAAGTTGTAAGTCTCCAACTGCCGTCCGGGCCCAGCATGGAGCGGTTGCCGCTACCATTTAGCCCGACGGAACTACTATGGCGGTATCCTCTGCCGTGGGCCCCGCCGCCACCCTCACCGCTCGGTGATACCAAGGCCCAACTGCCGGCGGGTCTTCCCCCAGAACCCAGATTATGGACCAGAGACGACGTTTCAGTATTCCTAAAATGGTGCGAAAGAGAATTCGATTTGCCAAACTTCGATATGGATCTCTTTCAAATGAATGGTAAATATATAAAATTAAACTAATATTAAAAAATAATTATAAAAATAAGTTAAGTAGTGTTAAAACAACCAACAATTACAAATTATTTAAAGTAACTTTGTCTTTTTTTCAGGCAAGGCATTGTGCCTTTTAACGAAAAATGATTTAGGCGAACGCTGCCCAGGTGCTGGTGACGTACTACATAATGTACTGCAAATGCTAGTACGTGACGCCGCATTACTGGGAAGAGTTCCCTCGTCTCCAGTGACACCCACAGCGCGTGCCGCGCCCTACCCACCTTCCCCACATTCACACCCACCCACTCCGACATGGGCTGTCGACAGCTTTCACCATTTCCACAGCGCTGCTGCAGCGGCTGCTCAGCCCAATTCCGTAACCTTAAGTCCTGCTCCGTCAGTAGACAGTTCAGGAAGCCCGCAAAGAGGAGAAGCCGTTAACTATGCACCAAATTATGCACCATCGATGCCAGCTACAACTCAGGCCGCCAGTTCAGGAAGCAATCACTCTGATTCTGATGAAGACGCTCAATTCGCCCCACAACCACGGTCTCCGAAGGAAGCCCCATTAATAAGCCCGGCACCACAGCCTCACCCGGGTCCACAACATTCACATTACCGTGCTCAACACAGAGAGTTCTTCCCTAATGATATGCCAGAATCGAATACAAGTAAGTGTTTTATCATTACAGTTTTGACGCTAAGCTGAAAATAGTTCGGCAAAATATATTATATACTAGCTGTCCCACGCGGCTTCGCTCCCGTCAACTGGGTACCTACCCATCTACCCTACATACAGTAACTTAAACCGTTTACGCAGCGCACGCAACGGATGCTCTCAAAAAGGAATAATTTTGCCTGTTTTTGCAACATTTTTCATTTATGCGCCGCTCCTATTGGTCGTAGCGTGATGTTATATAGCCTATAACCTTCCTCGATAAATGGACTATCTAATACAAAAAGAATTTTTCAATTCCAACCAGTAGTTCCCGAGATTAGCGCGTTCAAACAAACAAACAAACAAACTCTTCAGCTTTATAATATTAGTATAGATAATTAGAATTACACTTTCCACATGAGACTTATTGTGATTTTGTTTTCAGACGGAAGATTACTTTGGGACTTCCTTCAGCAGCTATTAAATGATCCTTCGCAGCGGTATACTAATTACATTGCATGGAAAAATCGAGAAACAGGAGTGTTCAAAATAGTTGATCCTGCTGGACTGGCAAAACTATGGGGAATCCAGAAAAATCATCTTTCCATGAATTACGATAAGATGTCACGCGCTTTAAGATATTATTACCGCGTGAATATTCTACGGAAAGTACAAGGCGAAAGACATTGCTACCAGTAAGTATTCATTACGATTAAGATAATCAGATCGCTAGCTTCTTTCTTTTATTTGGATTTGTACTAATCTCAATTTATTTTTACAGATTTTTAAGAAACCCAACTGAACTGAAGAACATCAAAAATATTTCGCTGCTACGGCAACAAATGAGTCCAACAAGGGTTGTACCTCAAGCAGTCGTGAAGACAGAAATGAAAGAAGAACGTTGCGACGAAGAACCTGTTGACGAAGATATGCCTACTGACCTGAGTATGGCAGCGGCAGAGCCTTGGCGGAAACGTGCGCGGCCGGACCCTAGCCCTGTCCAGCAGCCGCATGACAAACACCACATCAGTGCTCTCATCGGGGACAACATGATGATTAAACGGGAATCTGACTACGCCACGGAACATTACGCACTCAATCTCAAAAGTGAAAAATGTGAACAATGATTACAAAAGACATTAACGTGGGACACTCATCAGTGCAAAACGCATTTTCTGCATAATCAGTATGCAATCAGCTCCACCCACTAAAATTCTAGTCAAATTCCTCTCAGAAAGGATATTTAAGTCTTCCTCTAAAATATTAACGTACTTGATGAACAATCACTGAGAGTACTTTGACGGATTTAGGATGGTCATTGGAGTTTAACAGGGTATGGACCTTAATTATGCCTTTGTGCCAAGTGATTTTTATACCTAATAGTGTCAATTATCTATCTAAATAGTTAGCAAAAGGGACAAGAGTTTATTCGTGTTAAAGTCATAGAAATTATTATAAGATTTGTGCAATGGACTATCACTTTAGTAGCTGTTGACTGAGATTTAGCAGTTACAGAAGATTGTTGCCACAATTCTGTATCTATCCATATGTTACGTGCGTAGTTCGCACTCGATTAATGCATTTGCGTAATTTAATTAGTTATATGAGTGTTTTATATTTTTGTTTAGATTTGCTGAAAAGAGAAGATATAATCCGAAAGAACTAAAAGGGTTGAAAATTTTAAGAATATTATCATAATTATTGTAACGTCTTCCATTCGTTCTTTTTGGCAAACCTTCAATTGTAGCATGTGAAATGTAGTTACTATGACATCTACCACATTAATGCGAAATTAATTCGTATTTGGCAGCTTTGAAATTAAAATTATGTTTTGGTTTGTAAAGAAATAATAATGAATCTATTAATATTAAAAGACAATAAAATGTCAACTATTTTGAAAAAATAATGCCTTGAAATCAATAAAAACACACCCACTGTGATAAAAATGAAAGTGGTAGACATATAGTACGGTAGGGACTTTACTCAAAGATTTCCAGCTACAATTTTCTGTGATCTCTTTTATCAATGTAGGTAGGTAGTTAGATGTTATAGATTAAAAATGTCTCTGTAAATATTAATATAGTTTCGAATTAGCTAGAAATAAGGAACTGACTGTAAAGAGAGTGTATGTATGATTTGTAAAACAAAAAGTGGAGCTTTATCAAAGTACCTAGTATATCAGTAAGTTCTATTACAACTGAGTTTGTATTTTTACATTTATTTGTATTTGGCATGGATGCCAATATTTCCAACTTAATGTACACAATACAATAAACATGAAGTTTCACAATAAAATATTGTGTCAGATTTATTATAACTTAAAATAAATGAGAAATAATATTATGTGTAAAAGGTCATTTATTTTTAACATTCCTAACAATAAAATACCAAATCTTTTTCAGAATCATGAAACAAACGATTTAAGTTATAGCCCTCGCCAAACTTAATAGCCGCCCTGAAGTTGGTTTACCGGATGCGCGAGGCACAAAACGGTGCTGTTTTTGTATGAGATTTCCTACTGCGCAGCCATTGTAGCCAACTTCAGGGCGGCCAATAAGTTTGACGAGAACTATACCACAAAGCCTTTTAAATTAACTAAGATCGGAAATGTCCGTCTATCCTCACCTATGTTTTTACGGCTTCATAAATAGCAGAACCGCATTTGATAAAAGTTAGTTATATTAGTAAACTATGTTACGAATACGGGTGTTCGTCTGTCTGTTAAGTTAATTAGATAAAATATTGAGAGAGGACATAGGCGATCTTTTATGGAAAATTGATATAGACGACTCGACAAAAGCACTGCCACATAGCGCCAGCTGCTAGTTCGCAACCATTTCAATAGCCTGCCTAATAAATAGCAATTACTCCAAGGTACATATACCTACTTAACTATAATTATAATAATTAGTTCTGAAAAACAGTAAGTAGATCGAATAATAGTTGCGTATAGCATGGTTGAAAATCAAATGGAGTTTTTCCTGCTAGGCTGTTAATGACTATCGTATTTGAATTTGCCGTTAGGGGCGCTGGTGTAGAATGAGGTCTTCAAAACTGTCAAATGTCGCCGTATTGTGGCTTTCAGTGCGAGCAGGGTCGGACTGGCCATACGGGAGTACCGGGACTTTTCCCGGTGGGCCGGTCCCTCTTTGGGCCGGTCCGGTTCGCCAGCCAGACCGGCCCGCGGAGTGACCCTGCTCTGTCTCTTTCCCTTCATTTTCATATAGAGCCAAGCCGTGATTAATGAGACAGTGCTAGGCCGCATTTGCAGTTAACCGCTCGCGGCTGGTGGACCGGACCGGCCAGGGCCACTGCATGACAGGTCCGCGGAGCGCGCCGAAAACCAGGGTCCAGTAGGTGGACACGCCAAGCTGGGCCTAGCTGAGAGCACAACCGATTGAATAATGCTGAGGATACACAACAAAACATCTAACGCCAATTCCAGCTTCAGTTTTCTTCAGCCACTATCTTCGTCGCATTCTCGGAATTTACCACCAGAGCTTTTGGAGAAATGCCACGAGAACCCGATCCACCGCTAGATCAAGCGTCGCAAGTGGAGATAGATTGGCCACAAGCTCCAAAGGGTTCTCTATCATATACCCAAACAAACTTTGGACTGGAATCACCAAGGGAAAAGAAAGTGTGGCCGTCTCCGTCAAACCTGGCGTCGCACCGTGTTGGCAGAACGACGAGCATCGGAACGACGTGGAGCGAGGTGAAAGGCGGTGAGGTGGCCTTTGTACTTGTACTTTATTATCAGATGTATGTAATGTTGTTTTTTGGCGTACAATAAAGAATTAAGAATAATTAAGAAGCGTGAAGCTCAGACCAATAGCGATGGTGGATATCTGTGGACTCCCTCTGCCCCTTCTTTTTTAGTTAAATTTTAAAAGGCGGACTTTTGAGGAAAAGACTAGCGGGTGTGGGCTTTTTACCTCACTAAAACCACCCCAGTGCTTTCAGTCTCCCCACGGATGACCGTGGGGAGACTGAATGCTCGTCTCCCCTGATCCTCGCTGTGCACGTGATCGCTGTGCCACCGTCTTTCCTGGATTCACTTGGTGGGTGGACAGAGTTCCCAGTCTGAGCGCCCGTGACCCCGGGGTCCCGCCGGCTTATAATAAAGGGAGGATTTCGACGTTTTAGGCATCTGGGCGATTGGCTCCCCGACGCCTTCTTTTCCGAATGAGATCGGCCCTCTCACGATCCCGCTTGGTGGCCTCCTTCTGGAACATCACGCTCTCATCGAAGGAGGCCATTTCCCTTCAGTTTTCTGTCTCTGCCAGCAAGGCCCTCACAACGGCTGCAAAAGACAGGTCTTGCCTGATCCTGCGACTAAGATCTGCCGCTCAAGGCCCACTGGGCTCTCCTCAAGCGTGTGCTGTGCAGAGTCAAGGTCGCCTCCACACTGGTGGCAATTTGCCGTGGTGTCTCGCCCAATCCTATTCAGATACTCACCGAAGCAATCGTGCCCGGTCAGTACCCGACTGAGCCTCTAGGAGAAGCGTTCCTCTCTTTTCAGCCATGCTTCGAAGTGCGGCAGGACGACTTCGACAACGCGCTTGCGTGAAAATTGCGGCTGCTGTAGCCGCTCGCACCACCGCTAGAGCGCATGCCACCGTTCCTGCCGCCTCTGCCTGAATACGGCGATTTCTGGCACGCTATCACCATTCTGGCGGATGTCGCGAATACGATTGTAAACCCTCGCTTCCATATCCGCCAGAATTAGGCAGAGGAAAGCGTGCCAGGAGTGTTGTCGCCTCAAAGGATACCGTTCCGTTGACTAATGACCGAAGTATACTGACCATTTACCACTGCAGGCGCTTTAGTCCTGCAGCGTCGGACACCTGATAATCTGCTTGACCAAACAGGCGTCCCGACCATCTTATCTTATCTTATCTTGTGGAGGGGCCGAGAAATAACTCGGACACTTCGACCCATTGGGATCTATTGTGGTCCCCTAGATACCTTACTCCTCCCCAATCTCGTTGAAAACTCTTTTCATGAATTTTACAACGAGTCTGGGAGATATGAGCCTATAGTCTTCTGGTCTTGGATATCCAACCCCTAAGAGACTCATTCGCTTACCAGCCAGTGCATCGCATGTGCAAAGAAGGTGCTCCATGCGTTCCGTATGTTCCCCACACAACCTGCACATGGGTGTCGCGGTTAAACCCATCTTCATGAGCATGTCGTGGGTTCCAAAGTGCCCAGTAAAGGCCCCAAGCAGGTAGCGGATTTGCCCCCTGCTCATGTTCCAAATGCATTCCCGGGCTTTGAACGTAGAGCCTAAGAATTTCTTGGAGTGTTGTAGACCGGTGCTAGATTGCCAATGAGTTCGCTGTCTGTGATCTGCAAACTCCCTAAATGCGGCCTTTACGAGGCACGTCGAGATGCCTACACATGGTTCTGGACACACAAAGGCATTTGCTGAGCCCTCTCTTGCCAGTTCATCTGCCATTTCGTTACCATGGATTCCTTTGTGCCCAGGGACCCACATCAGTCTTACCCTGTTGTGCTTTCCAAGCCTGTTTAGGGTTTGGACAGCATCCAGAATAAGTCCGGAGTCCACTTTGTAGGATGCCATGGCTTTGATTGCAGCCTGACAGTCACTAAGAATATATATGGATTTACCTCTGGTTCCTCTATCTATATTCTCTTGAGCACAGGTTATTATGGCATAAGTTTCCGCTTGGAATACAGTTGCCATTTTCCCTAGGCTTTTGCTACATTTGTAACCTTTTGCATATATTCCCGCCCCTGTACCTGATTCCATTTTGGATCCATCAGTGTACCACACCAGACTGTCTTGTTCTGGTGGATCGATTCCCTTCGTCCAGTCCTCTATTGTAGGGATTTGGACCTTGAAAGACCTTTCAAACACAAACATAGTTTGCATTTTATCGGATAACATGCTTGTTACCCGATCCAGGCCTTCATTCCCGTCAAACTTTGTATGGTTGGTCCTAGGCTTAGAGGCATCCCATAGTCCAGCCACAGCAAGTCGATGTAATGTCCCCCAGGGTAGCATACTGGGCCCTATCTTATTTCTGCTCTACATAAACGACATAGTAAATGTGACCAATCATAAATGCTTTCTTTTTGCTGATGACATTTCCATAATTGTTACTACTGATAAAAAATATAAATCAATTATTGATCATGAAGCGGACATAAATAATACAATAGACAATCTAATCAATTGGTTAAATAATAATAATTTATCTATTAATCTTAAAAAATCTGTATATATACAATTTAATCAATCTTATCAAAATCGATTTAATTTTAAAATGGACATACCACAAATTACACAAGTGACACAAATTAAGTTTTTAGGAGTAGTAATTGACGAACATTTAGACTGGAAAGCTCAGGTCGATAATGTATGCAATAAAATAAATAAATTTGTTTACGCTCTCAGACAGATCAAAAAGGTAACAAATATAAAAACGGCTGTGATGTCATACCGAGCATATGTTGAGTCCTCGTTGCGGTATGGATTAATTATGTGGGGAAATAGCACAGACCATAAAAGAGCATTTGTCGCCCAAAAAAAATGTATAAGAGCCATATACGGGATTCCATCTGACGAATCATGTCAACCAATATTTAAGAAGCTTGGTTTGCTACCCTTACCTTCATTATATTTGTATGAAGCATGTATGTTTGTTGTGAAATATATAGAATTGTTCAAAACAGCAGAGGAAATATGTTCTCGAAGTCGCCGTGATCAATACAGACTAGTACTAGATGAGCGCCCTAGGTTAACAAAATATAATAAAAGCTGTCTGGCTATGTGTGTACGTGTTTATAATAAATTACCGAATGTATTGAAAATATTAAATTACAGGTTATTTAAAATTAAATTATATAAATGGCTGAATGAAAATAGTTTCTATAATATTGAGAATTTTTTTGAACATAAATTATAATGTTTGTAAATTCAAATTTGTAAGTTTGCATGCTTTAATTTTAAGCAAAACATGTATGATCTCATATGCTATAATAACACCCATGTATACCATGTTTTACGCAAATAAATGATCTTATCTTATCTTATCTTATCTAATGTCTTCCTTGCCTCGAATTCAACCATCATATGCAGAGGAGGGATATTGAGGTATCTCTCAATCGCTGCCGTAGGTGTTGTCCTGAAAGCACCCGTGATGCCTAGACACACTGTTCTTTGTAATCTGGTGAGTGGCGCTTTGCACGAGGCAAGCTTTGTTCTGGGCCACCACACTATGCTGCCGTATGTGATAATAGGTATTATCATTGTCCGGTACAGCCATCGTATCACTTTGGGCTTTAACCCCCAAGTTTTACCGTAGGTGGAACGACACATGCCGAACACTCGTAGGGCTTTCGTCGTAATATTTTCCACATGAGTTTTCCACCTGAGTTCTCTATCAAGCGTTACACCCAGATATTTTACTTCGGTAGACCAGGGCAGCTTTATTCCATTGAGGGAGAGCTCTCCTAGGTTTCCTAATTGTCTCTTCCTTGTGAATGGAACAATGACTGCTTTGCTTGGGTTGATAGAGAGGTGGTTCTTTGTACACCATTCCTCTGTCATCCTCAATGCCTGTTGTAATAATCCAGAGACTATGTTCGGGAATTTACCATTAACCATTATAGCTATGTCATCTGCATAGCCTACTGTGTAGAATGGTCCAGTATTGAGCTTGGTAAGTAGCGAGTCTACTACCAAGCACCACAATAATGGTGACAGCACTCCACCCTGCGGACAACCTCTTGTTGTTTTTGCACTAAGTCTGTCTCCCATCAGTTCCGATCTGACTATTCTGCTTCTCAGCATATAGTCAATCCAGTTGCACGTGGTATCATTGATGCCATGTTCCTTTGCAGCGATGCGTATGGACTCAAATGTTGTCTTGTCGAAGGCTCCCTCTATGTCGAGGAAAGCCCCGACACAGATCTCTTGTCCCTCTAGCGCAGCCTCGGCTCGACACTCAACATAGTGCAATGCCGTTTCAGTAGATTTACCAGGGCTGTAGGCGCACTGTAGTTTATGTAGAGGGAAGATTTTAAATGGTCCCGGTCTCGACCATCGATCGCAGGACACCGCGTAGAGGCGGCAAACTTCTTCCCATGAACCCGCGAAACTAAACAACAGTCTATGCAAAGCACCCACTGCCTTTTCAACGCGAGGGAGTTGCAGGCAGGCGCTCTTCGGAGCTCCTCCAACCATCCCGGGTTGGCCTGATCCCAACATTTGGTATATGACCGGGAGAAACTGAATGAACACGAAGGCGACACTTCACACTTCTACGTAGTAAGATTATTATAAACATCATCAAACCCCAAGCCTGGAATCCGCAAAGAGCTACTTTGTCAGCCTATTCTACATCCGAAAGAAATTCTTGATCCAAAGCATATTTTAATAAGGTAAATTTTGGTACTAACAAGTTACTTAACGAAAAAAATCCAAAAATAAATTTATTTTTCACTTTGTAGTGTTTTTTCATTTTTCAATATAGTCAGCGGAACGCGTATTGAAGTTCCGCTAGAGATATCCGATTTGCTTGTCATATTGCAATTAAGCTTCTGTTCCGTGTAAGCAATGCATAAAACGAGTACGTTTGATACCTTGAAACCTGTTTTATCTAGACGAAGATAAGCTCATATAAGGTGGTAAACAATAACTTGAGAGTGACTAGCAAGAGTGCCACAGCTAATAATAGTGTTGGAAATCGAACATATTAATTAAAATATGAGAAATTAGGGAACTAAGATAATGATGTGTGATGCAAGAAAACCAAACAGCGCCACCTGGTGCATTCGTGGGAAAAGTCAAGAGTTCGAGACAGATATGAGCCTCCTTCTTGCGAGTACCTGTGCCCGTCGAACAAGAACTCGATAGATGGAGCTACGAGCTTGATTTAGTGGAGTGGACTAGGGATGGCGTCGGCTTCGAGAGAAGAAAAACAACGAACAAAAATTAAAATAATGTTCTAAATTGCACAAACAGCTCGAAACCAGTGATTTTGTTTTGTACACTAGTTACCTTAGTTTGTAAGGTATAAATCTGAATTTAAGATTTTTATTAACCACAGCTAGACCGTAATATAAAAATAATATTAAAGAAATAGACATTGAATATTATGAGATGCTTCCAGCAGTGACAAACAAAGCTTTGGTTGGTTTTTCTATAAATTTTGTTTTTCGCCGCCTGCAGATACCTATATTTCATTATTTCCTTGAATAAATATGTCAAAAAACAATATAATAATTATGGTGCATTCTAGATTACTTCACAGAATTTAATAAATTATTCCTAGTAAGCTAGTTGTTTTTCTCTTTTCAGTTAATTATTTTTAGCAGTCGGGGTTTTTTGTATTTATAATAATTTGTTTTATTTTAGACTTTTTAGTTTTATTAATGAACAAGATCTCTAAATAAGTTATGTAGTTAAAGATATTATGAATATTTATTATGATTTTGGGGAAATAATTGTATTTGTGACTATTTTATTTACTTATTTTGCTATTAAAGTTAATCTTGAATATGTGCCAAAATAGTAAAAGTAGTAAGATTTATATATTTCTTGGAATGGTCTATTTAGTAGCTTTCATTTGATACCCATATTGTTAAGATAAAACATTGTATCACCTCCAATTTTTGGAGGGGTGGCGCAATATTTAAAAAATATATAGCCATGTCAATTCCCGAATTTGTGACGAATCCAACGACTCCTCATATATCATCAAGCCGGACTTTGGGCTGTAGAGCGTGCCAAAGAAATGGCCATAATATATACGTTATACGCTCGGAAAACTTCGGCTTCGGCAGTAGAGTATTTTTTTTTTTGTAAACCGTTGGCCCACGCAGATATTTCTTACAATATCGTGGGTGCGTTTACAAACATTTTTAAACTCACATACACAAAGACACCCAGACCCGGAACAACACTATCTGTAGGCCATGCAAATATTTGATCCGTGCGAGAATCGAATCCGCGATACGCAGCGCAGCAGCCGATCGCTTAACCACTACGCCGTGTCTCAAAATGCGTGATAGGTAGATAGCTTTTAAAAGAACACCCTTTCTGTTAGTCTTAAATTTTAGTTACGTTTCTCTCTTCTAATTCTGGTTATTGTAAATCAAGCGCTTGCCGTCTCCCTCGACATCTCGAAGGCTTTAGATAGGGTCTGGCACGAAAGCCTTATTGGTAAGCTTCCTTCATTCGGTCTGCCCGGTGGTCTGTGTGATTGATTGCAGACTGTCTGAGAGATTGGTCCATTCGGGTATATTTTATATAGGTCCGACAAGCAGCCATATATTATATATATGGCTGCTTTTCGGACCAATTGGATATTAAGTCCAGGGTCGGTACTTTCAGCAACTTTATTCTTGCTGCACATTAACGATCTGCTAAAAGCGTCGTCTCGTCTGCATACCTTTAAGGTGCCGGGATCTATGGGTATGCGACGACAGCACTGTTGCTGAGAAATACTAGTCCAACGCTTGTGCTACCGGGCGTCAGATCCGGTCTCTCCGGGAGACCATTGTGGAGCGCTTGAACTAGTTCTTGCAGGCAGTCTCCGAATGGGGCGATGCCAATCTGGTCAGGTTTAATGCTGTTAAAACCCAGGCGTGTCTTTTTTCTGCTAAAAGGAGCGAATTTCACCAAGCTCCAACTTTCCGAGATGTGACCGTGCCAATAACTGACCATCTTGAGTTTCTTGGCGTTACGTTGACATAGCCTCTCAATTTTGGGGTAAAGGACCAAAAAGCTGGGGATCCTTGCAAAGGTGAGAAGGTCCTTCACAAGTTCACACCAGAACAGCTGCTTAGCCTGTATCAAGCTCAAGATCGATCATGCATGGAGTACTGTTCTCATCTCTGGGACAGATCTGCAAAATACCAGCTTGACGCACTAGAGTCGATCGAAAAGCGGGCCATGAAGTTCATCGGCGATGAGGCACAGGTTAAGTCAAAACTCTAAAGCCTTGAACATCGTCGCCAAGTTGCCAGCTTGTCGGTTTTTATCGGTTGCATTTCGGGGAGTGTGCGATGGAATTGCATGATTTAATTCCGTCCAGCCGGTTCTATCATCGAACTACCAGACATACGGCGATGCGTCATCGGTACATGGTGGACATCCCACCCATACGCACTAAACGTTTTGGGGTCACTTTTATTATGCGTACAGCTAAGGAGTGGATTCCCTGTCGGAGTATGTTTCCCGATTAATTCTAGGCAAGCGTGCTTCACCGTCAACCACATCATCGCTTACAATCAGGTGAGATAGAGGTCAAGCACAAAGGTCCATTTGAGGGATTAAGTGCGAAAACCAAACCCCCCTTACATAGAACATAGAGGTCAATCATGAGCCATTTTAAATTAAAAAAAAGAACAATAAATCAACCTAAGGGCCTAATAACAATTGATAAAATAATGAAATTAGGGCAAGGTAAAAACCATCATTACAGAAGGACTTTTTATTATATATCTATTCAATAACTACTATAAAATTGATCTTAAAATCTAATTAAACTTAAGGTAGTAAGTATAACAAGTAGGTTAACAATATTTTCCATTCTATGAATGTTCTGGTGGCGCGTTTTGGAAGAATATGACGTCATCAGCTATTATTGTGGAGGCAGTTCTAACTTGACCATCATCCATTTTGACTTCTCCATATGACAGTTTGCCAGTTATATAAACTCTTTGGCCTTTCTTTAAGTATTTGTACACAGTATCTCTAAGACCAGGCTTAAAAATACTTATTCTATGCCAATCAGTCCTTTGCAACATATCACCAGATTCATATTTGTAACTGTAGTGAGTGGCAAGTGGAAAATTTATTACTGGATGCTCCTCTGAACCACGTTTCTGTGGATCAGCACCAGCCCTGCCCAGTAATGTGACTTGATTTATTGCTGTGAAAAAATGAAACAGAGTTAAACTAACTAATTAGCATTACTATGTTATATATCCATATTTCAAAAGTGGTGGTAAAATTCATGTGTTCATACTATTAATGAGACTGATTTTACATCTTACAGTACCTACAACAGCAACTAATCACAAGTTTGTTTTTATTATGCTGTAGTAAGAACATAAAAACCATTTAGACCAATTAAAAAACCACAAAGTTACGAGTAGTTATTACTAACTTTTTTCAGATTTTTGGGAATTGTATCTAATCACAGTCTGTTGAATCCCAACGACTTTCCGCACCATATGTGGTATCTGTAAATACAAAGTATTGGTATTAAACAAATATAAAAGAATTTCCAGGGTATTTAGGAAAGAGCAGAGCAGTTAGATATATATTTAAAATATGAATCAAAGATTTAATAAATATCCATGTATAAAATTCACTTATTACAAAATCGCCTTTGCATTAAGAAACTTGTTAATAATTTGCTCAGAACAGCTTTTTGATGAACTTACCTGACACAATATTACTTTGAATCTTTTAATTTTGAAATTAACTTTTGCAACAATATAGAGCTAAGGTCCGACAATGAGAAAAATGTGGCATTTTTATGGTAAAACCAAAAAAAAAAAAACAATTTAAATTAAAACGGCATTTTTATAAGCGTTGTTGCTTGGCAAAAACAAGTAAGTTAAGTAAAGTTAACATAAGTTTACAAGCAAATTACGTTAGCTACGTAATGATTGCTCTGAAGAAGTACTAGGATAAAGAATATTAAAAAAAAAACAAAAATTTTGCTAATGCTCCAGTGCGTACCAAAAGACACTCCGTAATCGAATTTAGGTCATCATAAGATCGTATTAAAGATTTTGTAGATTGTGATATGGTGAATATAAATTGGAAAATCTAAAACAGTTGTTCAACCGGTAAAATATGATGTTTATGTTTTGATAGTTATAACACGAAATACATTACTTACCCTAAACGCTGGAAACATGGCGAGGTCTTGTATTTCTTCGCTGGTATTGAAGTTAAAATGTTGCACGGAAAATAGCACAACAATAACGGACAGCTTTCACTTTCAAAAGCTGAAAAATAACCTCGAAAAAATTTCCTGGAGTGTCGGGAACTCGAGATTACCAAGTTACCAACCGCATAGGCATACTCTTATTTGACAGTTAATTATTTGTCTATGGTTCGCTGGCAGAGACAATTTGTTTTTATTTTAATTTATTAATAAACTGCGCCACCCTAGGAATTTCTTCCTGTATCGACGTGCGTACCCGTGCACGACTATACAGAAAGAAATTATTATATATTTTTGATATTTAGCCTATATTGTCCCAGGCCACAGGTGGGCATTATTTTTGTACAAAGTGACAATAGAATTCTCGTGCTCGCTTAGTTCTCTCTTGCATTCTAAATTTCTTTTTTATTTCTTCTTTTGTCTTCTGCACTCAGTCCCAGGATATGGTGGTGCAGAGCGGTTTCTCCAGCGAGATTAGCTTTATATTCATGATAATATGTTTTGATGTCCAACTTTGCGAGATCCACTACAGCCAAGCCAAACTTTTTAAGGTTCCGTACCCAAAGGGTAAAAACGGGACCCTATTACTAAGACTCCGCGGTCCGTCTGTCTGTCCGTCTGTCACCAGGCTGTATCTCATGAACCGTGATAGATGATGTATTTCTGTTGCCGCTATAACAACAAATACTAAAAAGAGACGCACAGGACCGATCAGTTAAGCGACGTTTGGGGGAAGCCTATGTCCAGCAGTGAAAGTCTTTCTGCTGAAATGATGATGATGATGGGACGGCAAAACTTTTATGGCCGGCCACGCCAAACGAAAGTTCACCATAGTACTCTCCAATCTTCTTGGCCGCTTTGAAGTTTGCTTTCCGATGCGCAGGGCATGGCGCGGTGCTGTTTTAGTATGAGATTTAATACTGCGCAGTCATTGTAGCTGTTCAGGGTGGCCAAGAAGATTGGCCAGTACTGTACATTTGAATTTGTAATGATAAAAGGTTTAGCAAGTGTGTGGTTCTGGCATAATGTTTTTATGTGTTACCAGACAAATTTGCAGTTCTACCGAAGTACCAACCTGCCAAAATAAATGCGTCGACTTGCGTCGTTCGTCTCGGAATGACAGTTGTTTTGTGGTTATAAAGATAGATAGTAAATTCTATCTCTATCTCTTCAACCACCACCATACGCAATCCGGGAAGAGTTGTTGCCTGTGAAGGATGCCTTCAGCTGCGAATGCGAAGTCTGAGAAACCAGCCTCTGCGGAGGCTTTGGATAATTCTCCAATACGACAAATTATGACGATTCTTGAACACAAAATCCGTAATTTGGAGAAAAGAAAGGTATGTACTATGCCACTAGTCAACAGTTACAAACCCATTCAATTATAAAGATTCACTGTTTCTTGCGAAGCTGTTATGCTTGTGAAGCTAAATATGTAATGGCTTGGTCTAAGAGCGCATACATTTTGCCTTCTAAGAGCGTAAAATATTGCCGCAGACTTGACGCCATTTTCACACATGTGCTCATGGTATGTTGACGATACAATATACCATGACGCCCAAAAGTTTACACTTCATTTGTTCTTGTAAACTAAGGTGTTAGGCAAGGTCAATGTTCGAATAACCAACCAACATTATCTTTGACTACTTTAGCTATCTGTTATGCGGCTTGATAAACAATGTTTTTATACAGAATGCGAAATAACAATTAAGTAATCAGCCTCTATTATTACTATTTACAGCACTATTTCTATTGTAGGCAAGGTGTACTCTTCAATTCTTTTTCCTCTCATGTGCACATAGAGATAACTGTCTAGATATTCATTTAATTTGCATGTATTATGTATATGGATAACATAGAGAAGTGTTAATAAGCTCAAAAAGTTATTAAGTGTAGCTTTGATACTTTTGTTACCTTTGCTAGCTTTTTTATGAAAAGCTATTTATGTTATGTAAACAAAGAAGCCAGAATAAAATAACACAAAATTATCAAGCAGATAAAATGATCTTTATCAATTTGGAAACTTAATAACATTGAAAACTGAATAAGGGTAACATTTTAGGGCTACCAATAATGAAGAATAAACTCCAAATTTATTTAAAAAAAGACTGAACTTTTTTTTTCAATATCTGAGAAGAATTTAGGTATAGTTTCTTGATTTCATAAAGTTATGACAAATAAGAGAGTATGTTTTGTTGTTTATTACATTGTAAGCTTACAAAATGTACAGAGATTTGTGTCTCAGTAGTTTGATACAAGACCCTGCGCAGTTGCTATTTTTGTGACAATGTTGAAGTAAAAAATAGCATTGTATAACTGCTTCTTTCAATCACTTACGTTTGTCGCATCAACCTTACGCTAACTGTATGCAGTATACTTGATGACAAACTATTTCTTGTGCAATGGTTCGCAGAGCCTACTTCAGAGACACTGTAAAATAACTATCTGCTGTGACTACTGTATATATATTAGAGATATGCTCATCTTCCCTAAAACTATATTTAAAATAAATTATTGCAAAAATAAAAGGCATAACACCTAGAATATTGAAAATCCAACTGCAATAATGTTTAAGCATTCATTTAGGTGCATCTTAATGTACGTGAAAACAAGCATTACAACACTTATTGAGTAATTTCTAAGCTGTAGCATCGAAGATAGCTAGACACCCTGTCACATTGTTATCTAACATTAAAGTAAATACAAAAAGCAAAGTTTATTAACATAAATCTGAGTATTTTTATTAAAGGCCAGCCTAACTTCTTAACAGAATTTAAAAGGACATTCTCATTTTCACCTGTATGTTTGTCCGCGCTTTTCTCGCATTTGGCTTAACCGATTTTGATTATTCTTTTTTATTAGATTAAGTATCTCTCAACTTAGATCATGATGCAAGTATCATCAAAAACGGTTAGGCAGTTTTCAAGATATGCAGTATACAACCAAACTCCTTAGCAACAAACAACATGAATGTGTAAATTGGGTTATTATGGGTATATTGGTACCTTATTATGAAACTTTCTTAATTTGTAGTTATGGTGAACCAAGACTAAATAGACAGAAATAAATAAAATCCCAAAAAAATGAACCAACTTCAGAAACAAAATATGTCTTTCGTAGCTCATGTTTTTATCGTTTTGCGACACAGACTTCCGAAACGAAAGTAATTTAGCACTTTTTGTGTTTTGTTTTTGAAGTCAAATTTTTCTGCGAAAATGTATTTTGTATAATTGAAGCAAAAATAGAATGACAATACAAATGATGAGAATATTGGAGTACTGTTTATTTTGTTCTTTCTAAATCAAGTTCTATTGCAAAATAATTATTGGTCTAACATTTTAAATTTGTTACAGAGCAAGCTAACATCATATCGAGACTTGCAAAAAGCTGGCAAGGAACTAAATAGTGACCAAAAAGTGGCAGTCGCTAAATATGATGAGGTTGCCCAAACATTGGAGTTTGCAAGGGAGCTGTCCAAGCAAGTCAACTCAATAGCCATATCTGCAGAGCGTGAGGCTAAAAAACAGGCAAAAAAGGTATGCATATGATTCAATCTAATTGTTATTAAATTCCTAAGAAATGGATATGCAATCAATTTTATTTTTACAATTTTATCTAAACACAAATTTTCAAAGCTTAATATTGTGAAGCTTTCAAAGCTCAATGAGAAGATTGATAATAGTTTAATAAGACATTACAAAAGTTATTAGTTACACCTAATGAGATATAAATGTTATTATCTTTAATAAAAGAATGAGTTTTTTAACAGTAATTCTTAATGTGAATTATATGTAACAAGACACTCAATAACATGTCATTAATGTTGCTATTATAGGATGCGTGGGTGCGGTATGCAGCAGAAGCCAGCAAAATTCGAGAAGCTTTACTTGTTTTGGATTGTCTTAACCAAATGGGAAATACAGAAGCTAGAAATGACTTTCTGAATGGAACTAATGGTGCAGCAAAGCTTGCAGAAGAGGATCTAAAAATTTTAGATGATCTGTAAGTGTTGTGTTAATATTAAGTAGTCATCCATAGCAAAAGTTTCTATTCATGAATGGAATAACAATTTTATGAAAAGTCCACTGTACTTGTATTAAGTGTTGTTTATTTATTCAAATGCATTTATGATCATTATTATCATCTGCCTTTTGCAACTAAATTGTGGCTGTCTGCCAGTCCACCCTTAATCGGCTGCAGGCAATTCGGCTATAAGTGCAAACCAGCACCTATCTTACATGCAGTGCCAATAAATATAAAAGTGGAGGCTGTTAAAATGTATTATGAATTCAAGTTCTATAATAACCTTTTAACCTTGTATTTAATCCTGAAATCAATAATCCAAAATATGTATTTTCCAGGTATCCTGAAGTGACACCCAAACATGAAGTAAATGAAGAAGGTCAACCTGGATTCCATGCTCAATCCTCAAAAGCCGCTGAACATTTGTGCTCTATTATTGATGGCAGGCCTAAAGAAATATTGGGCACTACTTATACTCATATCAAGGAGATTGTAACTGCAGTTCACGAATGTGGTTACTTTGACCGTTCAGCAGATATTGTAACAGCAGAAATCGAAGAGAATCATGACCAAGTACTGGAAGCAGAGCCTGTGGAAGTGGTGGACAATGAGCTGGAGTCCGAGCTGACGGCGGCGTACCCGGCCGGCGCGCTGCCCGTACCGCCCGCGCCCGCCGTCGTGCCGGCGCCCGCCTACCCGCTCCGCCCGCTGCCGCCTATCACATTGCAGGAGGTCGAGCATGCATATTTCGCCCAGCAATATCCTCAACAGAGACCTATTTCCGAAGTCATAGGGTCTCAGAATTTCTTCTTCCTACAAGAGTCTGAGATAGACAGCCCTATCGGCACACCACAACCGCCGGTCATCCCCAATCAGCCTTCGCCGCCGGGACCGATTCCGACTCAGACTTTCACCAACCAGCACTTCGTCCAGCTGCCAGGCGGACGCGTAGCCGAGCCCGGCACGCTGCCAATGCCCCCGCAGCCACACTTCCCGCCGCACCCCGAGCACGCCTTCCCGCCCGGCGTGCCGCTGCCGGGTGTGCCGGCGACGCACGCGCACTTGGCGCCGCTGCCGCCGCACATGGCTGCTATGCAGGCGCCGCCGCAGCAGGCGCCCGCCGCTGCGCTGCCCTTGATGGACGAGCGCCCGGCCGCGTCACCCGAGAACGACAAAAACGACGAGGAGACTAAGGAGGGCGAAAGTCCCGATCGCGACGATGGTGGAGAACGTAAAATTCACGGACAAGGTGATGGCCAAGCAAGGTACCGGCGCTACGGACGCGGCGGTGGCGGAGGCGGCGGCAGGGGTGGAGCCCCCAATGGACACCGCGGCCGCGGTGCATTCCAGAATAGAGTAGGAGAGGGCGGCTACCGCGGTAGGCACCCCGGTGACTACCAGGGCAGATCTGGGAAGGACGGCTACCAGAACAGGCAATATGACGGATATCAGAACAGACATGGCAAAGACAGCTACCAAAGCCGCGGTGGAGATGATCGTGATGGATACTACGGTAACGGAGACACCGGCGATAGTCACCAGCAGAATGAGAATGGTGGTCGTGACAGATACAACGATAACCAGAGCTACGGCGGCTTCAAGGGCCGCGGCAGAGGGGGCCCGCGTGGCGGAGCTCGCGGTGCCACGAGGCCTCCTCGCCCACAGTACACACGCAAACCCGAAAAAGTTGAATAGTTCATGTGGATCTCGATGGTGTGTTGCATTAGTGACATGAACCACGACAAAAATGTATTATTATAACGGACAAATTCATTCGTGGAAGGCAGATTTCACCGGCAACAACGCGCTGTGGTAAACAAACGAGAGATTATGGTATAAAAATAAATAAAAAAAGAATAAAAAAAAAGTAAAATAATAAAACTTGAAACTGAATAAAAAATAAGTTACTTGAGTTTAGATGTATGATATATGCAGTTATTAATACTTACGTAATTCTAGATTCTTGTATAAGTTATGATAGTGGCGCGGTACGTGAGGCCGCTGGTGGCCGCCGCTCCGCCGTCACCGCTCAGTACCTCGTGCGTGCCTCGTCCTCGTGATAATATAAGTACAGGAGATGTGCACACAACTGACTAAACACTGTCATCTGGGACCTTTTCCAAATCACATTGATCTTTGTACTTTTAATACAGTTGATTTAAAATAGTATATATGTGTTAAGATATTGTAATTATACATATTTGTTTCTCATAAAACATCAAAGTATATTATTATGAAGCTTTCATCTCAACTACATATAGATATAATTTTGCTACTATTCCTGCGCAACTTTTTTGAGTTTTGTTTTTATATTGGAATTGAACAGGTACACAAAATACCTACCTACCAATCTTACCTGTTGACATTTTATTATATAAGACATGGATTATGCATGGAATACGTGAATAGCTCTACTTGATTATGCTTGTAATTATTTATCGTTCAAATAGAGCTATTATCGTAAAATTGATCAGAGGTAAAGATGTTGTGGTATTTGATTCCCCTGAATTATTTTTGTTTGTCTTGTCCAGGCTTTTTACATATTCCTTAACATTGTTCTCAATAGAGGCTGTGTGCAAGCAAATTAAAAGTATTCTATAAAATTAAAACACCTTTTATTTCAATTATCAATTAATGTAATGCTCCAGTACCAATCTCTGCTTGCTTACTAAAGAAAATATTTGAAAGTGCAATAGCAAAGTATTAATGGGTTTTTCTTCTCAAATCCTGACTGAGCCTGTTTGTAGCGTTAAGGCAATAGGCTGGTTCCTAAGCTATTACATGGGAATAAAGAGCAGTTGGCGAAATGTTGTTTTACTATTATGTACCTTCCTACACCTCTGCCTGTACCTTAATAGGGTAAATAAAATATAATAATATGGTGACCTGTATTTTATATGTATTTTTACCCGACTGCCGAAGGAGGGTAATGTGTTTACCAGTCTATGTATGTTTGTTCCTATGTGGCATTCTAGAAACCAAACGCTTTGGCCGATTTTGATGATTCTTAAGTCAATCGATTCGTCATAACCTTGTGAGTGTCACTGGCTACGTTAAAATTGGAAAATAGGCGGATTGTGGAGGCCCAATTTTATTTTTTCTTCCTAACCCATCGTGTGGGGTATCAAATTATAGGGTTTTAAGAGGTGATTTCAAAAATTGTATATTTCTTAAATGTACTTAATTAAAAAAATGGGGGGATAAGTTATGGTATGTTTTGGTGGCAATCGTTGTTGGTGAAAACAACAGAGAAACGGTTTTGGTGAGCTGACAACGTCCAGTGGCTTGACTTTGCTGTATTCAGGTAAAGAAAGTGAGGAAGATGTGCGCGAGTATGGCGTGGGGCTCCTCATTTTTAATGCAGCTAAGAACAGCCTCTTGGACTGGAAACCGTGTGCCCGTTTCAACTCAAAGAGCCCGGCAGATCTCCATTATCCAGTGCTACGCCCCCACCAATGCATCATCAGAGGATACCAAGGACGACTTTTACAATGCCTTCAACGCCACCCTTACGAGCATAAAAAACCAAGACATCGTCATCCTCATGGGGACCTGAATGCAAAGGTTGGGTGTGTTAACACTAACCGCGAGCGGCCTATGGGTAAACAGGGACTTGTGTGCAACGAGAATGGGGAGCTATTTATCGAATTTTGTCAGAACCACGACCTTACCATCGGAGGAAAATTATTCATTCATGGCGATCACCATAAGTGCACGTGGATCTCACCCGATGGGGTAACCAAGAACCAAATTGGCCACCTCGCCATAGTTCCAAATGGCGATCTTAACTGTTCGATCGGCGGGCGGCTACTTCGCTGGCGTCAGTACTTTGAAGAGGTCTTCCGTTTGTCAGCTACATCGACGGCTGACGCGCTGCAAGTCAGTTCCCCACCATCTCGGCTTCTCTACATTAACACGGAACCACCGTCAGCTCTGAACTTGCGGAGGCAGTCCGCTCTTTGAAGACAGGTAAAACACACTTCTAGCACAGGCCTTACAGCCACTATCATGGCGTGTCTCCACCTGGGTAAACACAAATCGCTCTTTCCATTCAGTCATTGAGATCTGACGGGGCTCGGTTCTTCATGCCTGTATTTACCGGAACCGGCCGCTAATCGCGCGCTAGTTTTTACTGCCACCAGCGATATAGAAAAGCAAGAGTTTTTGCGTCCAGATTCCAGGGCGTTAATCTGGTCAGGAGCGTTGCTGAATGCTGGCTCGTTAGAAATTGTTCAATAACCCCTTAAAGGTAGTTCAGGAGCGTTGCTGAATGCTGCCTCGTTAGAAATTGTTCAATAACCCCTTAAAGGTAGTTACCTATTCAACTAAGTTTTATGTAATTTATTGATAGGATATTGATCAATTAACGGCGTCGTATCCTAGATGGAATGGAGGGGGGCACAGTCTTGAGTTTGCAGAGAACATGCGCCATATATATTTTTTTATGTTTAGGGCTTCACATCTCGTTGGGTTTTTTTTTTCTTTGGGAGTTTTCACTAGGTGTAGTGAAAAATTTGCCTGACCCTGAGGCAGCAGACTGCTGCTTTCTCGGTGTTTGTAATACCATTAACTCTTCCAAGCCTGCCGCCGTATTGCGTATGTGAATACGACAACGCAAAATGTTTGAACGCTATCCAATCAACAAATCACATGCGAGATGAATGGCGCTATGTGGATTTCCGTCTGCGTGATTGGTCGATTGAGAGCTGATTTGTTGGACGATCCGACTAACACTCGGCGCCTTTAGGATACCGGGACGGGGGGTGTGAAATTGGCTACCGAAGCTGCTGCCGAGACGGACCACCAGGTCTTGGATAGTAGATATGCTACTGGCGAGCCACATAGTAGAATCTCAATCCGTGAACAACAAAGGATTGCCACGTGGAACGTCCGTGGATTACTTGCCCCGGGGAAACTGGAAATTGTGGAGAAGGAGGCGGTATCACACAAACTGACTTTGCTTGCAATGACCGAAACCCACAAGAGAGGACAAGGACACCAAACAACCTCCAACGGAAACACCATATACTTCTCAGGCTCTACAGATACTAGCACCAACGGAGTGGCTCTCTGGTTATCTTGCCGTCTAAATAGGCATGTACTGGGATATAACCCAGTGTCTGATAGAATACTTACTCTAAGACTTAACACGATGCCATGTACCCTCAACATTGTTGTGGTGTATGCTCCCACATCCTGCGCTAAAGAGGAGACGATCGACGAGTTCTATGCAGTCCTTGAAACTACTCTGTCGAAAATACCGAATCGCGAGATCACTTTGTTAATGGGTGATTGGAATGCAAAAGTAGGCACTACGCAACAAGACGATCACCTCCGGAACACGGTCGGAAAATATGGCATTGGCACCAGGAATGAGAGAGGTCAACGACTCTTGGAGTTCTGCATCGAAAGGAAACTCACAATAATGAACACCTGCTTCCAACACCACCCAAGACGTCTTTACACATGGAGGTCTCCTGGCGATAGGTACCGTAATCAAATAGACTACATAATTATTAACAGCCGCTGGAGAACTTCAATAACCAATGTAAAAACGTTTCCTGGTGCAGATTGCGGGTCGGACCACTGCCTTCTTGTAGCAAAATTTTCTCTGCGTCTAAAAGCTGTGAAAAAAAGTCCTCCCTTGAGACCACGAACATTGACACCGTCAGAGAGGAAAATGTTTCAAGAAAACTTAAAAAAAGCAATTGCAGATAGACCACTCCTCATTGACAACGGGGCCAATGAACACTGGAACCATCTCAAGGACTTGACGTGGAAAGTCATGAATAGTATCAAAAGTCAGCAAACTCAAGCCACTTGCAAACAAACATGGCTAACCACTGACACCTGGAATTTGGTGAAGGAACGGAAAGACCTCAAAATGCGGGGACTGTTAACACAGGGGGACCGAAACAAATATACTCTCTTGAGTCGAAAGATACAACAGCTCTGCCGCCGAGATAAAAATAATTTTGTGGCGAATATCTGCCAAGAGATAGAAGATCATGCGTTAAAAATACAAACATCGGATCTTTTAAAAAAAGTAAGGATACTGTCCAAGCAGTTCAAACCGAAAACGTGGGTGGTTGAGGACAAAGATGGTAGACCACTTCAAGATCTGGTTGCAATAGCGGAGCGGTGGAGGCAATACTGCGAGGAGCTATATAAAAATCCCAACAGTAGCGGGGACTTATTATCTGCGTGGGAGTCAATTGACCAAGAACCTCCCATACTGCCATCTGAAGTTGAGGCCGCTATTGCAGCGCTCAAGGACAGGAAGGCGCCTGGGCCGGATCAGTTAACAGCGGAAATCATAAAAGCGATGGGATCATCGGGCGTGGACACCCTACACAAAGTTTGCAATGACATCTGGCGTACCGGCAAGTGGCCGGATGATTGGGCAAAATCAATCATTCTACCGCTGCACAAGAAAGGTTCCACGGCAAAATGCGACAACTACAGAACCCTAGCCCTTATATCCCACGCCAGTAAAGTGTTGCTACACATAATAAACAAAAGAATCCGTAATTTCTTAGACTGGCAAATTCCGCAGGAGCAGGCTGGCTTTGTCAAAGGCAAAGGGACTCGCGAACAAATTTTAAACGTTCGCCAAGTAATTGAAAAGTCTTACGAATTTAACACCCCCGTCATCCTGTGTTTTATAGACTACAGCAAAGCTTTTGACTGCGTGATTTGGTCGGCATTGTGGAAGATTCTGGAAGAACTCGGAGTACCTTTACACCTGGTGGCTCTCATTCAATCACTTTACTTGACCAATCAGGGTGTGGTAAAGGTTGACAGATCAATGTCTGGGCCTTTCAACTTCGGCAAGGGCGTAAGACAGGGTTGCATTCTGTCCCCCATCCTTTTTAACACTTACGGAGAGTATATCATCAGACGAGCATGTGAAAACTGGGACGGTGGGGTCACAATAGGTGGCACCAAGCTAACTAACCTCCGCTATGCAGACGATACTACACTACTAGCTGCGAATGAAACCGAAATGGTGAATCTCCTTGAAAGGATGGAAAGAATTAGTATGGAACTGGGGCTCAAAATTAATCATGCTAAAACCAAGGTAATGGTAGTGGATCGCGCAAACCATCTCCAACATACAGGTGCCCTATCACTGGAAACCGTAAGCGATTTTGTCTACCTGGGTGCAAGTATCAGCAACACAGGGTCATGTGAGAAAGATATCAGGAGGCGTATAGGGATGGCCAAAAATGCAATGACCCAGCTGCAAAGAGTATGGAGAGACCGTAACATTTCAAGGAAGACGAAGGTGAAACTGGTCAGCTCCCTGGTGTTCTCCATCTTCAGTTACGGGTCCGAGACGTGGACTCTGAAGAAGGCCGACCGTGACCGAATCGACGCTTTTGAGATGTGGTGCTGGAGGAAGATGTTGCAAATCCCCTGGACTGCCTATCGCACCAATGATTCGATCCTCCGGGAACTAAACATAAATATCAGACTGTCCACGGTCTGCAATCGTAGAGTTCTGGAGTTTTTTGGTCACATTGCCAGGAAGGACGGACACAACCTCGAACAGCTGATGGTTACTGGCAAGATCGAAGGGAAACGTCCGAGGGGTCGAAGTCCAATCAGATGGTCAGACCAAGTCCGCACATCTTTAAATACCAGGCTACACGATGCTCTCCACGACGCCAAAGATAGAAACAGATGGCGCAAATTGGTGAAGGAGAAGTTGTTTCTACGAAGACCAGGGAATCACGACCCTCAGTAATGAGGAATACGATGCGAGGAGGAGGATTGGTCGATTGCATAGCGGTCAAACTCTTTGCGTTGCCGTATTCACTTACGCAATACGGCTGCTGTAACTTCTATAAATACCTGTATGAATAGAAAATCTAGCCTATCTGCATCAAAAACTTTTTTGATTCTTAGAAAGTAAAAGCATTTATTGCCACAGAAGTCGACTTGCCCGATAAAGTTATGTTTTATTTCTGTATGAATGGCCAAAACTTACCTATCCGAAAGGCTAAAATCGAGCCCGCTTTGGTCGCCCTTTTTGCATAAAATTAAATCAATTCACAACAAACTACAGCAGCGGTAAAAGGTCTGTCAATTTATTTCACGACCTACTAAAGCCATAAGTTCGACAGTCTTTTGCTACTGTGAACAAGAAAATAAGCCACTTGACATTTTTAAACAGGAAATAAGTCATGGAATGAAAAACTTGGAGAATGAGAAGTAGAGGTAATGGATGGGGGATGGAATCATGTTTACAGTGGTCTCTATAGAATTATTCAATTTCAGTTATTATTACACAGACATGACGAGTAATAAAAGGACCAGCAGCCTAATTGTGAAGTGAATTCGGCAAGGCAAAGGGTTTGACACCATCAATCGAGCAATAGATGGAAATCCTCATCGCGTCTTTCATCTCGCATGTGATTGGTCGATTGATGGGGTCAAAACCTTTTGCTTCGCCGTATTCATACACAATTAGGTTGCAATAATAAAACAAAGTTACTAGCTAGTAATAGGTTTTATTCGATAAAATTGCCGTTATGTCTTATAGTAAGAAATGGTATTAAAACAAATAGACCTATCCAATCTGAACAAAATAAATAAAGTTCTCTTAAACTTTAGTTACCAGACAGAACCTGTTATTTTACAATGCTATATAACTACTACAAAACTACATTGACGTAGTCTTGTCATTAAAAACCTATACAACCTAAAGCAATTATACAAAATATCTTTTCATAGTGTACTTATATTTAAAATAGAAATATAATATCGTCACATTTTGTTCATTTATTTAAATTATAGGGCAGATAACAACAGTCGTGCCAAATTGTAATCACTTAAAAGTATTGGGCTAATTTAATAACTTTATACAAACAAATGAATTTCGTTTATAGCTCCAGGAATGTTTTACTTCGAATTTGAACATCACAACAGAACGTAGATTTAACTATGCCAGAGTATATTGTCCTTTATTGCCCCTTAAAGATAACGTAGGGTGAGATCAATAAGACTGTAATAGGTGACATATTGTAATCACCGCAATTTATAATTGCAAATACTTTTTTACCAATAAATAATTTCTTTTACAACCTTATTTATCAATGGAATAGCTGCTATGAGTTGGTGTTTAATAATTTCTCCATTAGACCATTTTAAAAAAGAAATGACAATTACCTACATATAAAAGGTAGCAGTTTAGAAGTCAGATCTATTATTATTATAGTCAAGCTGGTGTGCATTCGCGCAGCGGAATGTTGTTGAATTTAAAGATATTAATTATGCAGATATTTAGTGTATGACGTCGTATAATTGTGTATGGTAAAAAAAAAATTGTGTACGCAGCCATTGTGGAGAAATTCACCAAAAACTGATTCCGCTGGGCGAACGTTGTCCTGGCGGAACTTATTTTAATCCATAGACTTTAGAAGAAAAGAGGTGTGTCCAAAAATTAGTGTGTATTTGTGTGTATTTGTGTATGTATGAATAAAATGAGTGCATGCATAAACTTCGGAGAAATTCAAGTTTCCGCTACGCGAACGTTTGGCCATTAGCTAGTTTTCATATAAAGCGCTTACATAGAGAGCTGTAGATTTTTACATACGTTGTTTTGAATTTGTTTATATTTGTTTAAAAAACAGATTTAGAAAAAATCGTAGGGCTTAAAAGATAAAAATATAAACGTAAAATACACTTAATAGGTCTTAGTTCTTAAAGTATGCACTTTGGGGTCTAGATTTTCACGTTTATACAAACCTTGTAAGTATCTGAAACATGTTGCCAAGTATCAATGATGTTCCGTTAGTAATTAAAGAGTTAAAGGACAATTTTACCATGAATAGATCACTGTTTACAAAACAGTCAAATATCACGACGTTCTAAAGGAATTGCATGGTAAAATGTATGCCAAAAATTAGTTTATTCATTCAACTATTCACATGCAAAATTTCATGTCATTAAATTTAGTAATTAAAGAAATCAATTAAAATACTGACGAAGCATCGAAAACCTACATAACCCGACCAAGTTCGGATAGCTACAAAAAAGCGTCCATGCAATATATTTAGGTAACATCCCAAAATTTACCGTATAATACCGGTATTGAATTGGTATAGGTGATAACACAATTGTTGTTTCGATATAATTTAAAGGTCATTTATTTTTGTACACCAAATTTTTGTTCAATTGTTCTGATTTTTCAGCTCCAGAATTGACTGGAATAATTCCGGAGTTCCGATAGGTATTCACATTTTTTAAAAGTTAATATTTTGATTTAATTATATTCTTGTGAACGCACGTAATTTAACGTCTGTGGAATATTCCACAAACTGCTAGTCGAACAGGACGCGCGCGGCTTCCCGCTTGAAACGGTACTTCCATCCTTGAAGAAAAGAGAGGGCAATAATATGTTTTCATTGGCCGCGGCCCGCGCGTATTCGTAAGTGTGTAATGAAACATAATTAAGTATGTACTTAATAAAAAAAATTTTTGTACACGGATATTTAAATAGAAAAGTACTTGTTAATTGAAGATTTGTTTTTATCGTAGATAGTTGGGTTATTATTAAAAAAATATTTTTAATTCAAGAAATGCAATTGTTTTATTTTTTCCTAACGCTTGTGTACGGAACTGTACCATATTAGTAAATACTATATTGGAAGGTTAAGAACGTCTCTTAGATATATGGCTGGGCCGCTTTTTTGTAGCTATCCGAACTTGGTCGGGTTATGTAGGTTTTCGATGCTTCGTCAGTATTTTAATTGATTTCTTTAATTACTAAATTTAATGACATGAAATTTTGCATGTGAATAGTTGAATGAATAAACTAATTTTTGGCATACATTTTACCATGCAATTCCTTTAGAACGTCGTGATATTTGACTGTTTTGTAAACAGTGATCTATTCATGGTAAAATTGTCCTTTAACTCTTTAATTACTAACGGAACATCATTGATACTTGGCAACATGTTTCAGATACTTACAAGGTTTGTATAAACGTGAAAATCTAGACCCCAAAGTGCATACTTTAAGAACTAAGACCTATTAAGTGTATTTTACGTTTATATTTTTATCTTTTAAGCCCTACGATTTTTTCTAAATCTGTTTTTTAAACAAATATAAACAAATTCAAAACAACGTATGTAAAAATCTACAGCTCTCTATGTAAGCGCTTTATATGAAAACTAGCTAATGGCCAAACGTTCGCGTAGCGGAAACTTGAATTTCTCCGAAGTTTATGCATGCACTCATTTTATTCATACACTAGCTTTTGCCCGCGACTTCGTTCGCGTGGAATAGTGACTTCTGATGTCGACTCTTGACCAATAGATGGCGCTGTATGTCCGGAATAAATTTTATTTTATTTTTTGTAATAAAAACTATCCTATGTCCATTCTCAAGTTCCAAACTATGTCTGTACCAAATTTCACACAAATCGGTTCAGTAGTTTAGGCGTGAAGCAAAGACAGACAGATAGACAGACAGACAGACAGACAGAAAGACAGACAGACAGAGTTACTTTCGCATTTATAATATTAGTAGGGATACACAATTACACACAAATACACACTAATTTTTGGACACACCTCTTTTCTTCTAAAGTCTATGGATTAAAATAAGTTCCGCCAGGACAACGTTCGCCCAGCGGAATCAGTTTTTGGTGAATTTCTCCACAATGGCTGCGTACACAATTTTTTTTTTACCATACACAATTATACGACGTCATACACTAAATATCTGCATAATTAATATCTTTAAATTCAACAACATTCCGCTGCGCGAATGCACACGTCAAGCTGCATGCATGTCGAAACTGTAATATGGTTAGGTCACAAACCGTTGCCAGGAAAATTTTATATCCAAATTCAAAGACGTGGTACCGACAAGTAAGTGCAGACTTCTGCTGTATTATGATGACATAACGCGTCAGCTCGATTCAGGTGAAATATCCCGTTATATTGATAAGCTTAGTCACTGGTCTGCAGGCCACATCGTGAGTAAAACTAACTTTGTTTAGCTTCATTTTCATTTACAATACTGAACTGTAACACGTTTGATTAAAGCTTAGATTATACCGACCAGGTGGGCAATGTGAAGCTTGCCCTAAACTTACCAACGACGAAACGCTGACACGGAAGACTACCTGCCACTTGGTAGACGATGGCGTTTGATAAAGACCTGAATGAAGTACAATTTGAACGCGAATGCCAGAACAGCTCAAGAACGAGGATAGTGGAGAAGAAGGATAAGGAGGGCCGACACCATGTAATTGGAATAAGGTCGCGACAGAAGAAGATATTTATAATTTCAGAGCAAAGAGTATGAAATATCGACCAATCACGTAGACGGAAATCCACAAAGCGTCTTTCATCCCGCATGTTTTTGGTCGATTTTTCATACTCTTTGACCTTTGCCTTGCCGAATTCATCACGCAATAAGGCTGCTGGTAAGCTTTTCACTTAATTTTACAGCGCCAATTTCTTTTCTGGGGCGTCTAAGTTTATTTAGTCAAACAGGTATACAATATTAGTCTAACGAGCAGCTGAGGTATAATGTCGTAAATAAAATATGGTGGCTATAACTCTTCATGTTCTATGAAATCTGAGGCAAATAATGCGAAATGCTCTCGAAAAAGCCCATCTTTTTGAGATTTCTCACGGATATTTTATTTACGTGACGATTAAAAACTAATGCTTAGTATCTGTTGGGCTCTTATTTTGTTTATAATAGCTTTTAGAATTAAATAATAAAAAATATATATTTAGTTATAACAACTCGCATCTTCTCCGTGACTTTTGCGCCTCCCTGGTAGTTTTAACCTTAATGTAGTACAGCCAAACTAAGTTAGCTCAAATCGTAATGTGGCCGGCGCTAAAAGATTGCTTAAAAGTGGTCTTAATTATATTTTATGGGATCTTAAACACTTTTCAATCGGCTTTTATTATAGTACGCGTGTCATGACCAAAATTTTTGCCACATCGTATTACGACCAAAACCGGATAAAATCGATAGATTTATATGATGATATGATTCCAAAAACAATCATTTCAGAAATTTTCCGCGTCACGTCTGACCTGACCGCATTTTCAAATATGTCAAAAAAAAAACACCAAGGTGTTTCATAGCATCTGTCTGGTTCTCCAGAATTTATTTAAACAGTAGACTTAGACACCGATTACATAATTTTCAGACACCAGTAGCGTCACAAGTACCCAGGAGACCATTAATTGAGAAAATTTAAAATGCGGCAAAAAAGCAAAACCCAAACTGTCTGAAAAGTTTTCAAGTTAACATTAGTCAGTTGATGAGAATAAATCATTATTCAGAAGAAAGAGCGAGCATTTTATGTGTTGAAACCGTATTGTATTGCCCAGACGTAGAAAAGAAAATTATATCAGATAAATTTAGTGTCGTACCTTATTAATCAGACAACTTTTCAATAGTTAGCAATTTTTCAAACTACGCAGCACATACCATGACAACATAATAAAAGTGAGCGTCGTTACAAACGGTCAGAATACTTGCCGGCGCTTGCGCTGCAGTGAAGCGATGGGTAGGAGCGTAACAAGGACCGCACGATTTCCGGGCGATTCCGAAACGTTCTTTTCGTTATTGGAGTTTTAGGTAAAAATGACAAAAACAATCTTATTTAGTTAAACTTTATGTACAATAGTGGTACATAGGTGGACTTAATGCCACAGCAATTCTATCCACAATCTTCTGGTAATGTCGGTAAAAATACAAAAACTTCAAAAAAATATTGAAACAGGCTGATACGAGACAGGTCGGTAAAGTTTTTTATCATTTTTGAAAACGCGCTCAGGCCACATGTGATGCGCAAAATGTCTGAAAACGAACTATTTCATAATAAAATTACGAAACCTATGTACATTTCTAATATCAGACATATTGTAATAAAACCGCCTGTTTATTTTTTATGACAGCAGAAATGCACCCCATAACACTGCAACGTTTCTGGCCGGTCATGCCCACCTAGCCGGGTTCAGATTCATCTAGTCTAACAATTTCATACATTTTGACCGTAAAACTATGTGACATGGTTTTGGTCGTGGACACTCGTACTATCAGCAAATAGTGAGTGCATTACTGCCGTCCTATAACCAGTGTAACTATCTGACATTTGACCGTTTTTAACTCTTTAGTACCTCCGTAATCGGCAAAAAAAAAACAGTATTAATCTCTCTAAGCAGTATTTTTCTCACAGATTTAGGGTAATCTAGACACCACAAGCCGTCCGACCAAGTGTGCCCGAAGTTTGTGCTATGCACGAACTTGACGCGCTACTACTTTAGTTTGTGTTCGATCGCGCCAGTGGCGAGTTGTGTCGTCGAGGATATAAAAATGTCAAATTGTGCAGTTATAAACTTTAAAAACTCTTCCAGGGTAGTAAATAGAGTCAATGGAGGTATTTAATTTTGTTGCTCAAATAGCTGTAATTAATTTTAAAATCATTCCTGTGATGTTCACATTTCACATTGCTGGCATTGCTTAGAGATACCATCATTGGGCGCTTTGTATATACCCAATGTAATGCAAACAACAGAAACAGTGTAAGTTTCGTGGTACAGGCGCTTTTATATTTTTTCTGTCAAATGTTGAGACTAGTAATGTACTACTTGTTATTTATAAATCGATTTGATTAATCGATATTGACAAATTGATAACATACATAACGAACATAAAGTTTGTTTTAGAATGCAAACAGCTATCTAAAACAAACTACTATGACTTAGGAATAAGAATACAAAAGTAATAATTTATACTTATTATTAACTTTATTTTTACTTTTGTATTCTCTTTCCTTTGTCATCGAACCGATTTTAAAAACGATTTAGTCGTGATTTAGACGCTTAGCGATTGAAACGATCATGTTTACGTTGAGAACATCACTAAATGGCTGGGGTGACGTCATCGTGGTATAAAAAAGATGTCACGTTCGGTTTTCATACTATCTAATGAACATGCGGTATCTAGCCTTCTTTAGATCTGTGATTTTTCTACTATCAATATTTGCCGGATAAAAAATAAAAACGCCCTAAATTAAAAACCATTAGAAACGATTTTGTATAAGATTTAGGAATTGATTTAAATTAACAATGTGCCTATTCGAAAGTACGCATTTTGATATATTTCTCGATATCAGAAATTCACGCATATGACTTATAGATCTTATACAGCATAGATTTTAATCATTTCACGGTTTTTCTTTTGTCAGTACCTCAAAATATGATTTTGTCAGTTAACGACACTCTGGCTACAGGACGGCAGATTAGAGAAGAGAATCGACATGAATACTTTCTGCTAGACTTGATATAAATATGCGACTACAAATATACAACCTTTATTGAGTTTTAGAAGTCAACTAAAGAGTAACTTTATATTCTGTTCATAATATATAATTTGTTTTATGAGTAATAATCATATAAAATCATGTTTTTTAATTGTATAACCTTTGTAGATTAAAAATACATACAAAAAGTATTTACGTACCTTTTACATTTAGCAGTTACAGTAATTAGGCCCTAAATAAATCAATATCACAAAAAAGAAATTGTATTTTTTATTATTAAGTTCTCATCAGCTATTATTGTAATGCGTTGTCTAATCTAGTTTATCGGTTTATGGAATTAATATGTAGATGTTACACAGATGCTTTCGTATGTCTGTGTTGATGTAAACTTCGTTCAAAATGTAATATTTAAATTAGACCAGCAAGATATACTTTACTGTACTGACGGCCTTAACGAGCCTATTTAGGCCTGGCATGTAATGCCAGCTGTACTTCTGAAACTAGTTTACTATGTACTTACAACTTATTATAGAATTATTGCGCATTATTTCTCGTTACGATGTACAACACATTGTAGGTATAACCTTAGGTCTTACTTATGCACCTATTGTATGATCATATCACACTTAAATTAAGAGGCGCATAACCCAGTCTTATGGGGATACTAGCGATAACCTAAAACCAGTATGTGGAGTGACTCAGGGCCGGTTTTACCAATGAAACTAAACAACTAAACTCAGTTTATCTAAATGCAGCGCTCTGATTTGTTGAGACCGCTGTATTTGCTTAAACTGAGTTTAGTTGAACTAATTGAGATTATTTTCATTGGTGAAATCGGCCCTTAAGCGAATAACGAAGGTTACAAACATTTAGTTACAATTTGCTACAGGTCAATCAGGGGAACCCATAATTGATATGTTCGTAAGCTAAGGCCGCCTTCGGTTTATGAATATCTATTACAATCATTTACATGAGCACAGAAAATAAAATTATGTTCCCAGCACAGTAAATGGCAAACAGATTCAGGAAAAGCAAGCATTAAATGGCACCAGAGTATTTCCAATAAATACTAAGTAACAGCCAATTAATTCAATAAGATGTAAACTATATTTGAGGTTCACTTAAAACTAGAAAAAGATCCGACAAGGTTTAATTTGAAACATTATAATGAAATGCTAAAAAATATAATAAAATACAAAACAAGTAGATAGATACATACAGCACGTTTTCACCAGTATAAAATGAAATGAAAATATTGTCCTTACAAGATATTTACTAGAGGCTGCACAGGCGCGCGAGGTGTCGCCAACGTTAAATCATCTGTCGGGTCATGGCGTGCCGCAGCTTGCGCTCCCACGCCTCCGCCTCCGCCCACGAGTGCCGCACGTCTCGGAACAGCTGGAAACACAGACAGATACCCATGAAAATTTGCGACAGACTGAACAAATTTGGGCACATTGCTCGCAAAACGGATGGCCGATGGGGCAGAAAGGTTCTGGAGTGACCGCGAACCGGAAGACATTGCGTTGGAAGGCCTCCCACCAGGTGGACCGATGACCTGGTGAAGGTTGCAGGGATCCGCTGGTTGCGAAACGCACGGGACCGGTCAAAGTGGCGACGCTTGGGGGAGGCCCATGTCCAGCAGTGGACGTCTTTCGGCTGACATGATGATGAACAAATTAAAAAAGGTTCCGTCAGATTTCGTATCAGCGGGGCGAGCACAGCCTACTGCTTGTATCACACATTTTTACCACAGTTTGGGAGCAAAAACCGTGATAAAATGCGTGACTCAAGTCTATCACAGAGGCAGTACTCGCCCAGCAGAACATAGCATTTATGTAACTATGAATGAGGAACGGTATCGCAAGGATGAATTACATTCATTTACGCGCTAAAACAACTTTCTAATATTTCTAACTGTATAGTTTGGGCCCAATAAGTGGCAACGTTTATTGGGACATCGGGGGCATTGTTATGATCGTCAAGGGTGCAGGTGGACCGTCATCTGTTTGGGATACTAGAAAATGGGACATAATCTGATCAGGAGCACCACACTTGCACTAGATAACTACATGACAAATGGCACCCACCTGAGAAAGCCATACTTCGTCTGCCAACAACTCGTTCAGAATCACAGTTGTGTCTTTACTGGGGTTTTGCATTCTTTTCTCGGCGACTCGCTTACTACACTCCGCGTACATCAAATACTTTTGATGGGATATCCTCGAATAAAGCTGCACTCGACTGCAACACGTCGCACATACGAGGAACTCCTGGAAACGTAACAAAGTGGAACATAAAATTTAAGAATTAGCTTTGCATGAGGGAGAAGAGACTTTGAGGACTGATATTGTGATTATCAAGGAAAAACTTTCTTTAAAATTTAGAACTGGTGCCAGTGAACTGAGTAAATCAAATAAAGCTGGGAACAAATTATCGGACGCGGCTGACTGACGCGACTTACAGCCGCGACTGATATGTGTGAACAGTCGTTTCGGATGCAGATTGCGGACGCGTCCGAGCGCTTAATCCATAGACAATATAACATATTCAACGAAGATTATGTTTACGTAGAAACATGTCGAGTAGTGTAAGTGAGGACGCAATTCTCTGCTGAGAACACACTCGATAAGTTTTTCATCCATTTATATTTATAAACTCGCACGCACGTGCAAGCTATCGCGTAGTCAAGAGTTGTTCTGACGCCGGGACGCGTCCCGGACCCCGTGCACACCGTTCGCGGACGTTTTCGGCTGACACAAACATCCAGCGAGCCAGATCTCTATCGGGCGTCCGAACGCCCAAGGTCACGTCCGCGACTTACGTCCGATAGTGTACATTCATTACCTAGATACTCTAAAAGACGCGGCTGTCAGTCGTGTCCGTCAGCCGCGTCCGATAATTTGTTTCCAGCTTAAAGCTACGACAGGATTATTCTTGTTTTACTGGAGTAAATTGGAGACTGGTGGCGCATGCATCAGTCGGTGTACGTACCTTCTCGTAGGCGAGGCGCGCGTCGGGCTGGACGGGCTCGAGCGTGGCGGGGTTGTAGGGCTGGCCGTACAGCAGCAGGCGGGCCACGGCCGCGCGCGCGCACGCCCGGCACGCGCCCGCGCCCGCCGCCACGCTCAGCCCGGGCCACGTGCCCACGGCCGCGTCCAGCGCCCGGGCGCCCCCCGCACCGCCCGCCCCGCCGGACACGCGCGCGCGCATCGTCTCCGTCACCTCGTCCACCGTCTTCACGTTCGATAGAAAGTATTCGTCTGAAATGTGACGGTGCAGGTAGGCGTAGGGTTCGCTCAGCGCGACGGCAGCGCGACCGAGGGGCCCTTGGCCGCGCTGCTGAAGCGCTGCTGTCGTGCGGCAAAATCTCACAATGGATTCCGACAACTTTTGACGGTCGTCATGTATCGCCGAGCGGTCGCGCGACAGCAGCGCTGCAGGAGCGTTGCGGTTATTGTATGGAACGAAACTTTTTTGCGACGATCGCGCTTCGGTCGAGCTGCGGTCGCGCTGCTGTCTCGCTGCAACAATTGCTTAAAATGAAAGCACCAATATCGGCACCGGACTACGCAACCCTGAGCAATCACTATGTAGTGTATTTAATTTAATCAAACTGCTGTGTTAGCAACGCTCTCATATGTAATGTCTATTCTTCTAATGTATTATTATAGTTACGATCAAAGCATTTATAAAATACAATCTTGCATCTTAATTTATTGTAATCTTTTAGTCCAGTAAGGGGTGTATTGAGTCTTGTACAAAATACAATTGATACAAACAAAGTCATAAAATACAACGATTACCTTGTTCCTGGAATATTTCCGTGAGGAAATTGGGATCTAAAGCGTGTGATATTAACGTTTGAATGTAGACTTCAAAGTTTTCTTGGTACATTTGAGTCTCCATCATCCTTTTCTCAATAAAATTATCATCTATTGGAAGTTCACTTCTAACTAACTCCACTATTGTCTCCAAATGCGTCTGTGACCTTACTTTAACTGGGACTTGTGTGTATAACTTTTTATTTTCTGGGTTCCATACTGTATACTGGAATAAAATAATACTAGGTTAGTTAGAGTTCCATTGTTGCAGGTTCAGTAAACCGCAAGTCTGTGGCACTTGACAATTTCACATTGCCTTTCACGTCGTAGCATCTTGAAGGTTTTCAGAATTTCAAGTTTAGGGTGCGGTTGACTGTACCGAGATATTAGTCATAGCATAATTTGTTTGTTTAAAGTACATAAATATAAGTAAAATGCACATTATAATACTTACTGTAGAAATATTACGATATAAAACTTTTCCATTTTCATCAAATGGTTCATATTTTTGCAGCAGTGTCTTGCCATCGACTCTCCAAATTGCTGGCCACATATCATTCAATTCCGATTTTAAGGCTATAAATTCCCCAGACTGAAAACAAAGAGGAAGAGGTGATAACGGCGCGAGCTTTTCACGTTAATAAAGTCGAAAATAATATCATTCACAACTAGTCCCTAGCAGTGTGGACTAGTTGAGTTGGCTGGTCTAACGAGCAACTGCCAAGACCAGAACTTTTGAGGTCATGATTTAGATCTAAGGTAAACCGATTCTGATGAATAAAGGTAGTTACTAATAATGATCTCCGTAAATTCAGACAGCTACACAAATACGGTTTATATTTGGTCTCTTTATACTGACACTATAGTTGACGACGCGAATATTTTGGAAGAATAGGTACGCTAAGTACAAGACAGCCACTACACAATCAGGCTGCTGTGTAGCCGACAACAGGTTTTACTCTATTACCCGTATCTTCGTGGTAGAAATTACATCAGTGGTAACATTCGCACCTTGAGCTGGCCTAGCGCAGTATGGAACTTCAATAGAATACGAGGCCAGCTGAAACTAGGTTTGTTACCACTGTCGTACCTGAACGTGAGAAAATGTGCTCAGCCTCGAACTGGTAGTGGCGGCTAGTAGCTAGATTTGCAATGCTACTGCAAGCTTCTAGTGAGTCTAGCAATGAGCGTGAGTCGTACACGTATAACGGGGTAGTGCCCGTTATTGTCATATTGTGCTAATTCTACCCGCGCATTTATCTAGGAAAGCTTTCGAAAAAATAGATCAGAGCAGAACTTAGGTACTACGATTACCTATTACAAACACAGAAACAGTTGTACCTATCGCTTGTTACTTTAGATGAAAATAAAGGTGATAGATTCTGCATACCTGGTAGGGCATTTCTTCTATCGGTCTCGAATTGTCTACTTGCCCACTACTGGAAACTTGATGGTGCGATTTTAGATTATGTTGCATATTTCTGTTCGCCTTATTGTCGTTTTCTGTTGTCCCATATAGCCCATAACCCATGTTAGCCCCATGTGCTGCAACTAAAATATTGAAAATATAAATCAAGCCATAACTTGGTCATCTAAATTTGAAAGAGTTCTTAATCAAAACTGACGAGACAATAATAAATTGATAAAATATAAAAATTTAACACCCACCAATCGTTCTCAGGAATACTTGTTCTGAAAATCTTACATATTATTATGTATATTTGTGTAACTAAAAACTTCTACAAAACTGAACTGGTAAAACTAATATTCAGGTTGTTTAAAATATATCTATGAAATTCCCCATGTAATGTTATCTAGGAATTTATCTTGAAAAATTAAAAGGATAGTTTTCAGCCCTTGTTCTAAATATCTAGACTTTATCGTTGTTGTCGAAAGTTCAAGAAAGGCAGAATGTATTAATTTATGCCTTTTTAAAATCAACGAATGCTTATCTGTAAAATCAATCAATGACGCTATTTGTGACTTGTGAGATACATAATAAAATTAGATGAAGGTAGGACAGGTAAAGGAAAAGGATAGCCAATTGATGAATGGATTCATCATTGTGATAACATGTACACACAAACAGTACTTGATCTACATTTAAAATACTCGGTAGATTTTAAAATAGCTACTTATTTGTCATATGATTCTGTAGCTACATTATTCTCATATGGTTGTACATGTTATCCCTATTTTGGCGAAGTGAAGGGTGCTACCAGGAATAATTACAAATTAAAATTATTTAACACATTATCGGTAATATACTCATGTTTATTTTATGTCTTCTCCTATTATACAAAATTATTTACATAAAATATTGAGAGTTGTGCATAAACAAATAACAATTAAATAGAAATACAAAAAACTTATGTTCAGGGCATGGCCTTCTAATACATTATCTCGTACTTACTTATAGCTGTCAATGTATTATGCAATTAATTTTCCCTTAGAATATAAAATCACTTTCAGCTATATAGAATATGCATACACTATTGTAAGTACTAACTAATCTCAAATACTGTAAAATACAATACATTATTTATATGTACAACAGACACCCACTGGTATGAATTCCATAAAAAAATATACCATAATTTTGGAATTATTAATGGTAGCACCCCTTCAATAGCGAGTATGACAAGAGTCACAAATTCTACAATTTACAATAAAATGGCACTAATAATGTGTCATTAACAACAATTTAGGTGAAATCTTGTTACAGACTAACCCTAAAAATATCGACGTTTACTAGGATAGGTACATCACATTTCTTTCACAGAAAATATTTACAATAATATATGTAATCATAGATTTCATCTAATAAAAATTTACATTATCACAGTTAAAATGTAACAAGTTTTCACAATATCCTGCTCAAAAGGCAGTTAGCTTGCTCCTGTCATACAAGCTTCAGGGCTAGCTCTTCACCATCGCGCTCTACTTCTTAAATGGAAATCTAATAAATTGAACGCACCTTCGTCGGGCTGATGTTGATAATAGTATTGTTGCTGGGGCGCTGCCTGCAGCGACGTCACGGGCGGCGGCGCAGGAGGTCGTGGCTTCTTAGGCGCGGCCGGCTGGGGCGCCACTACCGCCGATGGCGTCGGCTTATTCAAACTTGAACGACCCTTGTTCTTTCCTTTGTCATTTAGAGGTGTACTAGGCACATTGAGCACCGGCTTGTTAAGCCTTCTGGCTTCCTCATCTGCGTCATAAGTAGCTTCCTCGCTGCCGTCATATTTACGTTTTCTATCTTTATTCAAATTGTAATAACGGGGATCGTCCATCTCTTTCGTTTGAGAGGTAAGAAGACTCGACGATGCGCCGTGTATTTGATTAGCACCCAATAAGCCTGTCGCACTCATACTCGCTGAGGAGCTCATGACTGGATTACTCAGTGACATACCTGCGTTTATCACGTTTGTCGGCGCCATGGCTCCATTGGCACTTTGCTGTGTGGCATTGGTATCACATTTATTATGATCATTCGGTGTATAAGGCTTATTATTTGTTGTATTGTTAGTATTCGTTCTCGACCACGTCGATTTTCTGGCGCCTCTGCCGGCCGGCGGAGGAGAAGTGTCACGCTCTCCTTGTAAAAATTTCAAGTAAGAAGCCATGAATCCTGAACCGGGGCCCGTGACAGGAACATTAAATTTTTTATCCATAATTTTTGAAGTAGCGTCTTGTGAAGTGCTGTTAATGTTCTGCTGCTGTGAAGTGGGTGCTACCGACGATGCAGTATTTGCCCGTTGTTCTGCAAGGAAACCAAGTTCTTCCTCTATATTAGGTACTACCACCTTAGGCTGTTCCTCTTCACGTGTTTCAGGCGTCGAAAAAGATGACGAGGAAGCCGAAGGTGGAGTTTCGCTAAATGACGACAGTGGTGTTAACTCCACAGAAGATTGGAAATCAGGATGTGGACCTAGGTGGAAGGGCGGAAAGTAAGTTAAGGTATGTCCATGAGGCATGAGTGCTTGATGTTGATTAGCAAAATTAGTTGCATGTAAAGGGGCTTGTGAACCAAATGCTGAAGTACCAGGGAACATTTTTGGTGGAGGAGGTGGAAGATTCCACCTTTCAAAATCAAAATAGGTGCCATTTTGCTGCTGATTACTGGTTGAACTGTGTGCTGGTGGGGGAATTCTATTTGCCAAATAATCAGCCATCACAACATTAGACAATTCATTCATATTTGCATGAGGAACTGGTTTTTCAACACTCTTTCTTCTGGAGGGTACTTTGTTAGTAGCTATCGGAACTGTTACTGGTGGTTGGCTTTTGCTGGTTTTGACTTCTTGTAATTGACAACTTTGTTGCAAACTTTGCAAATTTTTTACTATACTCATGGGATCACCCCGGCAACTAGAAAGATCTTGTAAAGCTACATTATTACCATCAAAATAGTTTTGTTTATCTGGTAGACTTAGCACCCTACTGGAAGATTGACTCTGAGGAACTGATTCTTCATTATGAGTATTACTTTCTGCTACACCATTATTGTAACTATTACTACTGCTATTACTAGAATACTTTCTAGGACCTTGTCGGTCACCTTCCCAACAAGTTTGACCAGAAGACTGTGTTTGATTTCGTTCATATCTGCTTTCACTATAGGTTTTATTTTGTTCAAGGCCTAAAGCCCTAGTTATTACAGAAGGGTAAGCTACTTGATTGTTTTGAGATGGTGATCGTGCCACTGAAGCGTCTAAAGGAGATCGAGGTGCAGTGTTATTAACTTTATTGTAATGATCACTATGTGGTTGGGGAGAATTGATCGAGTTCATAGGACTATGATACATTGGATAGGCTGGACTTGACCCATGATCTAAAGGAGAAGTTTGTGGGGCTGCTTGGGAGGGACTTGGTCGCCTTGGTACAACTACACCACAATCTGGGCCATTTTGAGAACTACTACTGGAGTACCCGGTGTCTGTACTAGAACTACTTTTGGCTCTAACATGGTAATCCGATTCAATGTTGTTTCCACTTTGATAGTGCCTAAAACTAGAGTTTTGTGCGGTAGAATACTGCGAACTATTGATCCTATTTGTCTTAGATGAACTTCCAGTACTGCTACTATAATTCAATCTGCCTGGTGCATCCATTATGGAATAACTTATTGGGGATGACTGTGGCTGCACTTTCTCATTAGAATCACAACTTTTTCTTTGTTCATTACTTACTTCTGGATATATTTTACTTTGAGCTTTTGTCTGTACTTGCGGTGCTTTGACCGTAGGGGATACAAAATTACTTATACTATTAGTGATTTGTCTTGAAGGCTTTTCACTACTCGTATTTTTAGGTGACTGGGCATTGTAAATGGAAGCTGATGGCCTAGAGGTAGTACTGGAAGATGACCGGTAATCTTTACTGGGTGGAGTTGAGGAAGTGGTGACCGGTGGAGTTGACACTATACACGATTGCTGGGAATGAGCAGTTGAACTTGCAGAACTTGAATAGGACTTACTTCCTGCATAATCCTGTTGCGATGAGAGTTGACCACTCTTTGCACTGCTTGTACTATACGAATTATCAGTCTGATTCCCAAAAGATGATGGAGATTGAAAAAACGTTGATGATGATGTTGAGGTTGCTGGTTGTTTGGATGCAGTCGCCGGTGATCCAGATCTGTTTGTTTGTTTACCAGCACTTGAAATTTGAGAGTTCAAATGGTTATTTAGAGTTTGTGCTGCAGCAAAATGTGCATTAAAGTTCTCATATGTTGCTGATGCTTTTGTTGTAGCTGGGCTTGGAGATGAGGGCACAACACTTTCATGGGGTAAAATACCAAATGGGCTTGGCAGTTGGTTATTTCCTTGCCAACTTAATCCAGTAGTGCTGCCTGGGGTTGATGACTGGTCAAAGAATGATGTTCCTTGTGCTGCCAACTGTTGATGTGAATAATTTTCTCTTAAGGTTGATAGTTCCGATTCTACTGAAGATTGTTTAGATGCAGCTGCAGCCTGCGCTTGAGCTATAACTTGGCGATGCTGCGCTTGAAGAGAAGAACTGTAGTGTGCAGGTTTGGGGTTTGCATGATGAAACAGTGGTGAAAATACTGCGTCATACCCAACAGCTGGGGGAGACAAAAATCCTGCAGGGTTGAAGGGTGAAGCTGTTGATGAGCCAAGTTGTCCTGCTAATGATGCTGTAGTATGTGCTGCTTGAAGAAGCAACTGACTTGTCGTTGATGGCACTGATTGGCTGCCTAATCCAGAGCCACCACTTGCTAGGTGGTGATGAAAATCCCCACTTGCAGCACCGGCCTGAACCCCTGCTAACCGATTGTATGAATATGCTGACCATGGTCCTACTGGATCCATTACCACCTCCGTGATGCTCAAATTTCAATGTATGTAATATGTCAATAGAAGTCCACACTTTCATCCATAGTTTGTAACACACAATCAATTGTATGTATAGTTACTAGCACTATTTTGGAACACTGGAACTCATGTTTAATTTACATACTCTTCACAGAGAAAACACTCCTGAAAATAAAGAAAAAGAATGTTAGTATCAAAACAACACATTTCGTAAAAGTTCTAAGTAAAACAAGAGACTTTGATCCAATAAGAACAGAATAATGTCTATCGTAGTAAAAACAATGTAGATTATCGATAAAAACTCGATATTTTCAAATCTAATTGGGGAATAACATAAAATAAAGCATCGACCCCTAAGAATAAAAATACTCCGGCGCTACACTACACAAGCGTCACAGTGACGGCACAATACAGATTGGCATTTTACACCGCCAGTTAATACTAAGTTAGCATTTGTTTGAAGAAACATACCATCGCCTTGGTTTTCCACAACCATATATCAATGTGGTTTCGGAGGACGCTCACACGACAGATAACATCATAAATATGGCCTCGACTGGTCGAGTGCTCGTTGCGACGGGTTTTGTCTATTGTGAAATGAAAAGCAATTCAAGTCATAGGTTGCTCACAACAGATCACTTTTTGTTTTACACTATACAATATCAAATCTTCTGCCGTCGTTATACTGACAATAATATTTCAACAAACCAATAACTTTATTTACAAGTGAGAATACGACAACGTTTCGCCTTTCACATTAATCGCCGCCATCTTACTTGTCGAATATCTGTCGGTCGGTCGAACGAACGAACGACCGCACACAAAACAAGCGGTACAGCGCCATCTAGAAAATTATTTCTGAAACAAAGTTAATTTAAAGTCCATTTTTTTCAATTTTAACCTTTTTGGCCATAGTATTATATGTTTCTATACTACCTCTAAAATACAATAAAAATTCTAGATTTGTTAGAAACATTTAATCAGCGACCAATCTGTGCAACCTAGAAGAAAATATTGAAGTTAGCGCAATTTCCGTTTGTAAGTAACGTTTTGTTCACAGGTTTTGTTCATCTGTGAATTCCCCGATGTTGTCTATTTAAAAAAAAGAGTAGCGTTTTCAAATTGTTTTTTTAAACTTTTACTTTTAACATTCTTATTTTATTAAGTGAAAGAGAACAATGAACGACGGTATTTATTTTATTTTAATGAGATTAAAATCAGCTCCAAGGTACATATTAAGAAAGCTTTTTTCATAATTTGATTTTATGGCCTCATGAATTCTTTATCAATGGCCTAATGACCTATAATATCTATCGTCATCATACATCGCGTTTTGAACGGGACTGTCCCTTTTCGCTTGTTCGTCCCAGTGTTCTCGAGGCAAGGTTCGGAAAGTCTAATTGGCCCGTTTTCAGTAAGGCTCACATTCAGCAGTGATAAAATTGAAAATTTATAACTGAGAAGCTTTTCTGAACGTCTAACATAGTTACAGGATTTCAGTATATGTCTTCGGGAAGTGCTACGGGAAGGGAAGGTTTCCTAATGTTATCTCGAGATTTACTAGTTCCCTTGATATGTCAACAAACTAATCTTAGTTTCGAAGCAGGAATTTTTCCCAGTGCTTTAAAAGGTTCCCTAATCACGCCTGTGCACAAGGGCGGCAACATGAGCGATGTCAATTACTATCGACCGTTATCTGTATTACCATCACTCTCTAAAGTAATCGAAAAGCTACTAAATAAAAGACTCACAAGCTACTTGAACAGATACTGTATTCTTGCTAATCATCTATATGGATTCAGGCGAGGGATCTCAACATAGAATGCCGTTACAGCATTGACGTTTGAAATTACAGCTAAGGTTGACAAGGGATTTAAATGCATTACAGTATTTTTAGAACTTAAAAAGGCATTTGACATCGTTTCTGTCCCAAACCTTCTGCAGAGGCTTGATGCTATAGGTATTAGAGGTACAGCTATTTCCCTCTTCGATAGCTATCTCCGAAGTAGGAGAAAGCAGGCCAAAATAGGAAATGCGTTCAGTGATGAGGAATATTTAGTCTTCGGGGTTCCGCAGGGAAGCGTGCTCGGTCCACCGCTGTTCTTGGTGTATATCAATGAACTCTGCGACCTAAAGATCAGCGGTGGGAGGATCGTCGCGATCGAACATGCCATGTGTCAATGTCATCATAATGTATGTGATGTAGGGTAGGTCTTGTATCATTTAATTTCCTCTATGTCTTGTATATATCCCTAAACATGATAGGGGAATGAAAAGAAGCGTGGCATAGTAGCATCTCGTATCTCCTTGATTGATTATAGTTGCCCTAGTCAACGGCACGAACTATTTTTTTGTGCGGGGTTAATATGCATACTATCTCATCCGACAACACGTGCGTACGAATTAGTAAGTTCTTTTGCAAGTTTGTAGCGAAATGGATGATGATTTAGGACGAAAACGAGCGCACGAAATTTTATAAGCAGACCTTTGGGAGTCTAGATAACATGAAAAAACGAATATATATTTTCAATATAAAATTATTTGCATTGTTGAACTACTAAACTATCCCTGTATGGTGGCTGTTTTGCAATGTTCCTTCTTATTTACGCCCAAAGATGCGTTAAAATTAAACGGAACAGGGTGTATCAGCAACGTTTGTAACAATATAGCGTAAAATTTAGTGTCCAAACTACAGCGTTGCCAGAACGTAACTTTTGTTACATTTTACGTAACTTTTGACCGTCTCATGTAACCTCCATGTAACACGACACAAAATGTAACTTTTACGTAACTTTTAGAACTTACTAAAATATTAAAATATTTGCCCGCAAACAAAAAATAATCGTGAAACGAAACGCATCTAATAAAGTTTTGTTCGTCGTGTTGTCAGTAAATCAACAACAAAGTCGTCTTGCAAAGTTGCAAACTGAAATAAGTTTATTTTTGTATCAATCGTTAACTAAATATCAAGATTATCAAGTAGCATGATATATGTGTGCCATGCACTGCACATGGCTTCAAGAAGTTCATTTGGATATTTATTACTCATTTTTAAGTAACTTTGGTTTCGTTTACAAGAACTAGAGTGGGATTAATATCTACCGGCCGGCGTAACCTAGATTTGATTTTATTTATCGATATTTTCGCTAATGCGACCAAATAGGTACCTAGCTACATAGTTGTTTCTAGTTGTAATTTGAATGTTCTGAACTAAACGCCACGGATTTACCCGTGGTAGTCGCGGAGGAGGGCCCGTCCGCATTCCGCTACCTAATTAGTAGAAAAAAAAAACAAATTGTAGTATTTTATTATTTTAGTGTCGTTTTCCACATAAAATAAGGTAATTTAACTTTTCTCATGAAAATGTAACTTTTTAAGGTGTCTCATGTAACATTTGACTATCTGCCACTGGCAACACTGCCAAACTAGTAATAATGAGACACGTCCATTGTCCAAAGTGTTACAAAGTGGTGTAGAAGAAGAACCAAAATGGTACAATTGTGGACCCGGCTACATGTTATTACATTCCTGTCCGCGCACGCACTACATTACAGCCACTATAATTCATAAAAGATAGCTTGATTCCTGCGACAGCTGTCAGTATCAATACAGTAACAATAGCGCTTGACAGGCTAACAATACCTTAGCAAGTATACATATACGTCAGTTTGACATATGTCGCGGAGATCAATCTATCATAAAAGAAGTATAGTGCCCGCCGTATATTAGTTTACTTTTTGCGCCTGCCGCTGCGCTTCGGTTGAGTTATTCCACGACAATTAGGAGACGAAAAAAAATAATTGTGCTTCGAATTTTTGCAGTTACATAATATTTATTTGAGGCAGCCCCGGTAAGTAATTAAGAATACTTGTGTTGGGCCCACTGACTTAGAAACCTATGGACTTGCCATACCTACGAAATTAGCGTGCATACCTACAAAATCGGGAACTTAAGATGGCTGCTCATTTTTGTTTTTTCTCGCATCACACTGTTTTATACAACACGAGGGCATGATTTTCCTATTAATTTCCAAACTCAGATGACCAAAATACCTAGTTTCTAGACGTATTTCTTTTTTAAAACAACAAAAATATTTTAGCAACTGTTTGATAGCACAACTACACAGATATACCTATATATACGGAAAACAACTACCTACCACCACAAAACCGCAGAGTACTTTCGGCATTAACCATGGCGAGCGGTCACGCACAGACATGATTTTGACGTCACTCAAAAGTGTTGCTATGTTTAGTCCTTGACAAAAATTTAGATGTCTCTCTTTTCATATACAGCTCTTGGTTAGTTAAAAAGAGACAAAACGCTTTTTGAGATGCGTGTGTCGATATTATAGATATTTGTATAACTATTCTTCATAAAGTAGAATATGCCGTATCCATAGTTTTCCTACATCTTTGGTTGGACCTGACTCGCTCCTACTACTGTAGCATTTTATAATCTGTGCTCCTACCCTCATTTTAAACATAACAGCAATTTCGAATAAAACACATTTGAATAAAAGAAACAAATGGAAAGCGCGGGAAACTTTCAACTTGGCGGACGCGTATTTTTTGGATTGAAATTTAAAACAAAATTTTAACCTGTTATAATAATATTTATTTGGAAAAAGTTCACAATTATAGTAGTATTAGTTAGATTTAGTTTTGTACGGTAGTGGTAAGTTTTTCAATTGTCTTTAGCGTGTAAGGATGAAAGACCGCCCGACCCGGGGGACTTTGTTACCCCGGCGGGAGCATTTGTCACAGTACAATCAAATGAAACGGGTATGGACACTGATGGGTCGTCTTCGGCTCGCAACTCAAAAAGAAGCCGCGTGCTAGTCTGTAAGCAATGCATTAAACGTCGTCATACCCGTAAACAGCACGGTTCCGAGTCTTCGGGTTGTGGTTGTACAGACTCACACTCTGCTGAAGTCGTGGAATCTGCGCCTATCCATGTAGTAAATAAAATTTCTAATGTATTGCCTAATGATATTCCCGCTCCTTCCATGGTTAATCCCACTCAGATTGGTAGAAAAACCTACGATAAAACGGACAGCGCGCCTTTTGTAATACATGTACAAAGAATATTAAATTCACCAGATGATAGTACGACATTGCACCCAATCACATTTGGCAAGTTTTTAAAGCACAAAGCCTTCCAAAACATTATTAATGGTAGCGTCAAAAAAATCGGGCGCAATAAGATTTCATTATCCTTTTCTACTTTCCTTGAAGCAAATTCAGGTCTTACCAAAACGAATGTTTATGTGTTATAATGCTTTACCTGTAGAGCTATATATTTTCCCCACCATACAGTGCTTCAATTGTTGTAGATTTGGTCACACTAAAATTCAGTGCAGGTCTAAACCCCGTTGCTATAAATGTGGCCAAGGCCATACTGGAGACAGTTGTGATAGAGAACAGGAAAGTACATCTAGCTGCCTTTGCTCTGGACCTCATTTTGCTATTAATAAGTCTTGCCCAGAATACTCAAGCCAAAAATTAATCAAAACTTACATGGCACAAACTTCAGTGTCTATGCTGAAGCTGCAAAAATTCATCCCCCAATAACAAAATCACCCTCCAAAAACTTTGCAAATAATGCTTCAATCTCTTCACCTATTAAAACACCTGCTTCAAATAGCTATAAAAGACAGTCTTCCTCAAACCTCACTCTCTTCCTAAAACTGTACAATGTTTTAATAAAGTGGCTCATAATGCCATCATTAAGGATTTTAATATTCCCCAGCCGTCAAATGGTTGTGCTTTTTCCAACAATAATAATAATGACATAAAAGACACAACTTTCTCTATAAACGATTTTCTTTCTGCATTACATAATCTTCTCTCTCAGTTCAATATTTCACCGTCCAACGTAGCCCCAACTTTCTATGAATCTCAATCCATTCATAATGGGCAACACATCCAAAATAATACAGTGGAACTGCCGCAGTCTAATAAACAAAAAGAGTGATGTTATACCTACATATTTTAAACAAATATGAGCCATTTGCCTTTGCATTAGCAGAGACTTGGCTCAAACCTTATCATATTTAAAAAATCAATGGTTATTTAACCATTAGAGAGGATAGATCTGATGGGTATGGTGGAGTAGCTATACTTATCAAGAATTCTATCCCATTCTCTTCTATTACATTGCCTCCTCACAGTGAGGAAATTTCAATTGTAGCTATTATAGTGCATCATACTTGTCTTGTTTCTATTTATGTTCCTCACCCTTCTTCTTCTATTCTGCAAGAGATGAACAATTTCTTTTCTTTTCTTCCAAAGCCATTCTTAATATTGGGGGGACCTTAATTGCCATCACCAATTGTGGGGTTGTTCGACTTCTACTTGTTATGGGGTTGAATTACTAGATATAATAGACCTACATAATTTATGCATTTTGAACTCAGGAGCTGCTACACGTCGTTGTAGTCCCAATCAGAACCAAAGTGCAATTGACCTTTCTATCTGTTCACAAAGCTAAGCTTCTTCATTAACTTGGGATATTCTAACTTCCACTTATGGTAGTGACCATTTCCCAATAGTCCTATCTTATCCTCTTTCTAAACCAAAGGCACCATTAAGGAGATCTAATTTAAAACATAAACTACCTAATAGAAATACTAATGACTGGAACAAATTTAGAAGCATTGTTGACAGAAAACTTTGCACCTTGCCTGTTATTGCTGATGGCAATGAAAATAGTTGTGCTGAAGCTTTAGCACATATATTAATTGCAGCGGCGGATGAAGTTTATCCTTTAAAAAATAACAACATGAGCACAATTCCTTCACCTCCATGGTGGGACTCCGAGTGCACAGAATTGATTAAAAAACGTAAAGAGGCTGAATTTAATTATAACCATGATATGTCTGATATTAATTTTGTAAATGTTAGTAACCTAATTAATGAAACTTCTAAAATATTTAAGAAGAAAAAATTTGAATTTTGGCTTAACTTTTGCTCATCAATTTCACCGAACACTCACCCTACGATCGTCTGGCGCAATATCTGTAGATTTAAATCAATTTATCACAACCCTTCTCCTATTCCTGATTCTTTAGCCAGTGATTTTTTAGATAAATTAGCTCCTCCTTGGGTTCCTGAGGCTATTAACCCTATCCTATCCCCCATATCCAATAACCAAAACACATCCGACGCTAGATCATCCATTCTCTCTCACTGAATTAAAGGGTATTATTCATAGAACTAAGGATTCTGCGCCAGGCATTGAAGGCATCCCGTATTCCTTTTTTAACCGACTTCGCAAAAAAGGAGGAGGTTTTCAATTCGACTGTATTTTTTTATTTGTGTTACCTCAGAACTTGTTACTGGGTGAACCGATTGTGATGTTTTTTTTTTTATTTGAAAGCTGGTGCTTGTCATGTGGTCCAATTTGATCAAGAGCTGATCAAGAACTTCGGAGATATACATCAGAACTCTTCAATAAATGACGGCAAATCACTCGGGATAGCTGCAATCGTATGTCTGTTTATTGTTTACATAATTTCATGACATAAGATCACACTAGCACGCTCTAAAGGGGTACGCAGGCGTGAACAGTTCACCCTGGTATACTCTAATTCCACCGTTTTTGTTTAAGCTTCTTGTTTCTGGGTTAATCTATTCTGGCTTCACTTTGGAGAATTGGTCCGATAGGTACCCCCAACTAAAAAGTGAAAAATAAAAAACTTTTTAACAAAAAATACAACTGACTTCCACCCTAACACTACAAAGTGAAAAATAACTTCGATTTCGGAAGTCGGTGTGTAGTGTTAGGATGGAAGTCGGTTGTATTTTTTGTTAAAAAGTTTTTTTTGCTAATTTGAATGACAATGTCCTCAATTATTATTTAGAACTTATCAATTCTATTATGAATACAGGAAACATCCCTGTTGAATGGAAAGTTGGAAACGTCAAATGGTGTTGCCATTCCTTAAACCAAATAAAATTCCATCAGAAGCTGCCTCGTACCGGCCCATAGTTTTGTCTTCAATTCTGATGAAATTATCTGAACACATAATTAAGAATCGCCTAGAATGCAGTGTTTCTTTCGGGTACTACTCCGGGGGAGCTTTACTGCCCCCCCCCCCTCCCCTCCCGGGGCTTTTAGAACTTATCAATAGCAATAGGTTGTCGCTCGATCACTTTCGCGTGTCTACAGCAGATTTAAGTATATTCGCGACGAATGTCCCTACAATTTGGCAAATTATTTAAACCTGATATCATTTTAGAGCTGGAAACCCTTTATTGACGTGAAGTGGTACTTAATCATCCAATCAGGAATTTAGTACTGCATGACATAACAAAGTAACCAATCAGAAACCAGAATAGCGCTTAGAAAGATCATCCCTTTTCCTCTAACGCTATCCCATAAGGCTCTCCCACTCTCTCAACAGCTGTTTATAGATAGTAATTTGGCGAAATTTGTAGAATGAAAATTATAGCTGTGTCCTTATCGTTAAGTGTACGCAAGAAAAAAGCCACGAAGATTATGATATTTGTAAAGAATATTATTCTTCGTGGCTTTTTACAATGTTACTTAGACAATTTTGGTTCAGCCTATAGCATCTTTTATTTATTAAAATATTAATAATAATTGGAATTGATTTTAAATATTACTTTGTTTCCTTTATTTACTCCGCCCCCCCAGATCTCTTTACCGCCCCCCGGAGAACTTTGCCTGAAAGAAACACTGCTAGAATGGTATGTTGAAAGTAAGGGTCTTTTGGCTGAATCACAATATGGCTTTAGAATAGGTAAAAGTACCACTGACTGCATAAGTATTTTTTCATCCGATATTCGGATACCTTCTCTGACAATAAATCCACCGTTGCAGTTTTCCTAGATATTAATGCAGCATATGATAATGTCGTATTATCAGTTTTACGAAATAAATTAAGAGGCTTAGAGGTTCTTCAATATGCCGACGATTTATTATTATATAATTCAAGTCAATCTGTTGAACAAGTTAGCTGTTCTATTATTTCTGCTTTATTTATTTATATTTATATATACTTTATTGTACACCAAGATAAGACAATACAAAAGAAACATTAAAAATTAAAACAAACATACAATAGGCGGCCTTATCGCGCTCTGCGATCTCTTCCAGGCAACCTTGAATGGATAGAGATAGCCTGGACACGACATGGGGTTGCACTTGGTGCCAATTTCAAATCATACAGGAAGAGAATTATGCCCTTAGTAAACCTTTTCTTTAAGGGAATACTTATTCCAGTTAAGGATAGATTCAGATATCTAGGTGTAATATTCGACTCTAAATTAAGCTGCGACTCCCAGCTCCGACCTCATTGCGATTATTTATTTATTAACAATATATGTTAATAAATGTGAAAATCACTTAAACATGCTCAGATGCCTTTCAGGTGTGTGGTGGGGTGCACATCCCTTTTCTTTGAAACTCATTTACAACGCAATCATCAGAAGCATTCTGGATTATGGATTGTTCGTTCTAGAACCTGGTAGCGTTATGGCTTTTAAAAAGTTGGATCGAATCCAGTCAAAGGCATTACGTATCATTTCGGGTGCCATGAAATCTAGTCCCATTAATGCACTACAAATCGAATGTGGGGAAACTCCTTTATGCCTCAGAAGACAATTCCTGTCTGACAAATATTTATTCCGGATTCTTCAGTTCTCAACTCACCCTCTCATTCCTAAACTGGAATCTTTAATGTTTCAAATTGAATCTTCAGTTTACTGGTCCCATAAACGTGCTCCTTGTATAGTTGAAAGCTATAAAAAAATCCTCTCACTTTCTTCACCTATTCACCGTTCCAATAAACTTCCCCTATTTAACAACAGTTTTGAGAGTTTACTGCTCACTTCCAATATTAAATACTAGCACTCTGCCCGCGACTTCGTTCGCGTGATTTCGTATATGCTATAAATGATATTCTTATATGCAATTAGTGAAGGCGACTAAAAATTAGCTATTATTAAAACAATAAAAAATGGGTATCGTAGATATACAGGGTTTATTGGATTGAGACGATTCGTTATTTGACTTTAAGAATAATAAATTTTAGGTTACCGCCACAAAGTAAAATCCTCCCCTAAAAACTTATCAACCCCTTTTTGCCCCGTTGGGGCTCGAGTTTTGAAAAACCTAAATATGCTATTCACTCTTTTCTTTTCTTTTTTATTTATCGTTTATGTTAGTCAGATAGCGCAGTGAGATACCTCAAAAAAAACTTTAAAGCCACTAACCCTATCTGAGAGAGAGTTTTAAAAATGTTTTATGTAAATTTTGAGTATCAACCTTATCCCCAAGGAATTTGATTTTACATACAAACTATTTTTTACCCTTACCCTTAAAGGTTGAATGGCCGCAAAATTGTGCCTTGGTGCTCCCCTAGAACCCCACGTCAGAAAAGAAAACCCTGTCCAGTAAGATTCTTACCTTGAGTTAGTTTAGAAAAACTTATAATGACAACCTTTATTGTATCCTTATGTTGGTATTTGCGCCAAGTTTAAAATTTATTTTTTGAAAAAATAAGATTCTTCAAAAAAACTTTTAACACCCCGTAAACCGTATTTTGGGAGTAGATAAGTAAAACTAATGATGACAACCTTTATTGTTTTTTTAGGTTGGTATTTATGTCAAGTTTCATGTTTATTTACCCAAGAAATCAGATTCTTACATACAAACTTCAACACCCCCTAAATCATCATTTGGGCATAGTTTCGAAAAATTAATAAAGAAAACCTTTATTGTTTACTTAGGATGGTATTTATGACAACTTTCAAATGTATTAACCCAATAAATAAGATTCTTTAAAAACACTGTAATACCCCCTAAATCGTCTTTTGGGGGTAGTTGCAAAAAACTAATAACGAAACCTTTATTGTTTATTGAGGTTGGTATTTATGCCAAGTTTCAAGCCTATTAACCGAAGATATAAGATTCTGCAAAACAATTAACATCCCCTAAATCATCTTTTGGGGGTAGTTTCGAAAAACTAAAAATGAAAGCCTTTATTGTTTATGTCAAGTTTCATGTTTATTAACTGAAGTAATAAAATTCTTCAAAAAAGATTAAACACCCCTTAATCGAATAATGACAACCTTTATTGTTTATTTAGGTTGGTATTTATGTCAAGTTTCATGTTCATTTACCCAAAAAATCAGATACTTCCGTACAAACTTCAACACCCCCTAAATCATCATTTGGGCATAGTTTCGAAAAATTAATAAAGACAACCTTTATTGTTTACTTAGTATGGTATTTAAGTAATGAGATTCTTCAAAAAAGATTTAACACCCCTTAATCGTCTTTTGGGGGTAGTGTCAAATAATAATAATAACAACCTTTATTATTCATATAGGTTAGTATTTGTAGCAAGTTTCAAGTTTATTGACCCAAGAAATCAGATTTTCCATACAAACTTCAACACCCCCTAAATCGACTTTGGGGGTTGTTTCAAAAGACTAATAATGATAACCTTTATTGTGGTTAGTTTTTATGTCAAGTTTCATGTTTATTAACTTAACGATTTAAGATTCTTCAAAAAAAAAGTAACATCCCCGAAATCATGCTTTGGGGGTAGTTTCGAAAACTAACAAAGAAAGCCTTCATTATTTATTTAGTTTGGTATTTATGTCAAGGTTCATGTTTATTGACCCAATAAATCAGATTTTTTCATACAAAGTTCAACACCCCCTAAATCATCATTTGGGGGTAGTTTCGAAAAACTAATAATGTCAATCCTTATCATTTACTTAGAATACTATTTGTGCTAAGTTTCAAGAATTTCGGCCGAAGGAATTAGATTTTTCATACAAACTTTCAACCCCCTTTTTACCCCCTTAGGGGTGGAGTTTGACAATGAAAGCCTTTATTTTTTATTTAGATTGGTATTTATGTCAAGTTTCAAGTTTATTAACCCAAGATATAAGATTCTTAAAAAAAAAATAACATCCCCTAAATCGTCTTTTAGGGGTACTTTCAAAAAATATGAATTGCTACCTTTATTATTCATTTAGGTTAGTATTTGTGGCAAGTTTCAAGTTTATTGACCCAAGAAATCAGATTTTTCCATACAAACTTCAACACCCCCTAAATCATCATTTGGGGGTAGTTTCAAAAAACTAATAATGTCAATCCTTATTATTTACTTAGAATACTATTTGTGCTAAGTTTCAAGAATTTTGGCAGAAGGAATTAGATTTTTCATACAAACTTTCAACCCCCTTTTTACCCCCTTAGAGGTGGAATTTCCAAAAATCCTTTCTTAGTGCACACTTACGTCACTTGAGGAACCTTTCTGCCAAATTTCATGCTTCTAGGCGTAGCAGTTTTGGCTGTGCGTTGATTGATCAGTCAGTCAGTCAGTCAGTGAGTCAGTCCTTTCGCTTTTATATATATAGATAGATAACTGTGTAAGTAAATCAGATCCCGATTGTCATTTAAGTTTTAATACATTTCTGATTGAACATTCAGACTGCCAGCATATTTTTACGGATGCCGCCAAGCGTTCTCCTACGGGTTGTGTTGGGATTGGTACCTACCATACTCAATACAACATTGTGCAAAAAATAAAACTACTTCCGCAGACTTCAGTTTTTACTGGAGAATGTTTTGGAATTCTTAAAGCTTTAGAATATTCACGTGTTTTTAAGCTCAAAAAAGCTATATTTTTTACCGATTCGCAGAGTGCACTTCTAGCCATCAGTAAATCCCCTTTCGAATACAAATTTCAGTCACCTGTAGTTTATGCAATACGAGAACTTGTGTTCAGAACCATCTCTGAGGGTAACACACTGCTATTTGCCTGGATTCCAGCCCATTCTGGAATTCAGGGCAATAATGTAGCTGATGCACTCGCTGGTGACGCGGTGCAATGTGGGGACTTATTTCCTTATAAGAACTTTAGCTATGACCTCGAGACAGTGCCAAAGAATTTTCTTCGGGACACTTGGAAGGTACCTTGGGATATCAGCAGCAAATCCAAGGGCCGTTACTTTTCTTTTATCCAACCCTAGATTCCGACAAAACCGTGGTTTGGCAAGGCGGAGACCTCCATTTTAATACGGTTGAGACTGGGCCATGTTTGCTCTCCAGCTCACCTTGCCAAACTTCATATTATCGACGACCCCAATTGCTCGTGTGGCACAGACGTAGGTGACTTAGATCACATATTTTTCATGTCCTTTACATGACCGTTCTTCCTTTCTATGTAACCTCTTGTCCCTTCGTATTCCTTTTCCTACCTCAACCCTTTCTTTACTCTATGGATTTTTGTGTCCGAAATAAAGATATTCTATTCTTTACTTTGTACAAATAGCTTTCCTGTGTATAAATGTATAGTCTCATTCATCACCTTAAATAATATTAAGTTGTAATTTTCGTCATTGTAATTTGCTCATTATTTATTTGTTAAGTCATTACCATTAAAATATACTGATCCTATATATCCATCCTTTCCTAAATTCCGATAATTTAATATTTATATTTTTTTTTAATTTGGTTTCCCTACCTCTAATTATTAATAACTAGCTGTCCCACGCGGCTTCGCTCCCGTCAACTGGGTACCTACCCATCCACCCTACATACATGATTGTTGCGTAACTTAAACCGTTTACGCAGCGCACGCAACGGATGCTCTCAAAAAGGAATAATTTTGCCCGTTTTTGCAACATTTTTCATTTATGCGCCGCTCCTATTGGTCGTAGCGTGATGTTATATAGCCTATAACCTTCCTCGATAAATGGACTATCTAATACAAAAAGAATTTTTCAATTCCAACCAGTAGTTCCCGAGATTAGCGCGTTCAAACAAACAAACAAACAAACTCTTCAGCTTTATAATATTAGTATAGACTAGCTGTCCCACGCGGCTTCGCTCCCGTCGACTGGGTACCTACCCATCTACCCTACATACATGATTGTTGCGTAACTTAAACCGTTTACGCAGCGCACGCAACGGATGCTCTCAAAAAGGAATAATTTTGCCCGTTTTTGCAACATTTTTCATTTATGCGCCGCTCCTATTGGTCGTAGCGTGATGTTATATAGCCTATAACCTTCCTCGATAAATGGACTATCTAATACAAAAAGAATTTTTCAATTCCAACCAGTAGTTCCCGAGATTAGCGCGTTCAAACAAACAAACAAACTCTTCAGCTTTATAATATTAGTATAGACTAGCTGTCCCACGCGGCTTCGCTCCCGTCAACTGGGTACCTACCCATCTACCCTACATACATGATTGTTGCGTAACTTAAACCGTTTACGCAGCGCACGCAACGGATGCTCTCAAAAAGTAATAATTTTGCCCGTTTTTGCAACATTTTTCATTTATGCGCCGCTCCTATTGGTCGTAGCGTGATGTTATATAGCCTATAACCTTCCTCGATAAATGGACTATCTAATACAAAAAGAATTTTTCAATTCCAACCAGTAGTTCCCGAGATTAGCGCGTTCAAACAAACAAACAAACAAACTCTTCAGCTTTATAATATTAGTATAGATAAAACAACCTGACGTGACATTGGCTGAATGCACAAACCGTGCGAAGCAAACAGAAAAAAAAGAAACAAACGTAAGAAAGTAATAATAAATAAAAAAGAAGCAAACATAATTCCATCCATTAATAAAATTAATACTACAAAATTGACAGTAGGACATATCTACTTGTGCCAATCTTTATTCTATACTATCCTTACATATTATAGAACAAAGCCACTACCCGCTGCCTGTCCCTATGTGTGCTTAGATCTTTAAAACTACGCAACGGATTTTGATGCGGTTTTTTGTAGTAGATAGAGTGCTTCAAGAGGAAGTTTTATATGTATAATACACGCGGGCGAAGCCGCTGGCAGAAGCTAGTATACTATATAATATTATGAAGAGGAAAGATTTATATGTTTGTATTGTTACGAGCTGGGGTTCAGGGATAAATTAATTAAACAGCAGACTTCAATTAATCACTGTTTATTACAAAAACACTTTTAAACAATTCTATTACTTCGCACTTCTTTCCGCTTTGATCGCTCTGTATCGCTTCTCAATCGAAACTGACCCACGACGAACCCGACCGCTCTTTATAAAGCACGGATGAAGTTTCTAGAACGTTCCACACTGTTCCACATAATTCGAGAAACTTCCAGAACAATCGACTTTCGAACTCATTGTTCCCGAAGCGACTAGAAACTTCCAGAATGTTCGGTTCGAACCTTCTGGAAAATTCCATTCGACACGAGCTTTCGAGAACATTAGTTCCGCTATTCAATACTAGATGGCGCCACTAGTTACTACCTAGTTCTTCCTCTCGTTACTAGATGGCGTTGGCCTATCTTGTAACATTGCCTCCCTCTTAGACATGCTCGTCCCGAGCATTGTTAGACCCATGATAACGGGCCAACCGATCCATATGAACGACCTTTGATGCACCTCGGGGTCCCTTTTGAATTCGGTAGGTGACGTCATTGATCTTGGTAACTACGCGATAAGGTCCATCCCATTTTGCTTGTAATTTAGGCGATTTTCCTTTGCTCCGTGCCGGGTTATGTAACCATACAAGAGATCCTTCATCGAAGCCCTTATTGTTCGCTTTCCGATCGTAGCGGGTCTTCATCCTCTCAGACATCTGTTGACCTGTCTGTCTCATGTGCTTATAAATCTTTGATGCACCTCTACTACGATTGTGTGGTCCTTTCACCGCCGCACCCACACAACTTGTACATTTGCGGCACCATTCCTTAACGTCTTCTCGACAATGTATCCAGTAAAATCGTTCTCGGATCTTGATCAGAGTCCTCTTAACTCCCATGTGACCCCCTGCACTACCAGTGTGATAGAGCTGTAGGACCTCAGGCACCTTAACTTTAGGTACGACCATTTGTAGATGACACTGGTCACCGCCAGCAGAAGTGGGAGACCACTTCCGGCACAGAACTCCATCCTGGATAACCAAGCTTTCCCACTGTGCCCAATAACTCTTGGTGTTAGAACTCATTGCTGCAACATCACTCCACTGAGGCCTCGGAGCTCCTGATTTCTTCCATTCGAGGATCGGGTTTATGTCTCTGTCTTCCTGTTGAGCACTCTGCAAGATTCCCTTCCAATCTTCGCCACGATCCGTCCTCAACATTCTCACAAATGTCGCCTGCTCAGCCTCTTGCCTGGCACAGGGCTTACATTGATCGGAACACGACCTACGTGAGAGAGCATCTGCATTACTGTGTGGTGTTCTGTTCCCGTTACATGATTGTGACTCACACACAAATTGTGAGATTGAGTTCCTTGGGGCTCTTTCATCACCAGCCACTAACTGCCACTTACTCCTGGCGTCTACTGGTTTTCTTGCTGCTGGTGACTGACTTCCACAATGGGGACTCCTTTGCTTTGGGCAGCTCAACCGGATGTGGCCTCTCTCTCCACAGCTATAGTACCGGGGTGAATTCACAACCTGCCTTATGCGGTGAGCTCGATCGTCCCGCCGTACAGCTTCCACCTCCAAAGCGTAGGCTAGGGCGTTCTTAAGGTTCTTAAAATGGCCTAGCCTTACGGCAGCCCTTACCTCCAGGTCACGGATCCCATCCGTGAAAAACTGTACGAGATTCCCGTCGATCAGCACAGGTGAAGACTTGTAAGCCTTCCGGACCAGCCTTTCTACCTCCAGAGCCCATTGCTGTAAGGTTTCACCAACACGTTGCGATCGGTCCTTTAGCTGGGCGCGAAACACATGTTCCAGATGCGCGTCGCCGTATCTAGCTTCCAATGCTTCCAGAAGCTTTTCGAAAGTAACGTCCTGTCCAAGTGCCTCTAACACAATCAAGGCCTGGTCGCGAAGACCCAAGGTTAGAGCAGTCAAGGCCTGTTCTTTGGTCCACCTATTCGATTTCATGACGGCCTCGAACTGTATCTTGTAGGCAGACCATGACGAAGATCCGTCGAATGGTGGCACTTTAAAACCACCTGGCGAAGGCGCAACTACCGCAGGTGCCACGGCCTCTCCTCCAGATTTGAGCCCACGAACAATCCTTTCCAATTCGGCGATACGGATCTCCTGCTGCTGGATCTGGTCCTTTACCTCTTTCATCTCCTTACCAATGGCTCCGCGGAGGTCCTTAATCACCAAGAGCTGCTCCTCCTGACGGCGAATCTGCTCCTCCTTGTCACGCTGCAGCTGCTCTTCCAAGCGGCGAGCCTGCTCCTCTTGACGGCGAGCCTGCTCCTCCTGACGGCGAGCCTGTTCCTCCTTGTCGCGCTGCAGCTGCTCTTCCAAGCGGCGAGCCTGCTCCTCCTGACGGCGAGCCTGTTCCTCCTTGTCGCGCTGCAGCTGCTCTTCGAAGCGGCGAACCTGCTCCTCCTTGTCGCGCTGCAGCTGCTCTTCCAAGCGGCGAGCCTGCTCCTCATGACGGCGAGCCTGTTCTTGCATGAATGCCATAAGGGCGGCTAGGTCAGGCGACGCCGATGATTGAGCTGGTTCTGCTGCAGCCGCGGAGTCTCGATGTCCACTTGATGACGGTGAGGGAGCGTCTCCAAAGCGCCTCTGGTCTACGTCTTGCTGGCGCTGACTCCTGGTGCGCATCCCTTCCGTTTCTTCCTTTGGTAGAACCGGCATAATTTATCCCGCACTTCTGACACCAATTTGTTACGAGCTGGGGTTCAGGGATAAATTAATTAAACAGCAGACTTCAATTAATCACTGTTTATTACAAAAACACTTTTAAACAATTCTATTACTTCGCACTTCTTTCCGCTTTGATCGCTCTGTATCGCTTCTCAATCGAAACTGACCCACGACGAACACGACCGCTCTTTATAAAGCACGGATGAAGTTTCTAGAACGTTCCACACTGTTCCACATAATTCGAGAAACTTCCAGAACAATCGACTTTCGAACTCATTGTTCCCGAAGCGACTAGAAACTTCCAGAATGTTCGGTTCGAACCTTCTGGAAAATTCCATTCGACACGAGCTTTCGAGAACATTAGTTCCGCTATTCAATACTAGATGGCGCCACTAGTTACTACCTAGTTCTTCCTCTCGTTACTAGATGGCGTTGGCCTATCTTGTAACAGTATCTAACGAATAAACTCAAAAACTACTGGATCGAAATTCTTTCACCGTTGTGAAGCTACACCATTCCCTGGTGACATACTTTTTATCCCTGGACAGACTGACCAAAGATAACTATTATATACTGAGACGGACACGCGAGTGACAGCAATAGGGTTCCGTTTGGACCCTTCCGGTGCGGAACCCGAAATCGTACTACCGAGCCTCCCTTGTCCGTCCGTTTGTCTATCTGTCATAGGGAATATTTGGAACTGTAATTAAGTAGCACTTGAAAGTTTTACAGAATATGTGTTACCTACCATATATAAATCATGCAGCCTTTGCTGGGCGTTAGATGCCCAGTGCTGGTTTTCAGTTGGTTCCCTGGAGTGAATAATACAAATAAGGCTTTCTTGTATGGGAAAACCCATACAAACTTCCACCTCCTAGTTTAAGGGAACTTTTACCAAGTTCGAAGTTTTAGATTTTTTTTGTTGTTTGTGTACTAATACCAGCTTACTTACCAAATTTCAGCTTTCTAGGACTTCAGGAAGTACCCTTAGAATTTTGATGATCATCAGTGAGTCAGTGAAGATATCGCGGTTTTTTAGATATCAGAGCTATTCAATTGAAACTTTAGGTATGTAACATGTAGGTTGCGGTGCTGCCTGGGCCATATCCCAACTGAGGCGGGCCGCGATGTCGTATGGGGCCTCCCAAATCCATACGATGTCGCGGCTGAGGGTTGGAGGCCGCGGCGGGAGAGGAGTGCCGGTATTGCGGTGCGCCGCTCTCCCTACCTTCCGCGGCCTGGACGGGGTCGCCACCGTCTGATGGCGGACGCGGTGGGGCCGCAGGGGAAGAGGAGTGCCGGTATAGCGATGGCCACTCGAGGTACTCCCCGAGGAGGGTCCGGTGAAGGACAGCCGCGGCGGGTTCGCGGTGAGTGCTAACGCGTGCCCGCCATAAGCGGCACAGGAGGACACCGTGGAGTTTTAGTGGGTTAGAGTCCCACATAACTGCGCTATCTCCCCTTGGTAGCGCAATATGCATGAGCATTCCTCCACGCAAAAAAAAAAAAAAAGGTATATGTTTATTAAGTCCACTATTGATATCACAGAAAAGTGGAGGGAAATGGCTTCTTGTGAGACCGTGATGGTCCAGAAGGAGGCCGCCGAGAGGGATCGTGAGAGGGCTGATCCCACTCAGAGAAGAAGGCGTCGTGGAGGCAACCGCCTCGACGCCTAAAACGCAGTAACTCCGTCTGCATAATAGGCAGGCGGGACTCCGGGGTCACGGGCGGCCAGATTGGGGACTCTGTCCGCCCAGCCTGTGACTCCAGGTAAGACGGTGGCACGTGGTCACGTGCTGCCGTGCTCAGCGTGGCTCAGGCGAGACGCCTCGCTGTCTCCCCAGAGATGTGCCCTAACGCGTTGCACAGAGGGAGTTCCGGGTTGGTCTTTTAAGAGGTAACGGGGCCTCCTCCATGTATTGATCACCAGGGTGGTTTTAGTGAGGTAAACACCCCACACTCCCTGAACTTTTCCCCAAAGGTCCAGGCGCCTTTTGAAGGATATATATATTTTTAAAAATGGTTTGTGCCCTTCGCTTGGCTCGTCTTTGTCTGTCTCTTCTTTCGACAGATTTAGAATGCAAGAGTCAGCGAACCGAGCCAGAAAACCTAGCACTACGTCTCGAAAAGGTTATATTTTCTGTTTACCATAATATTAAATATACAGATAGAATCTTAATAACTTTGTCGATCATGAATAAAATCATGACCAACAAGGATGCAAGAGCGAGCGAAGTGTCTTCAAAAATTTTAGCGCTTCGCCTCGAATAGGTTATAGTGCCAGATACGCAGTTACGGGGCGGCAGGCTCAAAAACAGAAGTGTTGTCCCAAGATTTAAAATTGTGACAGGTAGATGCTGTGGTCGTGGGGGCTTGAGCCCCCGTATCGTTGCCTCTGCTGTGTAGGTACCTAAAATGGTGTATCTGAAATAGGTAATGAATTGAGTTGGTAGGGTTAGGCTGACAAAAAAATAACTGTACTGAGCCTATTTCACTAGTCTCAGATTATAATTAATGCTTTGTCTTTGTTTAAAACAAAGCAGGGATCAGGGGCTGCTGAGTATTTTCATTGCGCTCACGCTCATGTTTCAAACCGCCTTTTCACGTTGCTTAGTAGAATATGTGACCGTTTCATAGAATATGAATCTTATTATTTCGGATATAATGATCATAATATTCGAATAAGCGAATGTCAGCAAAGTTTCATACAAATGTGATCACAATTATATTTTGTAAAGGTACACATTTGTGTGAAACAATTGCTCTACTTAGCAAAGTCTAAGTGCAGTACATGTTCTATCTTGCCAACTCTCATCTTGACAAATTGGCGCAAAATAATTAAAACATGAGGACATTAGCTACCCACCTGCATAGCACTGCTTGATAAAATATCGTCACACACAAGCTGAGGCTTACGAAATATAATAATACAAATAAAAAACTACAGCTGGAGTTCAATAACTTTATTTATTGGACATAAAGTTTTCAGTAGCTGACTATTTAAAATTAAATTGTCAAATATCTTTGGTAATCTTTCTTTAATAAATCAGTTAAGGAAGACTTGCAGACAAAAATCTCATAATTCTAATCTACCTGTAATTATGAGAGAGCAAAACTAAAACGCTACTATAGTTTTTGTATGATTTCTAATGAATCTTTGAGTGTTAGGATTCACTCATTTTATCTAAATAAACCAAGCTATATACTGGTTTACTTTGAACAAATTGTGGCATGGCTATAAATACCTCTAATATCTATTCATATTTTACATAGATCTTTTAATTTCTGAGAAACTATATAAAAATATTATTTTTAGGTTATTTTCATGCAATTGAGATTTTCTTGTTTATGAAGGTCATATGTTATGTGACAACTGTGTACAGTACAACTATTTTCTTAATGTCCCTCGGCAATCATCGCATTTCCGAATACAAACGAATGCTAAGTACCATGTCCATTAATTATTAGAATTATCGTGTATAATAATTTGGATTCAGAACTAAGTACTTTATTGTTGTTTTGTTTTGAGTGTGAACTACATAGATCTATACAAATAGTTTCCTATTTTCCTTTAGCAGCTTTCCTCCCATTTTTAAAGAGTATTATAACTCTATAAACATCCAAGTGGATTGAGAGCGTCCAGTCTGTACCAAGTGCAAAGGGCAACTGATAGAAATCCGAAGACTGACGAAACACGAAGTTTGCGACATTAAGGTTGAGGGACATTAAGAAAATAGTTGTACTGTACACATTTACTTTTGCTAAAATTAATTAGGAATTATATGTCGTTGAAATGATAGGAACGTGAGTTCAATTATGTAATAAATTTATCAGTTCGAAACATCACAATACCTTAAGATCTTCACTTCATATACACAAGACCCACGTTATTTAATTGATTAGTTACTAGTGTTAAGAATTCTACAAAAACACAAACACAACATCTTATAACTGATTCAGGTCCATATTCCGGTCAAAACTCACGATCCGTTTGGTAATTTTATAAAACTTGTCTTAAGAAAATGAAAAGGTACAAACATTATTTTCGATTAATTGATTATGATTTTGGCACAAAATTCCGTGCATGCGTTTCTTGTGTACAAAACTTTAAGTTTCGTAGATTTTATTAAATGTAGATTAAAACTTATTTAGAATATTCCACATAATTACGTTACAATGCGCAATTGTAAAGTTATCAAGCATAATTTAATACACTGATAATGAACTATGAACATGCAGGACGGCAGGAACTATAAACAACCATTTAAAAGAGAGCAAAACTTAACTAATATTGAGCAATGATATTCTAGTAAACAGATATGTTATGAGCTCGCACATTGTGGAGACTCGAATACGTCCTAATTGGGACGTATAGTCGTTAGTCTATGTCACGCATGGCGCAGAGCGATACGCTTTGTTAAAACAAAAACAAAATTTAAAAAATGCCAACGTGTGTATTTATAATATAGTGTACCAATTATGAAGCCAAAGTACATAAAACAGAAGGGATCTCATTCCTTTATGTAAGTACACAATACACCTCAATTTACTTTATTTTTCTTATATTCTGATATTTGGAGGTTAGAAAAAAAAAGAGATGGTAAATACATTGGTGGCCAGTATAATATTTGGTTACATTCACACGCAAGTGACAAACACTAGCTGTCTCTTTTTTTCTTGTTGGTTTTATCAAGCCATCCCTTTCGACTTGTAGTGAAATGTCAGATGAATGAAAAGTGTATATGTGTGCTGCCGCTGCTGCGCGGAACACTTTTTCCGGTTGTTTTGTGAGTGTATACTAGAATATCTCGTATCTGTCTACTAGAATATCATTGATATTGAGTCAAAATATTAATGTTTTACGAACAGGGCACAACATTTATAACATTACTATCTTCAAGATTATAAGGAAAAGATATTTTTTCTTATTCCGGACGAATGTTTTATATTTTTAATATCTTTTTTCACAATTATGCTAACACATACATCGATAGATTGAAGTGTGCGTGAGAGAAAACTTAGTATGAAAATAAGCAGATGTAAATAAGTATTAGCACATAGTAGGTCTGAAAGGCAATACCAATCCTAATAGAAAGGTGACTATAACCAAAAGTACCACTTTAATAAGTTTGGTTTTCTGTGTCAAAACCTTTACAATTTGCTCGAGCAATTTTCACTAATATTGAAGTAAATCACAACTAAAATACTGTTGAGAATAGTTTGCAACACTTTCCATCGGGATTTTCGCGTATACTATTTTGAACTCTATTTCAGTTTTACTTTAGTACATTTTCCAATTATTAGTCCTATCTCGAGCATATAAGGTTCTTGCAGACTTGTTAAGGGTAATTTGGGTTAAGTGTAACTTGATGTGTCATCTTTGTCTTTTTAATTATGATGCAAATTAAAAATGGAGCCCAACCACGCGTATAATCAATGGATTTTGGAAACTGCCGTGCTTTAAGATTTTGTTTCTAAAGTAATTAATAATGGACATGAACACTTGCTAACTTCTATAAATGTCGAGATCTTTGTCGAACCTACTAGCTGACAACTATCATATAATTGATATATATATACTCCATTTGAAATAACGTTAGAAATTTTAACAACCCTTTTTACCGTCTATTCAACCAATTTTGAGTTCTATCCTGTAAATATAAGGATGGCATAAAAAGCATAAACCTGTTACCAAAAAAAAACTGTTTAATACAGCTGCCATTTGTAATTTCACCGACGCAATAGAAGTCATAATCGGTTGAACAGGCTATAAAATGATTTTCATCACACTTGCACATAAAATGTATCTAAACATACAGGTTAACTTGGCCGTAATGCCCCATATAAAACCCTCGGGCTTTCTTTTTGTCATGAAACCCTAGGGCGGTAAGTAATTTTTTTTAATTTATGGCACAGCACACAGGTCATGCAAGTTCAAGCAAGGAGTTTACACGCAATTGAAAAATTGTCTTAAAATGTTATCTAAACAGGTATTTCTTTGCAATCTCGCTACATGTTACTTAAATACTCAACTAATGTTCTTAATAATCGATTTTAATAGTTATACTCGTAGTATGAAAACGTCGAATTTTTTTAATTTTTTTTACACTCCGTCATGGCTGTATACCTACGTAAGTATTTGCCCTTAAAGTTTCTGAACGAAACACTGTATAATCTGTGATGTGGGCAAAAATTCGCCAACCGCTTAAAAAAAAAGTTCACGTATTTAATAATAACAGCTGTGCTGACTTGTGTATTAAAGCTATAATTCATAATAAATTACTCGCAAATGTGATGAAAAACATTGTATGTATCACGGGCGGTACGGGAATTACGAACCTCGACTCAGAAAGCCCTCAGTCTTCGACTTCGGGCTTCTACTAGTCTCGATCGTAATTCCTTACTTACCGCCCTTAATACACAATGTACTATTAAATGTCTAATGTTATCTCAAATGGAGTATAGTAACTTACTATTTATTATTGTTATACCATTCATAAGCCGAGTAGATCCGACTTAGAAATATCCACGCAATACAAAACACGGTTCATCTTACACCTAATTTAATCACATCATAAGGTTTTAATTATAGTTTAAAATTATGCGGTGGATAGTTTATTCTGTGCTGTAATATGTACCAGAAAATCAATTCAATATAGAAGAATAAAGTTAACTTCATAATAAATTCATAATAATAGTAATTTACCCAATCACTTACATAAACACGAAAGGGCTCATTGAATTAGTTTTTAGAACCTGCACATATGCATAATTTTTACAACAATTTTGTTATTTCATGTGCCAATTAAAAACTAAAACAATAATATCATGATTGCAATTCATTTGAATTGTACCTACAAAGCTAACAGGGGTAAAAAGTAGGAGCCCTATGAAATATAAAAATTAAATTTCCTAGTAAAAAGAACTTATCCATAAGCACCGTTATTATAAAAATAAAATCTTTGGATTGATCTGGCAAGTTAACAGAAATAATAATCACATTTAAAACTTAACAATAAAACTACAAAATAATCAGACCCTGATAGCAAATATCAAATAAACATAACTTACAAGTGAGTATTTGCGTTTACATACGAGTATGTATAAAAATATATATTTAAAGTGGTAAATAGCTGGCTCATTGAATCATAAGATTTAAAACTGGTTTAACCACAAGTTTTGAATAGTGTACTTAACAAAATGAATATATTTAAATGCCTTGCGTGAGTGAATTTTCGAGTACAATATCAAATTCATCTAGCGGTTCGAGTATTTGTCTGAGGAATGTGAGAAGGCCGCGCTTGCGCAGGAAACTCTGTTCTTCGTACATCTCAATGGTGACGCGCGTCATAGACATCGGTACAAGCATCCGATGAAGCCAGTGTTCACTGCGGAATAATATTGCATTGTTATACCCAAAAGTTATTTCACTATGGCCCAGTTTTATGATCCATAGTTAACTCAACCAATGGTTTGATCTGCTAAGGGGCCGTCCATTAATCACGTGATGTTTTTTTAGCATTTTTAACCCCGTCCCCCTCCCCCTTGGTGATACGTGTTGAGGTTTAAGACTAACCCCCTACGGCCCCACTCAAAACCCCGTGTTTTTTTTTGTACTTACAAAGAATCTAAAAATATTTTTTTTAAATATTATCTTTAAATGCAGGTATAAAGTATAAGCTAATTTTATTCTGAAATTAAAGACCACGAAAAAAATGTCTAGGCAGAAAGGTTGCAGGTTGTTTTTGATTGGCATAAAAATAATATTACACGTGCAATAACACTACACGCCGCTTTGCGGTTTAGAAATCGCACATTTGACGTTAAAATAAAACACGTGATATCTTACTACACCTCCCTTCCCCCTCTTTCAAGCCTTACGTGATTAATGAACGGTCCCTAACCAATAGCTTAAAATTTCGGTAAAATTCATCAATTGTTAGCCTCACAAATGGTCAAATAAGTTGGAGAGTTATTTATTTAACCATATCATAGTCTAGAAACTGATGAATAAACGCGTTAAAACCGACAATTGCAACCACTGGTTAGGATATATAAATCATTGGTTGAGTTAACTACGGATCAAAAATCTGGGCCCGATTCTTCTGGGAGGGACAAATGGTAGTAATTCAGTATATTCGCTTTAACAGACAACGAAACATCCAACAAAGAATCAGGAAGGTACAGAAATCCCCAATAGTTTCGGCCGGCCCGAACGTCGGCTTTCTGAGGAGCATGGCATGGCGGGCTGCTGTTTTAGTATGAGATATACTACTCGCAGTCATTGTAGCCAAATTAGAGGAAGTTAAAAAGAGGCGCCCAGAGACAGAAAAGTTAAAAAGAAACCGTTTGTCCTGGTATGATCATGTGATGAGGAGGGATGAAACGCATGTTACTAAAAGAGTAGTGAATATAAATGTGGATGGATTGAGAAGGAGGGGACGGCCAAAGAAAAGATGGATGGACTGTGTGAGGAGTGATATGAAAGAAAGGGGAGTCAGTGATGGCGTGAAAGGGGACAGGATGGTATGGAGGAAGAAAACGTGTTGCGCTGACCCCAAGTAACATGGGAAAAGGGCAGAAACATGATGAGTCATTACAGCCAACTTCAGACCGGCCAAAAAGATTGGGGATAAAAGTAAGTAGCGTTTGATGTCTAATAATATAAGAAGTACTCACCGCAAACTGAGGCATATGAAAAGCTGGAACTTTCCGTCTTTCCCGAGAGTGCGACCCACGGAGTTGATCTCGTCCATGAGATGGCAGTAGCACCGCCAGATAGCTCTGTGCTCCTGGTCCTGGCGGCAGTTGTACGCCATGCCGCAGCTTTTGTTGTTCTGAGTGGTCGGCTCGTCGCACAGGCTCATTTTGAACTCGTCTTTTACTTTAGCTGTAGGTATGAGTTGACATTGTGGTTAGACCCCAATTCAAAGTTTGAAATGAGCATAACTTTTGTATGGCTGATTGATTTCTATTAAACAAAGCTACGAATACTCTCGATGAATTCATTGTTCAAACAAAAAAAAACTAAATCAAAATCGGATTATCCTTTTGGGAGTTATGATGAAACAGACACATAGATTCAGGGATACACACATCAAAGTTATAACACACCTATTTATGCGTCGGGGGTCGATAATAATGTTCAATGTTATCAAGATGCTCTTCGAGGGCTAATGTAAGGCTATTCCATTTTTCATTTTTGCTAATGTTACATGCAAACTTTTCAACGAACCGAGCCTATCATTGAGCAGTATCAAAATAATAGTACGGAAACAGAAAACACTTACCAAAGTAATCCCAAATGAAAAGATTCTTTCCAAAAAGCCGTACAGACTTGAATCCACACAGGAAAGCTTGCTCCAGGCACTTGACTAGCCCATTCTCGCCACAAAGCAGTACGCTGAGTGAATTTGCGTCTTTTTCCCTCTTCGTTTGATAATGCCACTTGACTATTGCGTTAACACAGTCACCTATAGAAGTTTCTTAGTGTTATTATTTACTATAATAATTATATTTTTATTGGAATAGTGAGCAGCGCGTTGCGTACATAGCAATTAATCATTCACAGATACCGAGTTCTATGTAAGCGTTGAGCAGCAGTGCAAGATAAGTTATTGCTGAACTAGACCAAATCGCCATGATTCGCATATTTTCATAACTTTATTTGTACAAGGACAGAAATATCCTTTCTTGACGAGAAAAAGAAGCGGCTTGCCGATGGTGAAGAGATCGTGCGTTGGCACATTCTATCTTATCATCGGGCGGATAGGTCTGGCTCAGCCTTAGTGCAAGATGTTAATAGTATCAAAGGAGGCGACCAGTTTTTGAAGCAACGTGTTCGTTTTAATAAGCTGGTCCTTTGCCTCTGTACAATTAGTAGTAGCACGTCGCTTCGCACTGCTCAGCACGGATAAAGGGTTACCAAACGCAATCGTAACAGGCGTTACACACAACAGTCAGGCGTTAAATGCGACGCGTCGTATATTATGGTAGCAGCTGTAGAACGCACCGATCATGTGCTGGATGGTGGAGGTGGAGAGGTGCGTGGTGGTGGGCGTGGGCGGGGTGGGCGCGGGCGGCGCGGGGGAGCGGGGCGTGGCGCCGCCGCGCATGCGCGCCGCTACCAGCAGCCGCTCCGTCGAGCCGTCGTCCACGCCCGTGCCCAGCCAGCGGTTGCACGGGAACCTACACACAACCACCAATAAATTACAACAGCACTTAGTCCCTTTTCACACGCTCCGGTTGCCGGATAGCCGCTACCGGGTAACCGGCGGCAAATGCATAGGCATGTAGGCCGGTATACGTGAAACCTTATATACATGGCTAAACACTTCGCCGCCGGTTACCCGCCGCCGGCTAACCGGAAACCGGAGCGTTTGAAAAGGAACTTAGCGTGCATTCAGACCAACCGGGAACCAAGCCGGTTCATCGCGATGCCGAAACCACGCGGTTCTTATTTACAAAGGCACATTCCTTTTGACATAAAAACACGATTAATGCGTAGTTGTCGCGCAGTTTCTGCCGTGTCTGAATAGGCATCAACAGGCAAGATTTAAAAGACTCACTGTAACTTTGCTTTGCTAAGTATTTCATACAAATATAAACCTTATCTTTGTTAATTGCAACGTTTAAAGTCGTAAGCGAACGTGAGCAAGCGTTTCTTACGACTTATGAAAAATTATGCTTGCATCTTCGAGTCCAAAGTTTACTTAAGTTTGCAAAGTCATAGTGAATCTTGCCATCAGTTTTACGCACGCGACTATCATTGCAATTAAAACCTTATGTCTATAACATAAAAATCACATGCCACGCGATAGTAACCAACAAAGTCCACCAGTCTACTAGTGGCATTCATATTATGATCACCCAAAATTAATAATTTGGGTACAGATGGTCGACTGATTATTTAACTTAACTTACAGTTAGTAGTCATGACTAGACTTACGTGTAGGTATGTCCAGTCACTTCATTCCTCACAAAGACTTGATCAAGTAACCAACGCGGTGATAGTCCAGAATTGTCGTGTCCGATGCGCAGCGTGGATAGGATGCCCAGATTTTTGTGCTACATTATGAGAATAATAAGAATTTTAAAATGTCGGCAAACAATTTCCAAAATGTCACGATCTTCATAAAATGATCAAATCACCGTAAGAACTTCGATATACTTGCCTAACTCTTTAACTTTGAAGATATTTTAGATTTTTTTATATACAGTATAATCTCACTAATCCGGCACTATTAAAAACCAGAGGGTTATTATTGAAATGTTCGGTTTACTGGATTATAGAGAAAAAATCATAATTAATAAAATAATGAATACATATAATCACAATGAATAAAATATTCTCACTTCAAAAAACAGGTAAATATGTATGCACGTGCACGCGATAAGTTTTGAGGTTAGACTGTCAGACGACGACGCAGCGACCGGAGCGTATGCACCCATTGTACACTTATCTTTATAAATGTTTTGTCTTGTAATTATTTAAGTGGTGTACAATAATGTATATAATAAATAAATGTGCGAGAGAGAGGCGTGGGCGGAGGGTGCGGATTATTGGACGTGTCGGTCTATTGAAGTGCCGGATTAGTGAGATTATACTGTATATACTTTATATTAGAGTAGACGTCAAAGAAACTACATATAACTAAGAATCAAACTGGAAACCTATTAGCCTAGGACACAATTGGGGTGGTAATACTTACGTGGAAAACAAATTCGTTAGTGTTACGTGGAATGGGTATTTTGGGCGTAGATTCGCCATTCGCTCCTGATATTGAAATCCAGCAGTTAGCAGTCGTCTGACTTGCTTTACGTGAAGGTACGATAAAGACTCGGTATGGCAGTTCTGCAAGACAAAAGTATAGATTTTATTGCTTCAAGAAGCGTGGTCGACTCAAATCGACACGTCTTGGATCTAAGTAACGAAGTAAATACTGTAATTTCGGGGTAGTAAGGTCTTTTCAATAGATATACGTAAGTCACGGGGACCCAGCGCTAACAAAGACAATTTGGTTCAAATAAATGTAGATGGCGCGATTTGTATCGATTTGTTATTGAATTGTGTATAAAATTTACATTTTCTAGAATGATCATAAAAAAATATGTTTTTTTTTAAACAACTCTCCTTGGCACAAAATGATGGAATATTGTGCTCTAAATTCACATTTCAAAGATTATTTGAACGGACCATTTAAAATTGATTCCAATAGATGGCGCGCTTTTAAATTTCGGAGGCATGCCACTCGATTTTTTAAATTTATATTGTAACACATTTTGTTACAATGAAACTGTAAAAATGTGCAAAAATATACTATAAAACAAATCGACACTGTATTTAAAGAAAAAATAGTCACGAACCGAGAAAACCCTTTTACTTGCAAGTCGCTGCTAACACCATCTATAGCCGTGTAACGGAACCGAACGCGATCGAAGTACTTATAAAAATATATAACCATCTTAATCAGATGAAAAACGCTAGTTACGTTAGCACGGTTTCTTTGTAAGGGATGAGGCATCTGTATGCTAGTATTATATTATCTGTGCGAAAGTATAACAAAAGGTTCAAAATACTCACTAGTGGTGGGATAGGTATTCGTAAAGCAGCAGTAGTCAACAGCATTCAAAGTGAGCAAGTGATAAAGAAATTGTTCTCTTTCCTCTTCTGAGCGAAGGAAAGCCGTCCGTTTGTACTGAGACCTTAGCAATGTGGTGTCGGCTAGGAGTTCCCGCAGATGTTTTGATAGTAACTTCTTCTCTAATGACAATCGAACCCAAGCGCGAGCATAGCCTATTTCAGTTTTTATATCTGTCATTGCTTGCACGTTTCTGAAATAGAAAAATATTATTGTTTATGGTCCTGCATTAAGTGTATATGACAGTTCAAAGTAACAAATGACATTCTTTATTCGTAAACCAACCTCATATCAAAAGTTAAACTCTCTGGCAGGGGGCGTAAAGGGTTGAGTGGTTGAGAAGATTTCCTTTCCAAAGTCCCGGAGTTGCTGAGACGATCTCGCGAGCTATCCCGTGATCCACCACGGGAACTATCCCGGGAACGACTGCCTGTACTTGTGCTTTGGTGTGCCTCTACTTCGGCGCCCACAGATGAGAGATCTATATTGAAATTGCTTAATGTAGATAACTGTTTTTTGCAAGAGCGTGTGAAGAAAGTGTATAATTTGATTGAAGGAAATAAATTACTTACAGTCGAGTCTTTTGCGTAAAACACACCAAGCCAAAGCTGCATGTTCCAAAGCAATAGAATGATAATGATTGATATAAACATTTCAGTATCATAACATCGTCATATAAATAAATAACAATAATAATGACACATGAGTTTTCAGTTCTTGTATTTTTCTATACTTATATGGTACCCGCGAGACACAACAAATAGGTAGGTAAATAGGTTAAATAATCACATTTTACAGCCCGTTCAACCGATTTTGACTTCTATTGCGTTGGTGATATGACAAACGGCAGCTGTATTAAACAGTTAGTATTGGTAACAGGTGTATGCTTTCTATGTCATCTTTATGTCGACGGCATAGAACTCATAATCGGTTGAACGGACTGTAAAAAGGGGTTGTAAAAAGATCTAATGTTATTTCAAATGGAGTATAGTAAAAATTATTTATTAACACGGGTCAGATCAGGGCCAAAAATCAGGTCAACAGTTAGTAGATAGTAGCCACACTGACATATCAATATCCCCTAAAATTTGAAAATACATACCAGGAGTAAGGTAGTTCGGGTCGATAGGTTTAGTTGAATTACTGCATTGCTCCAACTCTTGGTAGTTGGTGAGGTGCATCCACAGCGCGGACTTGCCCAATTTATGTTGTAAGCCATGCGACCATAGCCTTTCTAGAAGGTCGCACAGTGAAGCAATCATAGTGCTCTCTTCTACGCCTGTTATTGACACCTCACTGCCCAAGCCTAAGTCGGACTCTTCTGTACCCATCTTCTCTAACAGCATTCTTTTCGTTTTGCTTTTACATTCCTAAAAAATATAGCGTAATATAAGACAGTGCATAAGTCGATTTGATAGCGGTAGATGACAAAATTAAGGAGACGGGCATACCTTCAAAAGCTTCTCAACAAACGCTCTATTGTTTTGAGCAATGGCTGCCGGAGTTACTTCTGTGGACAGTCTCCTACTAATATCTCCCAGCAACAGTTCCGGTGGACAATCCTTCACTTGCCATTTTGCGTTCTTTATACGTTTTAAGCTGTTAGTTCTGAAAAGCCAAACACAAATTGTAACTTAACTGTGGAAAACTGAATTGTGGAACAATTAGGCAAGCTAGCATAGCAAAAAGCAATTCAGTTGAAATGTGTATATGATGCGTTATATTAGTAGGAGCGCGGATTTCATGCAATCAACACAATACTTCTTAATGAGCGGGCAGCATGCAGGAGTTTGAACCTCAATGGACAAATAAATTAATATAATTTATCTTTATTGGATGCAAAAGGAAAGAAAGGCATAGGAAGCATTAACGTTACAATTACATAAAACTCGCGCACATTATGTACTAGGTTTAATACATTCAACTACTAATTAAAGGAACAGGTTAACGAACATTCAAAATACGCAGTATTACATATAAATAACTTTATTTTTCATTATCATATTCTTATTTACATAAAGCCTAGACTAAAACAAACAATATATTGCATTATGGAGTTACCTTATTTTGGGAAATCTGTCAATGTGATTAACTATGATATAACTTTATAACTCAGATAACTATGTAAAATAAAAGTTAGTTATTTCATAAAAAAAAAAAAAACAAAACAAATAAGGTAAATGAATAAATAGAGTTGGACAAAACTTGTCGTTCGAGTATAACACACAAATAAACATATAAAATCACATATAATCATTACATGTAAGTATTTCATACTGCATGCAATATAGACAAATCATGCACTTTTAGTACAAAACACAGACTATCACAACATTCAGAAGTAATATAATTATGTTTAGTTTGACCGAGACCGCTGTACCGCACCTTAGATATAGTGCTCGCCAAAATTCAAGTACCCGAATATTTAAAGAAAACAAAAGCATAGCTTACTGGGTTCGCGATAGTAGCTTGGATAATTTTATACAACCTTTAATAATAAATTTGCAGGTAGACTGATGCAAGTCCGATGGCGAAACAGAAGCAGAGTACAGTGCTTACGATCAAACTATAGTAGGATTTTGAAAGACTTAAAAATAACAAATGAGCAATCGTCGAACTTTAAAAGTCATACACAAATAAAGGTTTAATTATATCAAGGTGGTTGGGTCATAATTAGGTATAGTTGCTTCCTAAGCCTTTCAAAATCGAACCTCTTCTATGATTGCTCAAATGAGACGTTACAATACTAGTAACGTAAAAATAATTCGGATTACGATCTTAAATAGAAGATACTAACAAACTTACAGCTTATTTATAATTCGTTATAGTAAACTGAGCTAAATAGGCTTTTTTATTTTCTTGAAGCGAGTTTCTGGCTTGCTAAACAATAAATAAAGAAAAGTCGTTTTATAAGTGATAATAACTTATTTGGTAAAGGGTTTTATTAAGTAGATTAGAGTAGATTTTACTATCCATTTTCATTTCATTTATTGTACACAAAACATACAAACAGATAATACAAATAACAAAGGCGAGCCTAAAATTTTTATTTTGTTCATCTATACTCCATTTGAAATAACATTATAAATTTTTACAACCCCTTTTTACAGTCTGTTCAACGGATTTTGAGTTCTATCCCGTAAATATAAGGATGGCATAAAAAGCATTAACCTATTATCAAAACTGTTTAATACAGCTGCCATTTGTAATATTATCAACGCAATAGAAGTCAAAATTGGTTGAACGGGCTGTAAAATGGGATTATTTAAGTGTGTAATGATATCTCAAATGGAGTATAGTACTTTTTATTTGTATTTATGTTTTATCGTTTTGGCCAGAAACTTTCTTCTTAAAAATAAGCCCCCGAAGGTCGGTAAATATCTGTATTAGTCATAAGTTTTATAATTTTGTTTTCTATTATGCTGCCATAGTACCTATATTTTTTTGCCCGGCAATGGGACAATATAAGTTTAATAAAAATATTTTTTTTACTGTTTTAGAAGTAAGGTTTTAGTATTACACTTTTTTATATCTGTACATACGGAATAAGTTCAGATTTATTTTAATGTTAAATAATCTCAATGTCAAATGCTGTTGGAAATGTTTTAGTTTTCAAAAAGAAAAATAAGAACTCAAGACAGTAACCTGTCGGCTAAGCCGTAAAGCTGCCATTTTTTCCGCATATTTAAAAATATATAAATTATGTATATAAATACACATACGTGTAACAATACTTTAGCAGGTATTTATTTTAATCATTTTTTGTTTGCGATACTCTTTATTGCAATTAGGTCAGACATTTTACAAAATGTGACCTGATAAATGAATATGATAATAATAATTTAATGACCTGTACCGTCATCATTGAATAGCTCTGTGAACCATTCTACTGAGTATAATGTATCACAGGTTGTAAATACCTTTTCTGATATGATTATGCAATATTAAAAAATTCATGAGATTCATTAATGTACCAAATTGTATTTGGTACTTATTTGCTAAAATATGGAAGCAATGATTAATATTTCAAAGCAATAGTTACATTACACGCACTACACGGTAGTGTTAATTCACTAACGAATACAATAACATACATTATTTCAGGCTTGTACAGTCGCATGCTGCCATATGAAGCAAGTTTCCTTATGTATGACAGACTTTAGGTCACTCCTTAAAACAGTATGAGTATAGTATAATAAAACATGACCAAAAATCGTGTGTTCACCGAGTTAACAATTTTAATTTTATTTAGTGATAAATTTAGGTTCTTGAGTGAGGCATCGCCGACAGAAACTAAATTTTGTTAATCTAATTTAGGTTAAGATTAGTTTCAAATCTACAGTAAAGGTCTACGTCCAGTAATAATAATGCATAATAGTAAGCAAAATAGCTAGTAGTATATTATATCAAATAATACTATGCTACCGTATAAAATGGTTATCTCGGTGCCTAACGTGTACGGGGCAACATGCAAGCCTCAGACAGCAATAAAAACATCTCTGATAGATGACGCACGCACGAGAAATCTACGAGAACAATCATATCACGAAAGCTGCACTCGCGGTTAGTTGAACTAAGCGGCCAGGACGCGGTTCATCAACTAAACTTCGGACAATACAATACGGAGAGTGAAAGGACGTGGGACGAAATAACTTGAATTAAGAATCTTATTACGTTGTAAAATTGGTAGCACTGGAATTTGAACCGTGTTTTGTAAGTTATTGAATTTAAAGTTCCAAAACTACATGTATCTAAGATTCTGAATTCAAATTTACACGGAACTTCCCCATCGCGACTCTGGGAGTCAACGTGGTGTCGGAGCGGGGTGGGGGAAGTTCTGTCAGTCAGGCGTCTTGCGGGCAAGCGGGCTGGAGGGGGGCGCACCTGGCGTCGGGCGCGGGGGGGCGGGCCAGCGCGTGCGCATCCAAGCGCGCTGGGAAGGCGCGGTAGTAGGCGGCGCGGTGCGGCAGGCGCTCGGCGGGCGCGCCCACCTCCAGCTGCGCCGCCCCCGGGCCGGCCGCGCCCGCGCCCGCCCACACGCAGTAGCCGCGCGTCGCCAGCCCACCCTCGCCTATCCGCCGCCTGCAACACAAACTCACCTTATTGCTGAATTGCACCGACATCTGCACCGCTGCACGCCGTCATCGACAAAAACTTTAAGAATTTACTTGAGACTTTGAAAGTCAAAATCTCCGTGCCTCGGAAAGCACTTTAAGCCGTTGGTCTCGGCTGTCATTTGAAGATCATTGACAGTCGTTACGGGTAGTCAGAAGTTTGAGATCTGACACCAGTCTTGCAAAGGAGTATCGTGTTACCCAGTTACTGGATTGTGGAGGTCAGAGAGGCAGTCGCTCCATATAAAACACTGGTACTCAGCTAAATCCGGTAAGACTGGAAACCGACCCCAGTATAGTTGGGAAAAGGATAGCCAGATATATATATTTGAAAGTCAAATTCTAAGAACCATAACATTTGAAAATGTTAAGAGGATTACCATGACATGTATAAGTTTTTAAAAGACTTAAATTTTTCTACGACCATTTCCGCCGGCGCGGCGCCATGGACAGTCAGAAATCAAAATTACTCACATTGTCCAAAGATTAGTCTGATATCTCTTACTGAAAATGTTATTCAGGATAACTGTGAGGCGTGTAATTTCACACAAATAGTGTTATGATGTGATTTTGGTTAGTGAAACACTCAAACATCTATTGTTTATGATCCCTTGTAGTATGATGTTAGTATGCAGTGGCATGTATCCGTTCGGTGCACCTATATTTTCATTCAAAACCATCCATTTCCCTTTTCCATGCTAAATCCAATCTACATGCTGCAGTGTTAAATATAACTCTTAGGGTAGAACCACACTAACGTGTCACACGTTATATTTTGAACCGAAGTGATCAATACACGTTACTGACACAGTATAAATATACAAACAGTATGGAAACTACCTACATTCGCTCGAAACGGCACACTCACATAAAAATGCGCACCGACGAGACCCCTAAGCAGCGCCCGCGGTGCTGTAAGTAGTGCGAGCCGCTTAGGGTTCTCGTCAATGCGCATGTTTGTGTGAGTATGCCGTTTTTAGCGTTTGTAGGTAGTTTCCGTACTGTTAGTCCATATTAATACTGTGTTACTGACGTTCGTTAGTGTGGTTCTCTTTTTACAATTTTAGTATTACCTGACAGTCTTGATCCGGTGTTCGAAGACTTGTAGATTGGCATCATATTCTCCCCAGTTGCCCATAATCTTGTTATCGATCAGTGTGGCAAACATTTGTGTCTCGAGGAAGCGCGAGAGGAATGGACGATGTCGCTGCGGTTGGTCCGACAAGAATGATGCTTTGTCAAAGTTTACCATAGACTCGCGAGATGACAACCATGAATCACGATCCTATATGAGAAAATATTTAAAAATCAAACTTTTTTATTTCACATAGGCATACATGGACACTTATAAAAGGGCAACAAAAGGTGCACGGTTCGGGTTGGTCGTTTCCTATGGAGAAGAACAGGCAAGAAACTCCATTGTTTATCTTTTAAAAAATGGTTTGGTGTTACAATACTTCCAAGTTACAGCATTAGTACTTAGATATGGGGGGACAACGTAGGCCCGACAATAAATAGTAAGAAACTGAAAAAAAAAAGATTATCACTACATAGTATAAAACAAAGTCGCTTCACGCTGTCTGTCACCGACTTCAAAAAATTAAGTTATTTTTCACTTTGTAGTTTGTTTCTTTGGAAGTCGGTAGTATTTTTTTGCAAAAAGTTTTTTTTATTTTTCACTTTTTAGTTGTACGCACCTAATAGGCAAGTTAGTAAGGGAACTATTTCGCCAGAATAGATTTCATGAAACTTGAAAATAACCGGTGAAATGAGAGGTCTGCTTACCCCTTAAGAGCGAACTGGCGTGATGTTATGTTATGAAATGTTATAAACAACAAACAGACATGCGATTGCAGCAATCCCGAGAGATTTGCCGTTATTTATTGAAGAGTTCTGTTGTATATCTCCGAAGATCTTCATCAGATCTTCACCAAATTAAAATGGGACCAATTTCGGAACATACTTTTTCAAACAAAAAAAGAATTTTCAAAATCGGTCCACAATTGACGGAGTAATCGGTGAACATACACAAAAAAAAAAAAAAAAAAAAAAACAAACTTGAAGTCGAACATAGAACCTCCTCCTTTTTAAAGTTTATATATATAATAAATACTTTTCACGCGGGCGAAGCCGCTGGTAGAAGCTAGTATATTATATAAAAAAGTTAACAAATGTTAACTAGCATCTAGAAGGCCTACAATGTTCACACATTCTCAAAACAATCAGTAAAAGAATCTAAACAAAGCTAAAAAAATATAACAAGACTAAATTTAACATGTGGTGCAAATGTTGTTATCAGTGCAGAAGGAAAACAAAAAAGAAGAGAAATTTAGATAAAGAACATAATTTTATAGATAAATTCATTATATATATAATTTTTTTTTCTATATATGTCCAAGACAACAACAACAAAACCAAACCAGTGTTGTCTCGCAACACTGGTTAATCTCAATGGTAGATATGAACTTTCAAATCATTTGCACCAAATAAGTATTTATTTATCCAAAGTTTATTTACCTGATCAGGCATGATGACGAAGTTCTCATACATGAGAAATATGTGCACAAATCTGTTCAGGAATGTTTCTCTGATGGCAACATTGAACCTTATGTCTTCGTTATATTGTTCCTCATCATTGAGTACTTTTTTCTTTGTAGTTGGCATTACTGTGTCTGCGTCTACGTCATCGATGTTAACACCTGCAGTTAGAAAAAAGTGGAGGATTTAAACAAGTTGCTTAATAAGGATATTGCTATGAGGTTTTATACCAATTAAGGTTTCATTCTTACAATGACATAATCAGAAGTTACAGAAGTATTTATTAACATCCCATGTTATTAAATAAGGTAGTGTACTAAAAAAAAAATAGTTCATAGATATAAATAGGGTAGTGTACTGATTTTTTTTTTTTACCTTCAGGTAGATTAATAAAAAATATTGGGCACGTATTTTTCTTGACACCTAAACATAAAGAGTCGACGATATAATGCGTTTAAATATCGTGAAACGAAACGTCACGCCGCTATTACACTTAAAGGTGGACGCGCACCTATCCGCGTCGCAGGAGCCGCACGCGCCGCAGTCATCGCATTTTATAAATCTTTATATGAAATCGTATGCAGCCTCGCGCACCTATCCGCGCTGCACTACCCGCATTTCAGCAAAATGCTGTAGGTATACGGATTCCACCAGCGTGTGCGGTGACGTCATCAGATTCGGCAGGCGATGCGGGCGGCGCGGAAACATCATCCGTATCCGTATGAAAATAAAGTTCAAGATGTACAGAAGTGGATACAATGCGTGCGGCGCGTTCGGCGCGGATAGCGCGCGGTCTTGAGAAAATGCGATGAATGCGTGCGCGTTCACCTTTATACTGCCTTAGTGACGTCACAAGCTCCTGAACTTTGATGCGCTTTAACTTTGTAATTTTTATTGATTTGGTAAAGCAAAAAATACGTGTCCATATTATTTGATAATCTCACTGACGGACTAGTTAGAATTATCATTTTTTTCTACCCAGGTAACACCTATTCTTGCAAGAAGCTTCAGACGCACAGCCGATACCATATTGTAGTGATATGTACTAAGAAAACGAAATGTCGTATCTTCATAATGAGCAATTTGGTCAAGTTCGATATAGATATTCTGGAAACGTGTGTGTTAAAACTTTTGCACACTAACAATATTTCTAATAATTAACAATTTTTCAACATTAAATATTAATAAAAAAGTATCTAATTTATTTTTCCAATATTTAACAATACTTTTTCAGGTGAAACTATACTCCATTTGAGGATAACATTAGACATTTGAATAATCCCATTTTACTGCCCGTTCAACCGATTTTGACATCTATTGCGTTGGCGATATGACAAATGGCAGCTGTATTAAACAGTTAGTTTCGGTAACAGGTTTATGCTTTTTATGCCATCCTTATATTTACGGGATAGAACTCAAAATCGGTTGAATGGACTGTAAAAAGGAGTTGTAAACATTTCTAAGTTTATTTCAAATGGAGTATAGCAGATTTATGCCTTAATACAAACAAGATATTGTTAAAGTATATCATACCGCTCCGTTTGACGATGTCGACGATTCGCTGTAGAGCATCCATTCTGAGTGGTGCCCGTCGGGTTGGAGAGGCTGGCGGCGACGCATTCAGCGGTCTGCTTTCTTCCCACTCGAGCACGTCGTGGAACGAATGCTTCCGACGAAGACCACCTGATCAACAATCACTTAACATGTATCTATCCATACTAATATTATAAACTAGCTTCTGCCAGCGGCTTCGCCCTCGTTAATGTCGAAATTATCCCAAGGGAACATATTCCCCGGATAAAAAGTATCCTATGTGCTATTCCAGACTATAATCTATCTCTGTGCGAAATTTCATCCAGATCCGTTGGGTAGTTTTTGCGTGAAAGAGTAACAAACATACATACATCCATCCTCACAAACTTTCGCATTTATAATATTAGTAGGAGTAGGATAGGATTCGAAAGTAACTCTGAGTCTGTCTATCTGTTACCTTTTCACGCCTAAAGTACAGAACGGATTTCAATGAAATTTGGCAAGGAGATACATGGCATCCTGTTGAAGTGTATAGGCTACATTTTACCAAATAAAAAATACGTAGGCAGGTGAGGTAGGTAGGTAGGGTAGGTAGCGTAAATTAGGGTAGGTAGGTTAGTAAGGTAGGGTAGGTAGGGTAGTAGTAATAGAAGCTAGTGTTGTATAAATAAATTGATTTGATTTGGCATAAAACTTGTGCCAAAACAATGAACAAAGTAATGACATTTTCAATATATTTTATTATTGTCATGATCTCATCCCAAAGATGTCCATTGCTGGAGATAAACCTTCCAAAAAATCGCCACAATAAAGGCGGACCAAGTGAAGATAGCGGGCATCTCGTCGGCGCTTGCAGCTCCGAATTTCCGGTTGTTTAACGATTCTTTGTTTATTCATGATATATTATTTGCTTACAATGTCTATATAATGAGGTAATGTCTAGGTCACGCGTTTGTACATTTATACGTATGCTAGGTTGCACGTTACACAAAGTCGCTAGAATATAATCTTGTTATTTACAAGAGCGTCTCGTTTGCGAAGCGTGCGTGACTCAAGAAATCTGATTAATAAATCAAATAAGTAATGGTTATGAGATGTTCGTGAATAAAGTATGTAATTATTCACTGTTTTCGAATTCATAAGAAACTGCACATAACTAGGCATTGAAATACCTATTATGTACCTGCGAAGCAGTAATGCTCGTGAAGGGGACGGCGGAACCCGTGAGGGAGACGCAACGGTGACGCCTTCACGCCCCTAGCCACGACAGGAGACGCCCCGGGCGTCGGGAGCCGCAAGCCGATTCCCGGCCACCGTAGGCGCGGGCTTGCGGATAGAGAGTAACGTGTAGCTCGCCGTCCGATAAGGACCAGGCCCGAGTAGACGGCGCGTTGTATTCCACGCACGCCTCAAAGAGATGTCAGCAAATCTGACGGGATCTGCTAGGGCCGATACCTGTCTGGGTCAAAAAGAGATACCGCGGCTCTGGCTCAAAAAAAAAAGGAGGAGGAACACGGGAGGATTTTTGTCAGTAAAAGTCCGATAAGCCCTCCCGCTTCACCCAGAGCAGGAGAAGTCATTGGATGACTTACCAGCGAAAAGAAATAATAAAGCAATAGGCATTCTGTAGTTTCTGCCCACCCCAATGGGAAAAAGGCGTGAGTATATAAAGCCTATTAAAAAAATTCTCATACCTGACGGTAATGTGCAACTACTGCTCATACTGTCGCTCATATGCTTGTAAGATGTTCCATTTAAAGGCACGCCGAGTTTCGTAGGCTCGGTCTCAGGCCTTTGAATCTGTAGAAATACCGTAAATAAATATCGACATGAATTACTCATTAAAATTATCTCTATCTTAATATCAATATCACATGTTTTATCAACGAGTTAATCCACTTAAATAAGTAAGATAATAGTGTGATTATATAACTATAAGTTATTATGTATTAGATGTCTGTTCAGAGTTGGACTGATTTCTTACCTGATGTTTATCTAAAACATGATTCAGTTCTTCAATGAAGGGCGTCCGATGCGGGAATATCGGCAATTCTTCCGGCAGTTGTATGTCAGGTTTGTCAATGTCCACCAGGCAAAGAGCTGCTTCAGATCCGAGCGCGATGCTCCGAGGACCATGTGGTCCCATACTCATAGCCCCACTATCTGAGTGGAGACCTGTTGATTGAAAAGCTAATTAATAATCAAAAAACCGGCCAAGTGCGAGTCGGACTCGCGCACGAAGGGTTCCGTACCATTATCGCAAAAAACGGCAAAAAAATCACGTTGTTTGTATGGGAGCCCCACATAAATATTAATTTTATCCTGTTTTTAGTATTTGTTGTTATAGCGGCAACAGACATACATCATCTGTGAAAATTTCAACTGTCTAGCTGTCACGGTTCATGAGATACAGCCTGGTGACAGACAGACGGACCGCGGAGTCTCAGTAATAGGGTCCCGTTTTTACCCTTTGGGTACGGAACCCTAAAAACACAATCATAAAACTCAAGTTCCAATAAAGACTATTTCTTAAATGCCAAAGACATTGGCAGTACTAATTCAAGTAGATAACCAGCATTGAATTAGCCGTTGGCCTATTGACCTCTATTATAAAGTGCATTGTACTATACCCATGACGAATGGCACTGGCGCGTCGAGGAAATGGTATAGTGGGGCCGGCAGTATTGGCACATACACGTGCGCCCAAGTAAATGGCAGCAGGAGAGACACTATACACTCGGCTACTAGCATTAGTTTGTTGAAGTCTGCAAATAAAATATTCATAACGAATTAATATGCAGCCATTAATGCCCAGCAGTAGGACAGATTAGCCAAGAAAAAAATGTTTAGCAAAGGAATATTACTCTTTTTTTCCAGCAATGGGAAATAAAAGGATGAATAAAAACAAATCTCAAATCAATAGTAGTAACTTTTGTGTGAGGTGAAAATATGGTGGTTGAAAATTAGGTTTTCATAAAAACCTTTTGACTTTTATACCTCAATATAAAAGTTGTCTAAAATTGCAAAATTGGCCCATAACGAAGTCAGGATACTAACCACTGGACCTGAGTAACACTTGATGTTCCAGCAGAACACAAGTAAACAGCTGCACTACACATTCAACACCTAAAGTTGAGAACATGGCTCGAAGTGGATAGTCCAGAAGAGGTAACTCATCAGGGACATTTGGCATTCTTATCACCTGAAAGAAATATCAATAATAGCTTAAAATTTTTGTTTTATATGTGCTTTAAAATGGATTTAAAGAAATATGTTTATTTCTATCATCAAAACCATTCAAAAGTACAACTTTAACATTTCAATTAAATATATTATTTTGTTATTATAAAATAAAAAAAAAGGCCAAGTGCGAGTCGGACTCGCGCACGAAGGGTTCCGTACCATTATCACAAAGAGCGGCAAAAAAATCACGTTTTGTTGTATGGGAGCCCCACATAAATATTTATTTTATTCTGTGTTTAGAAATACATCATCTGTGAAAATTGAAAATTTCAATTGCCTAGCTATCACGGCATGAGATACAGCCTGGTGACAGACAGATGGACCACGGAGTCTTAGTAATAGGATTCCGTTTTTACCCTTTGGGTACGGAACCCTAAAAAGTAGTTTTATATAATAGTATGGATTGTCACAAAATGAGAACTTATTTCCTGAAAGAAGGAAAGCCACATAAACTTGCTAAATTCACACAACAGTCTTGTAGTTCAGCCATAAAATTGATAATGAATTTACAGTTGTGTAAACAAAACCTATACAAAGTAGAAATGAGTAAATCTAAGGTAAGTAATATAATTAAGTTATACTTACAACAGGAATTGGATCTAAATGAGGTTCAGAAGGCGGCACATAGAGTCGTAAAGCTTGACCGGAAAGTGGCACTGGTACTTCATAAAGTAAATTATACACATAAGACTCAGGACTGAGGCCTGGGCCGGGCTGCCTAGGAAGAGATCTACAACAGTTAAAAAACAGGATAACTCTTTTGTTCACACAGTATACCTACATGAAGAAGTGATAAGTATTGCTGCAAATTAAAAGAAACTTGTTAAACATTGGTTTTCAAAATTTAAATATCTTTGTATTTATTTAAGCCTTTCAGCTTTTTTTTTCATGAAGACATTTTCTTATTTTCAGAAAAATTCTTAATCTATTGTATAGTATTTTCAATAATTGAAAGTTAACAAAATATTTATTCTTTTAGACATCCTGTTTCATACATCAACTGTTTTATTTCAAAATTAAGGCTATATTCTCTGTTTACAATATTTATAAGAAAACTCACCTGAATAAATTTTCTAAAAACAACTGTGCAACCCTCACATATGGGTACTGACATATAAGTGCTATGCTTTTGGCAACATACAGTTTGTCTTTGGCTATATCATAGTATGTCAGTGCCGCACCACTGTGAGGAGTGAGCTTAAAGGATCTTGGCAGAGACCTGGAACTTTCTTTGCCTGATGCTTTTCTGTGGCCAGGAGGAGTCTGACCACTGGATAATTCTGTGATATACATTGCCTAAAAACAAATATGAATATATATATTAGTCACTTGAAAAATCCTTCTAAAAGTATTAGTCTATACCGATATTATAAAGAGGAAAGATTTTTTTGTTTGTTTGTTTGTACCGAATAGGCTCCAAAACTACTGGACCGATTTCAAAAATTCTTTCACTGTTGGGAAGCTACTTTATCCCCGGGTGGCATAGGCTACTTTTTATGTATTCTCACGGGAACGGGAACTATGCGGGTCAAAACCGCGAGGCGTCCTCTAGTAATAACCAAATACCTTAATATTTACCTGTAATGTATGCATGGCACTGCAGATGTTTCTGTTCCTAACTTCCTCATAGAATATGAGACTGAATCCATAGTATCGGGATGCATTTTCTCTGGTTACTACAAAGCTGTGAAACTTGGGCTCTAAAGAATGTTTTTGTGTTCTAAACTGAAGGCCAGCTGGCAGACAGAGCTGTAAGATAAACATTCAAAAGATAAAATGCATAAAATTTTAACAAATAAGTCAAGATATTATTGTCAAATTTTATTACTGCAAAGTTAAATGGGAGTTACAGTTGTTAAATTTTTCTGTGTTCAGATTTAAGTATCAAATAACTATTTATAGCATCGATTACTAGTAGTGAAACAAAGACTTCTTGAATGTGACATTCCAATTGAACTTTATTATTGAGCACACTTACCATACACACTGCATGTTCATCAAATGGGTTGCTTGTTATGTTCTCAGGGTAGTGAGCCAAAATTTTACCTTTGTAGGAACGATCCAAAGGAGATACATGTAAATTGTCACCTAAAATGAAGACAGTGTTTCTTATCCTTGCACTTACAAAAACAAACGCTACAGTTAAAGAGACTATTACTTACCGCAAAGCCTATCAGGCTCCAATCCAGAGTCAAAGTCGAGGCCGCATATCGCAAAATAATCGGCAAATCGACATCCAACAGATAAATCAGAGACAGACATATTTCTATCGACCCGTTATTTACTATTTGAGACACTTTCTCTTCCAGTCTCTGTGCGAAGGTTTTGTCTCAGCATTGTACACTACCACTGGGCTGTAGTTTGCATTCGATTTGTTTAGCCACCTCACATGTTTTCATATGGCGTATAATTTTCAGTGATATTGAAATAAATACAAATTGTAAACGAAAAACTATTCTCTATTCACGCCATCACATCAGTCAGACAGCTGCCAAAATCTGCCAAATTGCGAATTGCACTCCCCTCACCTCACCCTTCCGTCCCTGGTCCCTGGCCAGTAGGCTTGTCGAAAAAATATCGATATATCAATATTTTTGCTTCGATATATCGATATATTTTCATTCGATATATCGATACAAAATATTCAATATCGAAAAACGTATCCGAAACGATATTTTTTTCAAATTTAATTAATTAACAGAATTCAAAGCCGTAAAAGCCTATCTTTTTCTAAAACCAAAATACTCTGAAAATTGGACCGATATAACGATATATCGATATTTTTTCCTCGATATAGCGAGGTCGATATTGATATTTTAATAAATATTGATACATCGATATATTTTTTCACTTTTGACATCCCTACTGGCCAGCATAGGTTTTGCTCCGCACTTCACCCCCTAACCCATCACTACATGCTGCATGGAATTAGTATTTACCATTTAGAAAAAGTTATAGTTTTATGTCCTTGAAAGATTCTGAGGAGTTCCGACCTATGGAATTGTATAAAGCAGTACGCAGTGCTACAAAAAAAACGAGCGGTATAAATACCGCAAAAAATCCGTGTTTTGTCACAGAATCCACCGCACCGTGGCGTGGATTAAATTCGCGGAGACAAAAATCGAGCGGAATTTTATCCGCACTGACAAATCCGACAATAGTGAGAGGTCTGATAGGCGCAGAAAAATTTGGGAAGTTTTTATTAATTTTTGCTAACGCATGTCGGGGGCCCCCATATAATTAATACGGCAGATACCGTGGTAGCTACGCCCCTGTAAGGAGTGGAATTCCCTGCCGGAGTCTATGATTCCTGATAGCTACAATCTTGGGGTCTTTAAGTCAAGAGTGAATAGGTTACTTCTAGGCAAGCGTACTTCAGCGTAGGCCAAATCATCATTTACCATCAGGCGACAGAGTGGTAAAACGCGAGACTATAGTTTAATTTAAAGAAAATAACTGGTGGCTTAAAGTACTGGGTATCCAAGTTAACAAAAAAAGGTTATCATCGATTGATGATTGTCAATTTCATGAAACGAAGATGAATGAATGAATGTTGCTGTGTTTGTCAAAAGCAGTGGTGTACGCGGGGCGTGTGTTTGTAGTTTTTTAAATAAAACGTTAATCGAGTAGTTTTTTTTACTGTTCATAATATTTATAGAATTATTATTCTTTTGGCCTTGCCAAACTATCAGTTTGTGATATTATTGGCAGCGTTGGATTGCCTTGCAAGTATTCACAAGATTCAAGGTAAGTATTTTTTTACATTAGAAGCAATTTAATGTGTACCTATCTCACTATAATTTGCTAACAAAAACATCCAGAAAACACCCCAAGAGATTGTGTAAGCTTAATTCGAGGGACACCTTTAGAAGTCCTCTTTTGTACTGGGAAATGATAACCGTCTTATCGTCTCGTCAGTGCGTATTTCATTAAGGAAAATGGGTGTATTCTCGTCCTCACATATAACGAGAGTCATGAGTGAAGCACTTAGCGGTTTTTTTACGATGTTTTATTGACTAAAACATCATTGCTTGGTGTAATTTATTTTGGCAATTTGTGTGTCTTTGGTTGTGGTTTTTCGATTGTTATTAGTACAATATCTTGACCTTATCAAAAAGCCGTGGGGTCCCGCTGCAAGGCAAAGTCCTATCTGCTCTGCTGGCTGTTAAAGCTAGACAATTTCTTAGATAACTAGTGCAAAATTTGCCTACATTTTACCTACATTTTACATCATTATTTCTAATTATGTAAGGAAAAATAAATTAGTTATTGCAATATCCCTACATATTAATATATACTACTTACAAAAAAATACTATGCTTGATTAAATAAAAAATATTTGTTACAGAATGCTACGAGGACGAGTGAAACATTTACTACACTGCACTTTTTTCATATCATTTATATTTCTTTTTCTTGTATTTGCTGGAGCAATCAATTTAGGTGATAAAGAAAAGGAAAATATTGAGCCCGTGGAAAGATATGGAATTTACGGTGCAATAATTTTATATGTATTAAGACTTTTTACTCTATTAACAATACCTCAGGTCCTGTGCAACTTTGCAGGCTTGACATTATTCAATGCTTTCCCAGGAAATGTAAAACTCAAAGGGTCTCCTTTGCTAGCACCTTTCATATGTATTAGAATTGTTACTAGAGGGGACTTCCCCAAACTAGTAAGAGACAATGTAACCAGAAATATGAACACATGTGTTGATGTGGGAGTGGAAAACTTTATGATTGAAGTTGTAACTGACAAAGCAATTAATTTACCAAAGCACAGAAGAGTTAGAGAAGTGGTTGTGCCAGCAGAATATAAGACTAAATCAGGTGCTTTATTTAAATCAAGAGCATTGCAGTATTGCTTGGAAGATAATGTTAATATACTTGCTGAAAATGATTGGATTGTGCATTTAGATGAAGAGACATTGTTGACTGATAACTGTGTGAGGGGTATTTTGAACTTTGTTTTGGATGGCCAGCATCAGTTTGGTCAAGGACTGATCACATATGCGAATGAGCACATTGTTAACTGGCTCACTACACTTGCTGATAGCTTCCGTGTTGCAGATGATATGGGAAAACTAAGGCTACAGTTTTATTTGTTTCATAAGCCACTGTTCAGTTGGAAAGGCTCTTATGTTGTAACACAAGTAAGTGTAGAAGTTTGAAGTAATACATTCTTAAACCAGTTCCCTAATTTTAAAATACCGCTTATATAATTTATTCTTTTATTTGCAGGTAAGTGCAGAAAAGAAAGTGTCTTTTGACAATGGCCTTGATGGATCAGTAGCAGAAGACTGTTATTTTGCTATGAAAGCCTATACAGAGGGCTATACTTTTAACTTTATTGAAGGTGAAATGTGGGAAAAATCACCATTCTCATTATGGGATTTTATGCAACAAAGAAAAAGGTGGATTCAAGGAATACTCCTGGTAGTGCATTCAAAACAAATACCTGCATTGTACAAAGTATTCCTGGCAGTATCTTGTTACTCATGGGTTACCCTGCCTTTATCAACGAGTAATGTTTTCTTAGCTGCTGTATGTCCCATACCGTGTCCACAGACTTTGGACATAGTTTGTGGATTCATAGGTGCTGTAAATATTTATATGTATATCTTTGGTGTATTTAAATCATTCCCTATTCATAGATTTGGCCCAGTAAGATTCTTTTTGCTTATTGGTGGAGCCTTGGCTACCATCCCATTTAATATTATTATTGAAAATGTTGCTGTGATCTGGGGTGTGTTAGGGAAAAAGCACAAATTTTATATAGTCAACAAGGAAATTAAGATACCAGTGACTGTATGATTCCTCAATAAAATACTTCATATCATTTTAAAGTTTTACTGATTTTACAATAGTAAGTGCACAATTTACTTAAAGGACTAATCTTGCACTTACTTTGAAGATTGAATCATTCAACACAATAGTGAATCATTCTGTTGTTTTCACAAAGATAACATGCTACATACCAAAATGTTAGTCAGTGTGTGTGTATGTTTGTTACCAAAGTATCAATATTTAAAATATTTTGATTTTTGTAAATTGAAACTTCTTGATTAAATACTAAGCACAATATTGATATTTAAATGTAAAGGTAAATAATGATGATAGCTTTGCTTTTATTTATATCTAATCTACAAATGATTTATTTTTTGACGTCTTGTTGTTTCATATTTTGTTAGTATTAAAATAATATAAATTTCTACTGTGGTCAACTTCTGATTTATTACCATTTTGCACATAGCTAATATCTAAAATGCAGGATATTCTTGTATTACTGTTATCATGGTACTTATTAAATGATATTCCATTTTTCTATTATAGTTAGGAACTATTTACAATGTGTATAAAACAAAGAATACATTAAGGCCCATTTTTTATTGGTAATTAACAAATGGTTAAATATTTGGTTTTAAATTTCAATAAAACGCGTTTATTCATCAATTGTTGGCATCGCAAATGTTCAAATAAGTTAAACAGTTGTATATTTGATAGACTAATAATTAATTAATAAAGCTTTTTAAGGAAATTTGAATCCTTTGGTTAGCACATTTAACCATTGGTTGAGTTAACTACGGATCAAAAAACCAGCAGCCTAATTGCGTAAGTGAATTCGGCAATTAGGCTGCAGGCCTAAGAATGTTGTTTATACATTCATATCTAAAATAAGTATGTCATTGCTTTGAAGTGTTTGCTGCACTTGCTTATGTGTTTATATTTTGTTTCACAGTGTCCTCCAAAATATTTACTAATACTCCACACAAATCAGATAAAATATTCATTGGTTACAAAAAGTGGTACAATGTCAAGTTGGTACTACTAATCCTTTCTTAACTAAAGTGTAGTAGTTTATCTAGTCTAGTTTAAGACCTGAACAAATTATAAGCAATGCTTACAAATATCAAAATAGTGTCTATGTTGATGGTCGTTAAACACTTTTAACTATTTATTTAACTGTATTAAGTACATATTTGAAGCAGAAAGCACAACCCAAAAAAAATGAGAGCATTAATTTATACATATCTTCAACACTGTAACATCAGAATATTGTAATTGTATAATTTTCGTAGTAAAATATTTATTTTAGAAATGGCTTGTACAGGTTTTCTTGAGAATGTTTTATTTAATTATGAGGTTCTAATTATAACAATTTCCACTAGGTGTACTTAACCAGCATTATTGAAGTAGTTAAATAGATGTGTAAAACTACTGTTATTGCAAACTGATGTAACAAAGGCTAGGTATACTTTTATATTATTTTTTACAAACTAAAGGATTTAAATCTAACTGTTCCTGCATTTTTTTGTGATGTCGAAAATTCATAATTTAAAACATAATTTAATTTATTAATTAAGTGAATATATGTAAGTTTCATTTTCAAATTATTAGTACACATAATGACTGAGTACATAATATTTTGTATTTGTTCCTATTGAAATTGTTGTTTTGAGTTAAAGTGAGTTAGATTTGAGGATGTTTGAAAAATGTACAATATATTTTAAATTTTGAAGCAAATTGTAAAATGTTGGACACAAATGTAGGTTACAAAATATTTTAAATTTGTTAAGAATTGTAGTATGAGTCGGAATGTTTAACTTGAAGTAAGATGCACACAGTATTCTGTCCAATAAATTTTAAGTTCTATTCAGTAAAACATGTATAAAACTATTGTAATTGCTTTAAAACACCACATCTGACTAGTCATGTAAATATTTATGAATAAATAGCTAGTTGTAATGTGTAGTAGTGTAGATGAATAAGTAATTTACCAGTGTTAATTGGGGTCTGTGTCTACTTAGTTTCTTATAGGATAAAGGGCAGAGGTCAACTCTGTTAAACCCATTGTGATTGTCTAAGTATTCAATTACACAATTACCTTCGTTAATTATCATATTAGTTCATGACAAAAGACATTATGTGCCCATTATGGTCATTATGATAACTGAGTCAATTGTTAATTATTTTATTTATCTATAATAAAAGGCGATATAGCATTATTGTTATATCTCGTCGAGTTGAAACGATCTATCGATGTTATTTTGTAAATTGTAGTCACAAGTGATTTATGTCTTAAAATTAGTTTGGTACTTTTGTATTACTATTATAATAATGTTTTCTATTTTATTGTTGGCAGTAAATTTGATTATATTAGATACCTAAATCCCACTTTGTACATATAAAACACTTAGATATGTAAAATAAATTCAAACATTCAGATGTTTTGTAATTATCATTACCTTTTTATTTTGTCTGGAAGGACGTATGGTAATAATTTATGTATCGTATTTTTCTTCTTTTTTTACAATCTGTCTCAGTACGTTACTATTGGTTTTAAATAAATTTTTTGACGTGTTTAGATGTCTTTGTCGGTATGACGTGTCCTATGACACAATCCTATTTGCCGCATATGTAGCTATGTTTTCTGAAGTCTTGAGTTATTTTTTAGGTACTTAAACCTTCTGGCCACTGTCCCGTGAAGCCACCATATCGATGCCTTAGTTCACAATTGCACTAACTACAAAATTTTCATTTTTGAGGAGAGAGCTTTAAAGTTTTTTAAAGTTTAGACGAGAACAGTAGAAAATCCAAGTAAAATAACAAAAAAAATATGCATCTATTCATAAGACTAGTCCTTTTACTCCATCATATCTCAATATTGTAATATTAGTTTAAACGTTACCTTTTCAAAATGGCCAAATAAACATAAAACCCCCCATTTAATACATTTGTGCACTTAAAAAATTGTCAAACCCCTTCAAGTAAAACTATTTAATACACTTGTACAATTCGGACTATATCTCAAAACGGTTTAATGTATTTGTGCACTTAAAAAATTGCCAAACCCCTCCCAGTAAAAGTACTTAGCACACTTGGGCATCAAACTTTCTTGATCCTTTTGTACTACCAACACATAATACACTCTTGTAGCACTGCTAAAAAGTATGAGCAGATATTGCAAATGTATATAATACGTTTGTGTTTTGAAATTTCATGCAGTTGAGAAACTTAAAATCAGTTAAAGTATATCTTGATTGGTTTTACAAAAATAAAGACCATTAGTATAATACCACATTCATGGAACATTAAACGAACTCATTTAATACAATTGTGACCCACGGTTTTGGTAGATAGAGACGGAATAACGGTATTTCGATGCGCGGAAACGAAAGAGCATGACATTTAGTGTATTTGGCATTAAAAAAGTAAAAATTGAAAATTTTGTAGTTAGTGCAATTGTGAACTAAGGCATCGATATATAGTATAAACCAAGGTGTTTAACATGTTCATGTGTTGAGGCACTAAAATATTGTTTAATAAACACAAAGCAGCAATAGCTACTGCAGCATAGCTATTGCTGCTTTGTGATCAATATGAATATACACCAGAACAGCTGTGTCATCCTCGAACGTTCCTGTAGTCGCTTGATTTGATATAGGCAAGTCAGCATTATGAAGCAAATATAAAATCGGCCCAAGCACACTGCCATGAACTCCAGCAGAAATAGGATATTATAGTTTTGAAGAAGCTTCGCCACTTTGTACGAAATAATGTTTCTCCTTCAATTACCAAACTCTTAACTTACTACCGAATTCCTGCAAATGACTGCGTGCGTCTAAATGCATGCGGTAGCTGAAAAATAAATGGATAGTTTGGTCTCGAGGATTTAAAAAATGTATTATTATTGATAGGCTTGCGCTTGACCCCTATCTCACCTGTTAGTAGCGATGAGGATATCTTTATGTAGGTAAAGAAGTAGTGTAGTACGGCATCATTATGTACCAGTCACACGGTCGATGGTCGACGATAATTATTATTATCTTGGACTGCTTTGTGCACACGGTGTCCGAATTTATCTTTTGTGTACCTACTATGGACTAGGTAGGAATTGTGTAATCCCGCTGACTTATAGACGTTCAGGTAATCGGAAGGCTGCATAAATGATAAAGAGATAACTGATAACTTATACTACCTCAACAAACAAAAAATCCCGCCGCAGATGCGCTACACTTATCTACGTTACGAGTATCTAAGTTAGAACAAATCCTAAAGTACACGAGCACTAGTGTGTGACTCATCCTGATATGGTGTTTACATACTTACGCTTACACCGGAACTGGAGTCGATATCGAATCGATAGACAACGGGGTTTCAACAAAAAACACAATTCGACTAAAGTACATAATTAGTACCTACCTGCCTTCTGATAAGAAACTACACGTTCGTGGAAGGTAAATACTTCATGTTATCGCAAGGAATCTAAACTTACAAATACTTAACATTATTATTGTGATAACTAGTCGACGAAGCAGTTACAATTACGATTTTGTTCACTTCTATGGAATGTCAACGTGAAAAGTGTCCAGAACGATTGCAGCATTGCCACGTTGGATGGCAATGCTGATTCTCTTGCCGAAAAAAGCCCAGCTCTCTGGTCACCTGAAACTTCGATTCGACGAATCGTTTGCTTACATCTCGAAAAACTCGATGGACCTAAGATTTCAACCCCAAACGGCTCAAATATGTAGCTTCCAATAAGGTTGTTGTATTTGCGCGATTTGAGGTTTTCTACACCAGCAGCAGCCCGCCCAAGCACAGCCCGCCGTGCTAAGAAGATGATATGGCGCTAGGATCTCGACACATTTTGCATCCCACACCAAAGGCATACCCATCTTCCAAGGCATTATGGTCATCCCGTCTGGTCTCTTTCCATCATCGCGTGCCAGGCCATTGGCTTCCAAAACAGCTGGCACCCCGGCGGCGGTGACATGAGCTCGACGTATGATGTCATTAATGCTGGCGTGCCATGCTACCCGGCCAGCGCTCCCCTACAGCAGGATAGGCCATGGTGTCCGAGGCGGTCGACTGCTTCGCCTCATTGACAACGATGTGGAGTTGCAGGAGCACCCAAACACCCAGACATATAGCGATCCGGAAGGTGTTGTCACTCAACATAGTACCTATGTTGGGTGACGGTAGTGCCTGTAGCTAGAGGTCCGTCTCCCACTCACCCACAACCAGCAGGCGGACACGCTCAGCAGTTTTGATTTTTGTGGTTAATTTTTAAGTGCTGTGGACTGAAGACAAGTTCCATGCATCGCCTTGAACACATGTTTGGAAGAAGAGTTTGCATGCAAACCCGTGCGCGACTAGAGGACCTTCAATGGAAGACGGATTTGGAAGTTAGCGTAACAAACCCGTGCGTGTTTCAAGGCAGTACTGCCTCCTATTGGTCACGGGAACGTAAATACGCGGTAGGGTATACTAGATGCCGAGCCCACCAAAGTGAATGGGTAGTGTGGCTTGTAGCCAAGCTCGGTCATCCAGAAACATATTAGCGTAGATCGAATAATATGATCAATTTTGCCCAGAAGACTGTGAATGCTTTCATTCAATAATGGGGAAGCGCTAAGAAAATACCTACATGAAATTTGGGCTAAAACAACGTAGCGAATGAGTGTGATAGCAGAATGTAAATTCATTTTAGGCTGACCCTCAAATACCAGTGACCATCAAATATCGTTAAAATGTTTTATTTTGGCGTCAATGAATGGGGAAAAACTGTCTGCCAAAATTGGGGAAACTAGCAGGTACAGTAAACCTTTTCCTAAAATTTTGATCTGTGATGCTATTGTAATTTTTAATTTTTGGAGGGTCGATTGTCTGTCCGTCGATTCTCACAGATGAAACTTTCGCATTTGGAGTGGTTGAGGTCAAGGCCGATGGATTGGTATTGCTGCTTCAGGAATTAAATATCTTTCAAAAGCAAAACTGATAATTAATTTGTTTTTGCCGGTTAAGTGAAACGATGTGCCTGCTTACCTATCTATATTAAGTTGGGTCAAAAAACCCGAGCCTTTAGTTTTATTTAAGTACTTATTATCTAGGTATCTATTTGTGTTGATATCAGTCGATGATATCATTGTAACGTAGGTACCTGCCCTTCTGCTCTAGATATTGAAGGTTAACCACCGACCAACGAAATTAGGTGTTCTTCTCTTCCTTACCTACGTAAGTACTACTACTTAGGTACAACATATAGGTACCCAAAATATCCCGGGAATACAATAAGGTAAGAAAAGTAAAATTTTCTAAGTTTCCGTTTTACTTTTGGTAGGTACCAAATCCTACTAAATCCTAAAAAAAGATGCAGTTGATGTAGATTGCAGATGGAGTGCAATTCAGCTCGTCTTGACCACTTATCTTACCATAAAATGTTCGGTAGCGCACTTCTTCTTTTTCGTGTGAGGATGTGGCCACCTCTGGTGTCAGAGTTGAATAAGCCGCCTCTGGGAACTTCACAGGTCTCGCATTGAACCGCACCGCTCGGCATCACACTGTACCTACGTGTACAGTCAGTAATGAAGGGATGATGATCGACCACAATTTTTTTACATTTAATATCGTAATGAAAACACAATGCAGAGTTAACGTTAGCGAATCTTAGGCCACGCTTCACTTTCAACCCGCTCTCATGCAAGGCGCATTACATTGCGGGCTACCGAGGTATAATGTGATTAACCATTCGATAGTACATCGAAATCTAATTGAAGATGCATGCGAGTTGCTTGCTGGTGGAAACGCGACGTTAAATCTTATTACTACGTAGGTAGGTAGGTACGGTCAGCAACATTGCTATTATTTGTTTCCTACACAAAGTGAACACCTCGTACGTGGGGAATCTCTTAGTTTGCTTACAGCGTTTGGTACATCATAAGTATTTCTAGGTAAGCTTTTTATGCAATAACTACAGGTTGTCTGGTAGATATCGCTGTCAGCGATAAGGCCGCCTTTGTACCCGTAGAAATAAGTATTATTGTAAAAGAGTTGTGTAACTTTAGTTTTTGGTGTACAATAAAGTATATTCTATTCTATTCTAACTACTGAATAAAAAATAAATCAATACGAACGAGTGCAAGCGCGCAGGCCGGTTACTGGTTATTTCCAGTTTTTTCCTACTCATTTTCGGAGGTGAAGTGCTAGTAAAACTGGTTGTCTTTATGGCATAAGTACATTGATAAGTATAGGTCGGTCTGCCTTGCCAATTAAATTCTTGCGATGTAAGAATGAAGGTTTGTAGACACTCCTTCCGGTCCGGCCGAATGCGTACGCAGTGTAGACCGGGGGGCCCTACCATGACGTGTCCTAACTACTCAAAACTCAATACATTTATTCCTTCCACGTGTGAACTTAGATGGTAGGTAGACCATGTATGGTCTAAATTTGTAACCTACCATCTAAGTACCATCACATGTGAACCCTGTCGGTCACTGAAAAAGTAGGAGAGAGGAAGAGGGCTTTTATTTGACGACTACCTAAGTATTTATTTATTTAGTAGATAGAGCAATCATGGTTCTAAATCTGTGAGACAGGGAAAAGAGCTGTGTCCCTTTTTCACAGTCGCGCCATGATATTTTTGACAATTTATGGTACGGCCCCTGGATGAGACTGGCGCAGGAGCGTGAATGCTGGCTAAAGCCCGTTACTTCATCGGTCAACAAGACGTATGGCGACCCATACGCGCCAAAAGTTCTAAGAAAAAATATTTTCCTTAAACGTACACCTACAGCTGATTTCGTGATAACTTTTGGTATAACTAATTTTAAATTTCAGACAACGTCTGTGGTCGTTCACATTGGGCCTCATCAGAAGGCTTAAAGTCACCCGAAGTGCAATGTAGAAGGATAGGCTCGTCGTTTCTTGCGTGGTCGCATCAGAAAAGAGGATATCCGCAGGAGCACCAAAGTAAGCGACATAGACCGAATAATTGCGAAACGTAACTATGTGGCAGCGGACAGTGCACATTACTCGCAGAACGGGTGGTTCTCCAGAAATTTCTGGAGTGGCGACCGCGAACCGGAAGATGATGCGTTGGAAGGCCGTCCACTAGGTGGACCGATGACCTGGTTAAGGTTGCGGGAATCTGCTGGATGCGAGACGCACGGGATCGGTCAATGTGGCGACGCGACGCTTCGGGGAGGCCTATGTCCAGCAGTGGATGTCTTAATTTCGGCTAAAATGATGATGAAGAATGATGATCTATAAGCAAGCGAGCTCCTATCGCTTAAGATCAGATAAGATTGTGGTCAAACGACAGACTATCACTAAGTGACAAATACTTCTTAGAAAAAAAGATGCGATTTAAAATATGCCTTTGTTTAGCAGTGAACGAAGTTGGCCTGTCCGCTATGGTGATTCTGATTTCCTATTACTGGCTGTCATTATATCGGAATCCAAATAAGCGAAATCCCACGCTCCAAAGGTGTACGTTTAAAAAAAGATAAGACTTATCATTGACGATAAGAATTATATTTATGCATTACTCAATAGATAAAATTCAGATTCGGCTGTCCGTATTATCAGTGACCGTCACTTGATTCAATAATTTAGCGTGATAATAAAAGTTAAACACGACCAAATCTGAAAATGATAAGTAAAAATTATTGTAGGAATTACCGTATCTTAAGCTTCTTTCTTTAAAATAATATGAGTAATAATTGGGTCAGCTTAAGGTGTACGTTACCCCAGCAGGAAAGTGGCTCCTAGAGTTATATGATTGGAACATAGGTATAATTAGTGCGTAATCTGCGCCTAAATGAGAAAACGTATAAGCTCGCTGAAAACTGTATGCGGTCTTTCTTGACGCTTATAATAGCCATAAAAAGTTTCAAAAGTGTACATGCATGCTTTATTGAATATTATTGTTAAAAGTTAAAACGACAGTGTCAAAACTTTGATGGCAAAATACAAGAAAGCGGCTCAACCTGCTGGGTTGAGCCCCTTTCCATACAGTTTTCAGGGAACTTATACGTTTTCTCATTCAAGCGCTGCGATTTTTTCGAGTTTCCTAAAAAGTGCGATTTTTTGAAAATTATAAATGTTTTCTTAAATCTAATTATATCACAAATAGACATAAATAAAGATCTACTCCTATATGTTTATTCTGCAGGCGCACATACAAAATTTAAGAGATACACGATTCTGTAAAACGCTACTTTAGCAGGCAATGCAATATCTCGAAAACCTGAAGACGCTCAAATTATATTTTCGACGCACATTTTAGCACAAATATAAGCTCTCTGCCATGCACAATATTTCTATCTCCGATCATTCGTTTAGAATTTTCCTGCCGGAACAACACACCAGCAGTAATAGTTTTTTCCTTTATTTTCCAAAACGACAACACGCACAATCTTTTTATGTGGCGCACATTCAAAGCAGATTACGCACTAATTATACGTTCCACTCATATCACACCAGCTTAAGCGAGTCTTGCCTTGTCTCTATCAAGTTGTATTTATAAGTAGAGAAACTGTTTTGTCTCTACTTACACTATGACATAATATAATAAGATTGAAGAAGAAAATAAATCAACTTAGGAGTCCAACATAAAATTGTTGTTTAACAATTATTATCCATTTAGAATTTCACGTCTCTACATTTAGCAGGACTTTACGGATAAAGCTAGTACCTCACCAATTCATAATTTAACAGAAATGTCCTTGTGGATACCAGTGAGTAGGACTTAGTCTAGGTAATCTTGTATCTAACTTTGGAGGTATGCGGGACAGGGTGTAAAGGCCCACAAAGCTCCATAGAAAAGGCAGGATACCCCGACCATACGGGTGTTGTGTCTGGTCCGGGCAACTGCCTAACGGTTATTTTCGGACTGTTGTATGTGTTCGAATCGCGCCGAAAACTTTGCTTGCGCGATGCACGATTGCGGCTTGCGGCGTTGATGCTGCTACATAACTATTTTAATTTGTGGTTGCTGAGCTTGATTGGCCCACTGCAGTGCAAAGGCCCTTCCCTCCCTGTACTGGCCAAGACACTGATTGTAGGCATGTCATACATGCGATGAACTTATATCGTCACGCAATTTACCAGGTGAAGTACCTGTGATAGATAATAACCAATTAATAAATTTATCTAATCAAGGATGTTATAACACGTGGTACCATTGAATCATTTATCACGTTTTATTGAGTGCAGGAGCACTAGCAAAATATGTAGGTAGCTGATACACGGAGGATATTATTTTAAAAATAACTGTTGATTGTCTAGTCGCTGAAAAATATATATTTAGCATAGCATTGTAAGAATAGGTGAATCAAAGTGTTACGTCCCCTAAGTACTAGAACGTGCAAACAGTTTCGCCCGCGTAAAATTCGAATATTATCCTACGGGAATCTAGTACCAGCATATAAAGAGCCCACTGTACCTAGGTATCCTATGCCCAAAATTTCGCTTTCATTCAAGCTATTAATTTGTTTTTTTTTTGGTTTCAGAGACCAAACCTTTATTTATGCAATTTTTTCAATTGCCTGATTTGATCACTTCTAAGGAAAACTTCTAAAATATTAATATTAAATTCCCATCTTCGTTAATGATCTGATAGAAATACACCGAGCGTGGCAACTGCCGGCTGCTTATTATTCCACACAAGCTGGTCCGAATCAACTGGGACTACCGAGACAAATGAGTTGTTTGGTGCTCCTTTGCCGTGGGTTATGGATTAACAACCTATCACAACTTGTACAGACACTAATATCTGTGTACTTGTGCAATCTATATATTTATTTTAAGTAATGTAATCATTTTCCTTCCAGTTAATTTTATCAAAAGAAGTAGGTAACACTGAAATGATGTGCAAACTCTTTTCAAAATTTTGGATAACTTGAAAATTACTGTTTACTGATTATCTAAATGAAATAAAAAAAGTGGTATGCCATTAAAGTTTTGTTTTATTTATTACTAGATGTAGCTGTGCTCGCGGCTAAGCTGCTTCGCTCGGTTCGCCCCCTTCAACTGCTTTCCCTTCCCTACTTACCTACCTAACTTACATACCTAGCTACTTACCTGCCTACATAACATACCTACCTACAACACTTATCTACCAATTTTTTTCTAGTCATTTTGCCCCGTGAATCTTAACACCGCCATTCACAAAAATGCACAACGTCTATCGAATATGGAGTTTAACTGTCCGAATATATGAATTGCGTTTGTTGTGATAAATTTGACTTCTTGAACACTTAAAATTCATATATCTTTTGAAAGAGTGAACAGATTGCGATGAAGAAAAACTAAGTAATACTTCAAACTACGCACAATTTTATAATTAATTAGTAATTTTATGTAAAAATGTTATCTATATTCTACATTGGTTTCGTACATTTTACGTGATGCGTGTGCAACTAAACAGACAGACAAACAGACAAACAGACAAGCAGACAAGCAGACAAGCAGACAAGCAGACAAACAGACAAATACCAACTTCCGAAATTGATATTATTTTTCACTTTGTTGTGTTTTTAATTGGAAGTATCTTTTTGTAAAAAAAATATTAAACTTACATTTAGTTTAAAAAAGTTAAATAAATAAAATTTTGATTTATAACCATTAATAGTATATTTTTGCAAAGGCCGGGGAATAGGCAATTGCAGGTCGAGTATGTGTTTGAAGGCCGAGCCGTAGGCGCGAGACACATACGAGACAGGCAATTGCCATTTCTGCCGAGGCATATATAGTGCTTTTCTCAAAAAATGCAGAAAAATAAAAAAAGTACTTAGTTAAATTTCCATAATTTTACAAGATAATGCCGTTTTTAACATGAACTGTACATTTCAGCATGGAATAAATTACCCATAATGTAGATGGCTTTTTAGTTTTAGCAATCTAATTAAAATACGCCAAAAATACTGTTCACTTTTTTTCGTTTTTCCAAATCATAAAAAAAATTCATATACTTTCATGTATTTTTCTTTTGACTTCGCTGGAAGCAGCTTTTCCATTGCCAATTTGGCTTCTGATCTTAAATCTGGTGGAGTACAATCAATCTCCATTTCACTCTCTGAACTGTTGGAACCCATTTTAATTATTAAATTTATATTTATTAAATAACAAATCAAGACAAATTTTCAAGTTTGCCGCCGATTTTCTATTTATCATCTGTGCCGAAAGGCAAACGCATTTTGTACTAAGCAAAGATACTTTGGTATGCCAAGAATGATAAAAGAGATCCAATCAAAACAGTAGGTATATTATGCAACTAGTGAATAAAAGACGGATTTAATGCGAGGGCCGTAGATGAATCACAAGTAAGTGAAGGATTCTAACGACTGAATCACGACCGTAGGGAGTGATTCATGATGATTGAATCACGAGCATAGCGAGTGATTCAAGTGTTAGAATCATGAGCGACGCGAGTGATTCATGGCCCTCGATATAAATCCGTTTTATTCAAGAGTTGCATACTATATTTTTCAACACACTTGCTCATAAAGTGGCTCTAATTTCACCGCAATTAGGCGTATATTGACACCTGTTATCAAACTGTGACTTTTTCATTACTATTATTCACAAGTGAGATAAAGAGTTGTTTTTTTAATTTATTGGTTGAGTTGCTTTGTTCTTAAAAAAGTTTCGATACCAAAAATATCGTGCTCAATAGTACAAATGCAACACATTTCATGCAACTTCGTTTTTAAATAGATAATTTCAACTTGTACGTGTTTAATAAATAAAACTTTCACTTATAATATAACTTTTGTTTTTGTCTGTGATAAAGAAAACTTGAAATTCCCCATTTTGTACGTGGCTAAAACGCTATCCGCGAAAAGCCTAAAAAAAGATAACTCGTTATTTTTAGTCTATGGCCGATCGCCATTGTTAGATGCGCGCGCATAGGAAAACTGATTAATTTTGCCCGCCATTGCGAAAATATTTTCACAACTCGTTTTCACTGTTGTAAATGATTTTTTAGTATTATTTTCTTCACAAGTGTGTTGAAAAACGTTGTATGATACACGTGTGTATTGATGATTACCGTCCTCGGCTCTCTTAAGACCCTCACCTAACGGCTCGGGTCTCAATGGCGCCTCAGCGGTAATCACCAAAATTACACACTTGTACCATAATGTACTATTATACCATGACTACGAGAAAAAGAAAGATTGAAGCGGCACAAGGAATAATAATAAATAAATGGTTTATTACCTTCAAAATTTACAAAAAAATGTGAAACCCTGACCCCTGAGCTAGGTAACAGCAAGGTGTTACAATCTCTAACTCTGTATCTAACTCTATCTCTAACTCCATCTCCATCTCTAACTGCATCTCTAACTCTATCTCTAACACTATCTCTAACTCCATCTCTATCTCTATCTGTAACTCTATCCCTAACTCTATCTCTATCTAAGTTTGTATCGAATATTTTATGTTCAAGGAGTTTGTATAGCATTGAAATGGAGTTAGAATATATATTGGTGTGTTCTAAATTCAAACACGAAAACAGTGATTAAAAGTGCTTTTTATTCACTGTTTTCAGTGAATAAAATAAGCTTTTTAGAGGGGGAATGGTATAAAGTATCTAATAACCCCAGCACGCCATTTCATACAACATTGCTGGAGCGTTGTAATGTTCCAAATTTAAAAAAAAACACTCCAGCAATGGATTTGATTTTCTTTGTCCGTAAATTCGGTACTTTGCGTGTTCTTTTTTCTAAAATAATGACAATATTTCCATGCATGTTTGAGAAAATAGTAGATTATTGCATCGAGCACAATAGTACATTGTGTATTAAGGGCGGTATGCAAGGAATTACGATCGAGGCTCTAGTAGAAGCCCGAAGTCGAAGACTGAGGGCTTTCTGAGTCGAGGTTCGTAATTCCCGTACCGCCCGTGATACACATAATGTTTTTCATCACATCTGCGAGTAATAAAGAATAGTAAATAGCTTTAATACACAAGTCAGCACAGCTGTTATTACGAAATACGTGGACTTTTTTTTAAGCGGTTGGCGAATTTTTGCCCACACCACAGATTATACAGTGTTTCGTTCAGAAACTTTAAGGGCAAATACTTACGTAGGTATACAGCCATGACGGAGTGTAAAAATAATTAAATAATTTCGACGTTTTCATACTATAACTATTAAAATCGATTATTAAGAACATTAGTTGAGTATTTAAGTAACGAGTGTTTAAGTATGTAGCGAGATTGCAAAGAAATTCCTGTTTAGATAACATTTTAAGACAATTTTTCAATTGCGTGTAAACTCCTTGCTTGAACTTGCATGACCTGTGTGCTGTGCCATAAATTAAAAAAATATTACTTACCGCCCTAGGGTTTCATGACAAAAAGAAAGCCCGAGGGTTTTATATGGGGCATTACGGCCAAGTTAACCTGTATGTTTAGATACTTTTTACGTGCAAGTGTGATGAAAAGTAATTTATTATTTTAGGTTCTATGTTCGACTTCAGGTTTGTTTGTTTTTTTTTTTTTTTATGTTTTTTCACCAATTACTCCGTCAATTGTGGACCGATTTTGAAAATACTTTTTTTTGTTTGAAAAAGTATGTTCCGAAATTGGTCCCATTTTAATTTCGTGAAGATCTGATGAAGAACTTCGGAGATATACAACAGAACTCTTCAATAAATAACGGCAAATCTCTCGGGATCGCTGCAATCGCATGTCTGTTTGTTGTTTATAACATTTCATAACATAACATCACGCCAGTTCGCTCTTAAGGGGTAAGAGAGAGGTTTCATTTCACCGGTTATGTTCAAGTTTCATGAAATCTATTCTGGCGAAATAGTTCCCTTACTAACTTGCCTATTAGGTACGTACAACTAAAAAGTGAAAAATAAAAAAACTTTTTGCAAAAAAATACTACCGACTTCCAAATACAAACTACAAAGTGAAAAATAACTTAATTTTATGAAGTCGGTGTCCATAACGCAAAAAAATGGTACCTACGAAAGACACCGACTTCAAAAAATTAAGTTATTTTTCACTTTGTAGTTTGTATTTGGAAGTCGGTAGTATTTTTTTGCAAAAAGTTTTTTTATCTTTCAAATATTACCTATAGGAATAGTAGATAAAAGAAACTCATATCAAACAGTTAAAATAGAATTTTAATTATTGAAATTAAAAGTTATACTTGAGCAATTATTAAAGGTTAAGAGTTTTGTTGGGCAAATTTATATTTGTTTGTTTAACTTGGGACTGAATAATATTATCAGACGAGGTAGATGGGCCTGGCTGATTTTTTACAATGAAGTCGTTATCACGGGAAGTAGATGGGCGCGGCGATGTCGATTGATTTAAATTAATTGCTTTCGTAATACATGAAGTAATTTTACTTTTGTTTTCAACCGACTCTTCAATATAGCCTCTGCTACTTGGTCGTATTTCCAGCCGCCGTGGCGCTTGAGTTTAGTTAAATTTGCGCCGGAATCTGCGAGAAGCGTTGCTGAGGTTCGACGGAAGCAATGGCCTGTGTAGAGTTCTGGGTTCGGAAGTTTTAGAAATGTAGCAATCTGTTTAGGAAAATTTCCAAATTTGTTTCTGCCTATAACTTGTTTCGTACATTTACCATTTCTGTAATTCAAGAAGAACCGCGGCGTGCTTGTTTTTGTTGGACGAAGTAGTCGATATTTAACCACGACTTTCACGAACTCATCGCGAATTACGAACATTCGATCTTTATTCGTTTTGGTGTTATCAAGTTTTACAAGCAACATGTTGTCGTGAGTTTCTATATCGTCAACCGTAATATTCAATAATTCAGAGGTTCTACAAGCACCACTAACGCCAAAAATTAGAGCAACCTGGAAAGATAGATAATTTTGTTTGTATATTCGTACATTCAAATAAAAAATAATATTAATATAGTAAAATAAAAATATTTGTTTTTTTCGATAAACATACCTTTGTAGCCAAATATATGTCATCAGGGGATTTATTTAAAAACATCTCTACGTTTTGAGCTGTAAAAACATTAGATTTTTTGCTTTTGAACCCATCCGATGATCGGTTCAAAAACGCTGTGAGTTTTGAATATTCTTTGATATGCACATTGTGTCTTGTGCTAACAGTGGATTTTAGCATTGAGTATATGGACCAAAACGAAGATGGCTTAATTTTTTTCGATAGTTCACTAAAATAAGCCAAAAATACACTCTCTGAGAACGACTTTTCTCCATTTCTATCTTTTCAATCAATAAATTTCGCATAAGATTTTACTTATTGTACTCGAGATTTTAAGGGTAAAAGATTTTCTATAAACTGTTGGTTTCATTTAGAATGTTTTCCGGAGTTAATGTGTCGCTAGATGATTCCATTTTAATTCGAAGCCGAAGCACTCAAAATCAGATAGTATCATACTTTATCGTTTCCAAAAATATCGACAAACAAAATTAACAAAGTTCCCGCCAAATCACTTTTTTAAATTTCTTTCATTTTTAAATCAGAGTTAGCAGCAATCATTTTTTGAATTTGGAACAAGTAGGATAGAAACGAATAATACGAACGTAAAAAAAAAAATATTGATATCGGCTGGCTGAATAGAGCTAATCCATTGAGATTGGCACCTTTTGGTGCGATTAAAAAATAAACTGCAATAGTGAAATTTCATACATTTTTATTGCTCTAGAGCTTAAAAGACTCGCTTTGTACTGAGTTTTTAGTGTGATTGTGATGAAATTAAAGCATAGTTGGAAGAAAAAATGTAAATGTGGGTGTGCCTGTAAAACAATGTAAAACTTTTGACTTAAATATTACATTAAACACTTTACTAATATAATATGTCGGTTAGTGTGTTAATAACTGTGATAATTATTGATTGGGCGACTTGCCGTTTTATTGATGATGTCGATGTAGTACGTTGTGCACATTGTCAACAGTTCGGTCATGTTAAGAAACACTGCACTATTAAATCACCTACCTGCGCTAATTGCTCTGAGACACATGAAACCAAAGACTGTCCGCATAAAGACAATTTAAATTATATACCGTCTTGCGTGGCGTGTAAACGCTCTAAGAAACCGTCTGACCATCGATTTGGATCAGATGGGTGTGCCACTTATAAACTTAAACTCGAACAACTTATCCTCAACACCAACTACTAAAATAATGGATAGATTAACCATAGGACAATTAAATCTCCACAACGATAGGGTAGCGACTTCTGAACTGGACAAACTAATTATCGATTATAACTTAGATATCCTGCTTGTTCAAGAACAATATCAAAACGCGCGTTTACGTCACAAAGTAGTACAGTTGGATGGCAAAGCACGAGCTGGAATTTACGTGGCGCATTCTTCTAACTTCACAGTAACGTCTTTGCGTAATCTAATGACACCCCATTGTGCCGTTGCGGAGGTCTCATCGTCTTCTTTTAAAGTTTACGTTGTGAGTTGCTACTTTCAATATTCAGACCCTGTTGCTCCTCATATACATAACCTCCGTCACGTCTTGCAGTCGCTCGCGGGCTGCAAAGTTATCGTTGGCGCTGATGTTAATGCGTCATCATCACTCTGGTATGGCAAAGTTCGGTCTACGGATTATGAACGACGCTGCGCTGTTGAAGATTTCATTGCTGAAATGAATCTGACTATTCATAATACCCCTGACGCACCACCAACTTTTTGCAGCCAAATGGGCGAATCTTGTATTGACGTCACACTTTCTTGTGCAGACGTACGCTTGGATAGGTGATCATCGCTTGATCGTGTACGAATTTGTTCCAGTTTTTACTCAGGGTACGTCACATGTCATTGGTAACTTTAGGTATAAATGTAAGGGTGCCAATTGGGAATTCTTTAGCTCGCTTGTTGCGTCTCACGCCAAAGACTTCACTCGTGATGGGCTTTCAGCTGAAGAAAGTGCTGACGTTGTCAAGAGGTTACCACTCAACAAGTCATCAGGTGAAGATAAAATATCTAATCGGATGATTATAGAAGCGTGTAAAACAGCCGGTGATGCGATTTTAACCGTTTACAACCGTTGTATTACGGAGGGCGTATTTCCTCGTATTTGGCGACGCGGATTTATACGAATAATCCCGAAAAGTGGCGACAAACCCCCGGACGACCCGAAGTCGTACCGGCCCATAACATTACTTCCATCTTTGGGAAAACTCCTGGAGCGCCTTATCGTTCCACGGTTGCTACCGGACGGACTAAAATTTCATAATAATCAATTTGGTTTCACTATTGGAAAATCTACCGTAGACGCGGCCCTTACTGTTAGGAAAATAGTTAATACATCTGAACATAAGTATGTAATTGGGATTTTTCTAGATATTTCTGGGGCTTTTGATAACGCATGGTGGCCAATGCTATTTCTTAAAATGAAAAATCGAGGCTGCTATAGAAATATATACAATTTAGTTTACTCTTACTTTTTAAATGGTTCCGCGAAACTCAAACTCGGCCATCATTCCATGTCGAAGTCTCTCACCATGGGATGTCCTCAGGGTTCGGTTATTGGTCCACCTTTATGGAATTTAGGCTTTGATGATTTCCTCGCGATTCCGCTTCCAAGCGGCTGTTCATTAACCGGTTACGCGGACGACGGTCTTCTGCTCATTCAATCAAGTACTCGAGCTGGACTCGAGAACTTGGCTGACACTTGCCTACGATTAATATCTCAGTGGGGCGATCGTAACCGCCTGACCTTTGCTCCGCATAAAACTTATCAGCTCATTTTGAAAGGTAATCTTAAATCGTGTCCTACTATTAAATTTAATAGCGTTCCGGTAAAAAGGAAGCAGTCCGTGTGCTATCTTGGTCTTGTGTTAGAAAGGAATTTTGCATTTATAGATCATATTAAAATCGTCGGTGAAAAAGCAAAAAAGAACTTCTATGCCTTAACGAGAATATCTAAATCTACGTGGGGTCTGTCTTTTTTTACTTTAAAGACTATTTATGGGGCTACTTACTTGGGTTGTATCTGCTATGGGCGCCTGTTTGGGCTGATAGGGCCACAATAGGGGCGGTACGACGTAAATTACTTCAGAGTCAGCGTTTGGCTTTGATATTCTTATGCAAAGCATACAGGGCGGTTAGTACTGAGGCCTTACCGGTACTTGCTGGCGTACTTCCGGTCGACCTTGAAGTGCAGCGACGTGCTGCAATGTACTATTCCGCAAAAGAGACCATGGACGCGGACTTTTTAACGCGGAGTGACCGTGCCAAAATCTCTAGATTATTTAAACCACATATTGACGTCTGGGAGGAACTTTTATCCGAATGGCAATGTAGGTGGGATAATTCCATCAAGGGCCGACCCCTCCACCAATTCTTTCCATCCGTTCGCGTGCGGCTGGCCAGGACGTGGCTGGAGGTGGATCACTGTGTTGCCCAATTTCTCACAGGGCATGGTAACTTTAAAAGTAAATTATTTTCATTCAAGCTTGTTGCCTCGCCATTATGTCAGTGTTCTACATCTGACTGTGAATATGTACAATCTGCACATCATATCTTATGGGAGTGTATTCTTTGGCAGAATGAACGCAATACTATGTTGAATAATGTACAGGCTGTATCAGGAGCTGTTTACTATACGGACCTTGTGGAAACTAAAACAAATTTCCGTGCGTTCAAGCGTTTTTGCCATACCTATTATTGGAATCAAATATAACAGCTCACAATGTTAGGACCCATTAATATTAATGCTAATTGTTATCCGTGGTGCTAGGCAACTGGGCTTATCCCAGTTGTAAGCGACCCTTTGTGCCTATTGGTCTTGTCTCCTGCTTGATATGGAGGGAAGTGGAAATTTGTATTTTTCTTACTCCTCCATTTTCTTTTCTGATTAATTTCAAGACAGTTAAATTCATTCTCCGGGACTTCGTGGAGCTTCATTGCCTCGGCGCTTTTCTGGTGGTCGCCACTGTTGATTCTGGCTTTCAGGAGTTGCAGTGGTTTGGGAATAGTGCGGTGGGATTGTCCCAAAAAAAAAAAAACTGTGGTAATTTATAATTGTCATAATATTATGAACCCGAGGTGTTGACAATTTCATGAACACACAATATAATTTTGCCCACACTGAAAATAGGACCCCATACATCGCTCTACGACCACCACACACAAAGGCCGATAAAGCTGTTAGTCAATAAATAGGAATAAGTTAATAGATATGGTAAGGGTAAATATGTATTTATGCATTAATAATATCGCACACCTAGATCTAAACAGCGATTAACTCAAAAAAACACTTTTTTCAGAAAAGATGAAAAACTGATTACGGTCTCCCTGTGCACTGCAGGAGTTTGCTGTTTTCAGCAATACTTTTAAATGCAGATAGAACAATGATATTATAAGAGTCTTGTGGTTTAATCGCATATAAGGGCTGAAAATTGAAATTTTGTAGTTATTGCCGTATTGCATAACAATGTTTGTATATATTTTTTGATATTTTGAGTTGAACCTGTGTTGCTGAATTTAGTTTTTAGTTGGCTCTCTTTTGAAGATTCGATATTAATTTAAATTTAACATCATTTTGAATTATTTTATAACAATTCAACTCATAGACGGGTTTGTGACCAACAGTAGGAGTATATTGGTTGATAAACTGTCAAGAAAACACAGAATTAAGTACTCAAATGAAACATTTTTATTTATTCATCATTACTAAGATAATTTTAACGAATAACAGTCTCGTAATTATGTAAATAGTTCGAATAAAATTATCTTATAAAACAGTAACACGACATAAACAAAATACTTATTGAAACCTTTCATGGAAAACATTTCAAAATGCACATCTAAAATCACATTTGGCTTATATTTAAGTACGACACTTCTCTATCCTTGTGTACTATGAGTAATTGAGCATGATAATTAGGTATACATAAAGATATTCTTAATTTCTTACTTTTAATTTTTTTATTGCAATGTATAAACAAAAAAAACTTACATGAGTATGCTGAACATAACAAAGTGTCGGTAAGTGCATACTGACTTAACTACAAAATATAAACAACTTTATATTTAGCATAATCTTAAAAACTAATAATGGCAATTTGAGATCACATTGAAAATCACAATCACTTAATCGTAAAACTATGTATTAGATAATAACTAAACAATTTTGGTTTTTTTATAATGTTGAAACTCAAATGTCAATTGTCATTATCGCCCAAAACATCTTTATAATAAACATCATAATAGGATTTTGGAATGACGTTCTTATCAATCAATTCTTGTATGTCTCTTTTTTTTGAACCAGACAATGCAATCTTTTCAGTGTATGCACGTGTTAAACCGACTGAAAATAAAGATTGATCTATGGCAGTTCCGGATCCTCTTAGGCGGAGATTTCTCTTTCGCACACAAACTTTTCTATACATTTCCTCGGTAAATGATGTTTTGTAGAAAAAAGTTTCAGGGTGTTCTTTTTCAACCCTGAGAACCTTAATCTCATGCCACTTGACTTGGTTTCTCTCCTCGTCTATATTGAAATTTGTGCCCCACGATTCTTGTAAAGCCTTGACGTCGTAAAACTTGTCATGCGTCATTTCCACGACTGTGTAAGGTTTGCCCGTCTTTTTTGCTGTACCAATCAAAGTTTTATATTGCTCTGGTATATAGATGGGGCCCGACTGCAAGTATCTTTTAATTTGCTTTTCTATGACACTATGAACATTGTCACCTTCATTTTGAGAGTGTCCACGTATTAAAAACTTGTGAGTAATTGTCTTGACTCTTAACTTGTTTACAGCGTAGGCGTAGACAGACAGCAAAAACTTATTTTTTTGTTGACCGCCACAATTGGCCGAGTAGAAAATTATGTCAATTTCTTTATTAGGATATTGGTCAACCTGAGCTTTAACGTAGTCGAGTATACAGCTGCCAATTTCTACAGGTCCTCTCTTTCCTTGGGTTTCATCCCAAAAGAAGCACACCACTTCTTTTACCTTTAAATCGCTGATGGTAAAATTGAGGCAGTTGATTCTGGATTTATAAAAAAATAGGGATATTTGTCCCTTTGGAATCTGCAATACTGCCTGCAAGTCGTAAACTGCTACGATAGTACCATCGGTCTTATTTTTGTCATTTTCTTTTTCAGATCTTGCCAAAGATTTTTCTTTCTGATGCTGTTCATATTCTTGGCTTAACTTGCGTTTTTCTTCTACGTCTGAGTTCTTGTACCTTTCGCACAGATCACACTGATCTTTTTTCGGTACGAAAAAAGAAATGTTGAATTCGGTGTTGAATATTCTGTTGAATGTGGAAGACGTAGCAAAAGTTAAACCATCTTTTTCACGCAGTTGTTTATAATCTCTGTATATATCGGCCAATGATTTGTCACTTGGAATAAACTCCCTAGTCGTTTGAGCTCTCAAATAGTGAGATTCAATCCTTGGAATAGAATTTATAAAATCTATAACGCTCTGTTTAATTTGTGGATCAATAGTTGGTTGATTGCCGTGTTTTCCTCTCAAATCAGCTTGTATGACTCCTGATTCCGACTTCTTCGAAAGTGCTGTTTGTATCGCTTTATTACTCAAGTCAAGAGTGGATTTGAAAAACGGTTTGCATACCCTAATTTTGGATCCATCAACCTCAAAATAAAAGGCGGTATTAAGAGCTCTAAAATCTTGTGTGCTTGAGTATCGATATTTGGGCTTTATTTTTTGGGAGTGTCGCACTACAAATTCTCTCTGCCTTTCAAGATTGCCAAGTCCCCAAAATGCATCAAAAATCTGCAGCCTTGTTATTGCATCGATCTTGTCTTTACATTTCAGTCGACATTTTTCTCCACAGGGGGGTCCAACTTTTCTCTCTGGCATTTGCATCTTCGATTTGGACAAAGACTGGTACGCTTTACCAGAATTTCTCAGCACTTTTGCAACTTTCGATTTCCACATCGTTGGTTTACGTACTCTCTTTTTACCCTTTTTTTCTTCTATCTCGCGCTCTTGCGCATTAATTTCAGCAACCACAGCATCTTGAGGTTGATGTTGAACATTTGCACTATTATCTTCGGAGTCCGACGAGCTACTAGAAGTTGATGAACTCTCAGTGCTGCTACTGCTGGTGCTCGACGAAGACGATGAACTAGAAGGCACAACCTTAGCTGGAGTCTTACTTTTATGAGTTAATCGGAAATTGGGATCCTCATCTGAGTTGTCAAAGTCACTTTCGTCACTTCGGATTGGTGAAATGTAATAATTTGATGTACCAGGCTGTTGTTGTTTAGACGTGCTCGGAATAGATTTATCAACCACGGATATGGGGGCATGAGGTTCTGTAGATGAGTCTTCATCGCTTAATGACATTTTGTGGTTATTTCCTATTTGTGGTCTGTTTATAAGTACCATCTCCTTCTGTGGTATTTGTTCAAACTCCTGTTCTATTGGAGTAGTATCTGGTTGCGTATTTTCATATTGAGTCAGTATGCTAGGGCTGATGTTTTCTTTGTCCCTTTCTTCAACCATATTTACTAAAAATCGTCCACGATTCATTCTTTTTCTGAAATACAAAATGTAAATATCACTAACTGAAAGATAATAAGCCATCGGTGAAACGTGTTCGATTTCATGAGCTTCAATGTAATGAAACTTGATGTGGCGTACCGGAGTCCATCTAAACAGCTCTAACTTAAAAACTGTTCTGTAAAAACACAATAAGCTGTGTAGTTCTAGGACGAAAATAAACTAGAATTAAGATGGAAAAACTGCAATCGCCACTAGCAAAAAAGTTCAATTTCATTTGTTTTTTAAAGAATTATAAGAGTTTAAACAATGAGTCAACAAAACAGACTCAACTAAAAATTCAAAATTTTTTCTTCAACACGGTAACAAGTCTAAATAAAAACAGAAACTTTACTCACCTCACCATCAACACTGGTTCAACTCAAAATGTTACTTTAATTTACTCAGCACTAACTACACAAAACGGCGACAACTCGAAATAAAGTTATTACAATGTCGTGGTTAACTCAACAACACGGAATCAACTCAAAATGACTCTAATTTGTTTACGACAGATACGTGCATTCTGCATGACATTCTGGCTGCAACTAGCGATGTCCCTGTTTTGGTGGGGGAGGAGCGCGGCTCGCTCGTTCAACAAAAAGGGCTTTCGGCGCTATCTAGCGTTGAGTACTGGAACTATTTTTGAATCTGTTTTGTTGGCCGCTAGGTAGTGAGTTAAGGAATTCGATGGTATGCATACCTCAAAAATTGAGATTTTTGAGTTAGCTCTCTTTAGATCTAGGTGTGCGATATCACTGAGTTGTAATCCTGTTTTAATTTCCGGAAGATGGTTTAAGCTTGGACTAAAGCCGGAGGTGCTTTTCTCGAGGGTGATGTAAAGATAACTGGCATAGAATATTGTAGGTAAGTATGTAGGTAAGGGTAGACAGTTCGCTTGTTTGAATAGTTAAGACACACGTGTGTCCGTCTTACACGAAAATTGCAACTTGTTTGCAAAATGTTTGTTTGTTTCAATATTTTGTAAAAGTTATTTTTGTAAGTATAAGGCCGGGTTTCTCACCGCTAAATGATCGCAGAATTAATGTGACAAATTGTCAAGCACGCGTTATCTGTAATCCGTAATAGTGATTGGTTAAATGGATTTTCAACAGCCAATCACATCAGATAACTGGTGATTATACGTCGATAACGTTAACAGCCCGATTATCGAGTGTTGAGAAACTGGGGGTAAGGTACTTGATCTGATTATGAAAAACTTGCACTGATCTAATGCTACAATATCGTTAAGTGACGAAAATGCATGAAAATGCAAATGTGCCTCTGGGGCAAGCCACAGGAGCGAAGTCCGGGAAAAAGGTCATTAAAAATAACTAATCGTTTCTTTCCCACCAATCCTGCAGATGTAGTTAAACGAGACTTGAAGCAAATAACCGGGAACAAGAAACTGCGGGCCCTACTCCTTAGTATAAATATACTTACAAACAGTATGGAAACTACCTATAAACGCTGGAAACGGCACACTCACACAAACATGCGCATCGATGAGAAACCTTTTTGGGGTGTGATATCATCCAATGACTTCTCCCGCTCTGGGTGAAGCGGGAGGGCGTGTCAGACTGTTACTGACTAAAACCCACCCGTGTTCCTTCAGTTGCTTGAGCCAGGGCCGCGGTAAGGTCTTTTTCTAATTTATCCGCGACCCTCACCGACGAGACCCCTATGAAGCGTTCGTAGTCCTGTCAGTAGTGCGGCCGCTTGAGTGTGCCGTTTCGAGCGTTTGTAGGTAGTTTCCGTACTGTTTGTCCATATTTATACTGTGCCTACTCTCTGTCTAGATCAGGGATCACCAAATGGCGGACCGCCTACCTATTTTGTGTGGACCTTAAGAAAACAGTACAATATGATTTACTTGTGTTACTTGTGTTAATTTATCCCGCGGATGAATCCATCTTGATTAATATTGTACCTAGGTATGTATTAACGTTTAAGGTCAGACCGCACTAGGCGTAACGAGTGTGAGATAAAGTGTCGCGTCGCGTAGTTCCGCTGCCGCGTAGTGCGGTTTATCTTATACAATATCATACAAAGTATATTTGCTCGTGTCGCGTCGCGTCGCTACGCTGACGCGTGGTGCGGTTTGACCTTTATTATTTCAATTTTAACAAAGAATACACGAGACAATCTAAGGCCAGAGGGGAGGAGGGGGGGGAGGTAGCTAAACCTTACGGACCGCGACTTTTATACCTACTTTGAAAAAAACGGACCCCAAACGAAAGAATTGGTGAGTCTGGTCTACATCGTTCGTTGTTGCTGTCTTTGGGACTTTAGTTACTAATAGACTAATTTATTTATTTTAGATCACGAACGAGTGTTACAAAACAATAGCATCTTACAAAATATCATTTTCCTGTAATGCACACCCAATTACAGGCAACCACAGCTTATACATTGCTAGTTAGCTATGTACACAGCTCTAGATAACATATTAAGAATATAAAGATAAATAATGAGAAATAATTGCCATGCGATATACGATATATATACCTAGTATTGCCATAAATATAGTAACAAAGACAAAAAAAAATATTTTCAATTGCAAATAACATTTATTACTATTTTTAATAGTTTTCACACGAATGTTTTAATACCTACTTATGTGCAGTTTCATACACTACTTTATCTACACTCATAAATTGGGATTGAACCTACTACGAGTAAATACCTCTTTTTGCATTTTTCATGCCATAAAATCGTGATAGCATTTGTCATATACTTTTCTCGACTTTGCTAGTAATTTCCTTCGCCGCATCTAAAATATCGGGCGGAGTCAAATTTTCTTCACATTTATTTATTTATTTAGACTTCATGCACAAAGATACAAAGGCGGACTTAATGCCTTAGGCATTCTTTACCAGTCAACCAGTCATTCAATGATATCAGACATTTTTAAACAATAATTTAAATACACACATCAACACGGTCTAGAGATATTTCATACTCAATTAAATAACTCGAAAAGTACTGGCCGCATTGGAATCGTTTATACACCGATTTGTTTGTAATTTATCTCAGACTAATTCCAAATTCAAATTTTTGAAAATTCTTTTGTTTCGGTGGCATAAAAATGTCTTGATGTGTAGGAGAGGGAATTTTCATTTGTGCGAAATTTAGATAACAGTACGAATTACGTTTAGTTACAGTTTTTTACGAAAGATAAGGTTAAAATTGAGGTATTGTAGCCATGCAACGCCAACATTTGACGAGGGCGGAGATGTTACGAGCTGTGGGAATGCTGGAAGCTGGGTCTGTTTAGCGTAATGTTGCTGAGGCCATAGGGACCCACCAAAATGTAATTTCAAGATTGTGGACACGCTATCGTGCCACAAGTGAAGTAGCGGAGAGGCACCGGGGGCCAAGTCGCATCACTACCCTCAGACAAGACCGATTTTTGCAAATTACTGCGCGAGCTCAACCAAATGCAACGGCGACTCAATTGGTCCAAAGGCTGCGAGTGGAACACCAAGTGCTTGTGAGTGACCAAACTGTAAGAAGGCGACTGCATGAAAGCAATCTACGCTCTCGTAGACCACTCCGGGTCCCACATTTACGGAGAGGCAATCGTGGACGACGATTAGAATGGGTTCGGAACCACGTGGACTGGGGCCGTGAGCAATGGTCCAATGTGCTGTTCACGGATGAATCCAGGTTCGGCTTCCATCCAGATTCACGAAGGACGCGTGTTTGGCGAGTTCCTGGACGATGGAGCCGTCTTCAGAACCCTCAGGAAGTTCACCCATACCAAGGAGGAACAATTATGGTTTGGGCAGGAATTCGTCTTGGAGGACGGACGGATCTCGTTTGGGTGCGGGGCAATATGACGGCAGAACGATACGTCCAACAGGTGCTGGGGCCCGTAATCTTGCCCCACAGAACACAAATGGGGCAAGATTTCCTGCTCATGCACGACAATGCCCGGGCACACACGGCGAGAACGGTAGCAGCTTGGTTACATACACACAATGTTAGGGCCTTAGACTGGCCTGCTCAATCGCCAGATCTAAATCCCATTGAGCATGCGTGGGATATGCTGCAAAGAAGAGCTCTGAAGGAAGTTCCTGAAAATCTGGCTACAGAAGATCAACTTTTTGCGCACCTCAGAAGGACATGGGACAATATTCCGCAGCAAGACATTGACAACCTTGTTCTGAGCATGCCGAATCGTTGCCGATGTGTTATGAACATCATGGGCGCTCAGACTATTAATTTCAAGTTTATAAACACATATTAAATGATTTTTCTATTTTTTTCAGTTTTTACTCATAGATTAAAAGTTAATTCATATACGGTTTCCGTCTATGCTTCATTTTTTTCCCATAAAATCCTGTAATTTTAATCGAAGTACCTTAACCATTATTAAAAAATGGTAGAATATTAAATAACGTATCTTTTAAATATATACATGTCTTATAAATAATTAACACATTGATAGTAATTCGCTTTTTTAAAAATATCCCTAGACCGTGTTGATGTGTTTAACTCATGAAAATCAGTACAGCAAAACTTGCAAAACGTATGAATGGCGCCAAAACCCAGCACATCACCGCATTACCCGCGCATGCGCTAAGGCTTAGCACGCACTGCGATCTTTAATCGCGCGATTTTTTTCCGCCCATTCTGCGACCTATGGAATTGTATGAAGTTGTTCGCATTGCGGTAAAGAAATCGTGCGGAAATAATACCGCAAGAAATCCGTGTTTTGCCACAGAATCCACCGCACCGAATAGTTTGATCTCTATGAACAGGTAGAAGAAAACAAAATTCGCGCGAATAAAAATCGCAGTGCGTGCTAAGTCTAAAGCGGGCATTGTCATAGACAATTTAAAATTGTAATCAAATCTTTTTATAATAGGTACTATAAAATGACACGTTCGATTCCAAGCGAGACTGCGTGGACCGAGCTTTTTGCCCCGGCGCCGAGTCTTGCTGGAAGGACCATTCTTGGTTATTGAACATGGGGCTTAACTACCGTCTCAAGAATGGTATCTTGATACACTTGTGCCGTTGTTTTGATACCTTTTTCACAAAAGTATGGCTCAGTCACTCCTTCATAGCTTACTACAAACCAAACCATCACTGAAGTCGGATAATGCCCACATTACACTCTGTTGACTAATCGGGAAGCTTCCTTAGAGCTTTGAGCATAAATACAGTCATTTTTTTGTTAAAATGTTGCTCAAATGTAAAAAAAATCTCATCCGTCAACAAAATTTTTCTGTGACCTCCCTTTGCGTACCGCTTCAGTAGTTGTTTCGATTTTACCACCCTATTCTTTTTTAAATTATCAGTTAAGAAATGACCAGTACGTCTCTTATAGGCTGCAATTCCTAAGACATCTTTCAAAATACGCGACATGGTTCTAGGTGCTATCTTGATTTCCCGAGATAAAATCTTTTGCTTTCGGACAGGATTTCTTTGAATTCTTTCCCTTACTGCTTTTACCACCTTTTTCGTACGAACACTACGTGGACGGCCAGATCTTTTTCTGTCACAAACAGAGGAGGTCTCATTGTACCTATTGATAGCCCGGTACACAAACATTTGACTAATACCAAGCGTATGTAGAGTTTTAAAAATTGCATTTGGCACCATACCTACTTTGTGTAATGCAATCACAGCGATTCGGTTCTCTTTATCCCCCCACTCCATTTTAATATCGCAAATTATAAATATTGTACAATGCATGGTACAATAAGACTGGTATTCTCTTCCCGTGACAGCTGGGTCACGTGATTGGCCTAAGACTACGTCATCAATTGTGTTGCGGTTCTCAAACTTTTTTTGTGGGGAAAAGAATAAAATAGGTACTCATTTTGCATAAATCGACATATTTGATACTTTATTTATTTCTTCTTTGCTTCTTTTTAATTGATTCCATATTATGGTTTTATTTATTTTCCTTACGCGTAGATATAATGAGATTAGAATGTTGAGATGGATGTGGAAGTGACGAGAATGGATGAAGTGAGAAATGAGTATATTAGAGAAAGTTCGAAAGTGGCTCCAGTGTCAGAAAAGTTGAAAGGAAACCGTTTGTCCTGGTATGGTCATGTGAAGAGGAGGGATAAAACGCATGTTACTAAAAGAGTTATGAATATTAATGTGGATGGATGGGGATGGAGGGGACGGCTAAAGAAAAGATGAATGGACTGTGTGAGGAGTGATATGAAAGAAACGGGAGTCAGTGATGGCGTGACGGAGGACAAGACGGTATGGAAGAACAAAATGTGTTGCGCCGACCCCAAGTGACATGGGGCATGGGCAGGAAGATGATGATGACTCGTAGATAGGTTCTTGTTTGAACTAAACAGAGTAATACCTCATAATGAATTACAAGTCCATGAACAATCCGAGTCAAATAGAAAATGATTTTTTCATTGAGCAACGTTTGACCGCCGTATTGATTAAGTTATTAATTTATCTCGGGTCGAAAACCCACAAAACTAGACTTGACTAAAATAAGTCTAAAACTAATTAGGTTTGGTTAAGTTCGGGCGTACAGCCGTATTGACACAGCTATGCCTAAATTAAGGAATTTGCAACGTGTAGATAAATTAAATAATAAGTAGAAAGGCACATACTAGTTCTTTTAGTTGAAGTTAGTCACGCATATGATTGCGTCTCTTCGTTGGGAAAAGAAAAAACCTTATTAGTACGGAACAATTAACCATTTTTCTTGTGTATCTTTCACAGTTCACGGGTTCACCAAAAATGTTTGGGAGCCACAGTATTTTGTTCACCGAGCGAAACAACGCTATAGGTGTGAGCGACACGACAATAGCGATTAAATGGCGAGTTGTCAGTATGACACTTGTCAATTCGATGTGTTGCCACTGTGTGTGATTGAATTACCCGAGCAAAAAGCATTTATTAACTTAACAAAGCAATTATGAACTAATAATACAATATATAAATTAATTTAACACTAAATAGATAAACCACATGAGTTACTAAATAGTTAAGCTAGTTAGTAATTTAATTTATTTTTATTAACTACATGAGAAAGTACCAAAATTCTTTGAAAAGGACAATCAATGGTAACACTTATCGTGACGTAGTCTTAGGCCATCCTCGGAAGAGAATACCATGTCTTATTATACCATGGTACAATGTATTGGCGATTTGGCGCCAAAATAAGAAAACACAATGAAAAATCATATAAAAATGACAGATTCCAAATTCAAATATAATATTTTGTTTATTTTTAATTCTATCAGTATTTATGGCCAGACAAGTATAGATATGTCCGATGTGTATGTATATATATATTTGTCCTGTAATTATTTAAGTGGTATACAATAGAGTATATAATAAATAAGTATATTAAAAAATACTATACAATAAAAATTTTATACTAGTTTTATTACTAGTTGGAGGCTGAGTCACCCACGTCCTTAGGAGTGTACCCCAGTTGATTCCCTACACGTGGTCTCCGGGTGGTGCAATTCAGGTGACACTAACTGCTGGTTGACTTTGGCCGAAGGCTTGCGTCCACCCACCGGGCAAAGTCTTACTGCCAAAGGGCCTGGCCATGTTCCGGTACGATGCTCGGTGTAGCCAACTAGAGAAGTTGGGTCGAGATAGCTGTTCTACTGCAGGCAGACCGGCCTGATGCGCGCTGTTGAGGATATATCGGGAGACTGGTCGCGGAGGGTAGCGGGATCCGAGTCACGGTGCGCCGCTAGCCGACCGCAGGTAGTTGGAGGCCCAAGTAGTGTGCCAGCCACACACGAAAGGCTGCCCCGCCAACTGTCTAAAAATCCCGGGATGCGCCATCTTGCTGTTTTGGCGACCAGACGAGAGTGCCCGATGGAAATTCCCGGGAGGGCTCGGGCGTCCCTGCAGTCTCCAGACTAGTCCCCCAATGATGGCGTTCTGTTGGCGCGTGTCTGAAGGTTGCTAGCATGGAACCTGATCTCACTTCCTTCTCTTCACTTTCCATTCACTCACATATAATGCCAAGGAACAAAAAGAAAAAGCTGAACAGCGGCATCACTCACTCTCACATAAGGTGCACCTTAGCAACATCCGAGGTCTGCATTCGAACCTTGTCGCAGTCCATCACCAATTCACCACCTTCAGACTGAGAACCCATGCAGCACTTTTGTTCCTTACGGAGACTCAGCTCGGATGTCCGTCAGACGTGGCGTACCATTCTTACTGCTCGGTTGTATGCATGTACGCCCATGACGACATTTGTTAGCGGCGTATCCGAAACCTTGAAGACTCTAGATACTCAGCGCTCTGGGCCCTGGTGGATACAGGTGTATATAAGATTATCTAGGCTTGTGTCTACCGGTCGCACAGCGGAGATCAGGAGACAACCGGGCTTACACAATACCTTAGTGAGGCGACTGATGAGGCTCAGCAACGGTACCCTTTTACCCGGTAACTGGTGATACTGGGGGACTTTAATGCCCACCACTAGGAGTGGCTCTTCCCGTAACAGTACACTGACCATGCTTGGCGAGAGACGCGAAAGCTTGCGCTACCGTTAAATCTCACTCAGTTGGTCCAGGGGGCAACGAGGGCGCTGGATGTTGATTCGCATACGGCTAATTGCTTGGACCTTCTGCTGACCACAGATCCAGATCATTACTCGGTGTCGGTATCTCCACCTTTGGATAGTTCCGACCACTGTCTGGTGAAGTTTGTCTCCGTCTACTCCCCGCCTGATCCCGTATGGCGGTACAAGTCAGCGGATTGGAATGGCAAGCGATCTTTCTTCGCATGCTATCTTTGGCAGCTTTGCTTTTCTTCTTCTGATCTACGTCGTGCGCGAACGCCGTGATGGATTTGTTGCGTCAGGAAATGGAGTACTACATTCCGTTCTCTGACGTAACAATGTCTAGCCAAGACCGACCTTTGTTTGGCGCCGAATGCGCTACCATGCCTGGGTCGACGCTCGTTCGCGCAAGGCGAGTGACGTTGGTCAGAGGAAGCAAGCTTACAACAGAGTTGCCAAGCCTGCAAGAAGGTGTTGCGAAGGTCTCGGTTCGACCACATTAGCCGGTTAGGGATCAAACTTGCTTCCTACTCGTAGTAAAGCGTTTTGGTCCCTGGATAAGTCGGTTGAATCAAACTTCTGCCGTCCGTTACTACCACCACTGCTGAAACCCGACGGGTAGCTGGCCCAGTCAGCTGAGGGGAAAGCAAATTTGTTTGCCTCTCCTTTTGCGGAATCTTCGCGTCTGAATCCTGGTTGCGCGCACAACCCTCCTGCTCCTGATGGATGCGAGACGAGTATGTCGGACATTCGCATCCATCAAAAGGACGTACGTAGGGTGCTGCGCAACCTCGAGGTGAATAAGGCTAGTGGACCCGACGGTATACCAGCAATTGTTCACAGAACATGTGCGCCTGAATTGTCTCCGATCTTGACACGCCTGTTTCGCCTTTCGTGAATTTCGCGAATGCTTGGAAGCAAGCCAACATACAGCCCGTGCCCAAGAAGGCCAGTCGTGCTGACCCGGCCAGCTACAGACCCATCTCTGTAATACTTACTCATCTCTGTTGTACTTAATAATAAGCTCCTGGCATACCTAGAAGTTAGCTACATCCTTAGTGACCACCAATACGACTGCCGCTGAAATCGGTCCACTGGGGATTTTCTAGCGTATGTCATTCACATCAGGAGTGAGGCCATCGAGAGGCATGGGGAAGCGCTTGCGAGCGGACCAATTGTATATTAATGCCCCCTCAGGGGTCGGCAGCGACATTATTCTTGCTGCACATAAATGAACTGCTAAAACCTAGCACCTTTGGGTATGCAGACGACAATACTATTGCTGAGAGATATCTGTCCAACGCACGCGCTAGTGGGCCTCAGGTCCGTAAACAATACTCATAATAAACATGTCAACATTCAAAACTAGAACTGAACTTAAATTATTATATAAACACTTAGAATTAGTCAAATTGAACCTACAAAAAGTATGAAATCAATCAAATTTAACATAACAACACATAAAAATAGTCAAATTAAACATGGCAACATCTAAAATTTATCGTAATAAACATGTCAAAATTAAAAAAAAAAAAAATATAATAGGGTTGAAATAAAATTAATACAAATTAATAATAGTGTATTAGCGTAACATACAGCACTTTTATCTCCAAAACTTACAGCAGTGTCGGAGAGGCATCCAGATTGCAAATTGCTGATAAATATATAGTATCAACAGCATGCAGATATGGTACAATACGACAGACTTCATGAGAACAAGCACTTGAAGTTAGGTAATAAACCGTCCTATCTAAGCGCGCGTCCCCTGAGAAATTAGAGGTAGTTTAGTAGGTACGAGTATCTACGTGCTCAATATTTCTCCATAGTAATTTTATGATAGGACTTAGGTACCGTGACTTACGCCAATAGATACCGTATGCGAGCAAACAATCACAAGGCTATTACGGTAAGTACTAAAACGATCGAAGGCAATCTATTAAAAGTTTATGGACAACCGACCGTTCAGATTGATTGAACAGCTTATTTTATTTGCTCTATGCGTCTCAAGTAGTTGTTTGCAACTGCTGCGACTTTTATGCACTTTTCTGTTCGTTATAGGAGCCTTTTTAATGCATCAGTACCTACTTTGAATTAAGTGGTTAATTTATAATCAAATTACAAGAGAAAAACCCTTTTAAGAAGTGCTGTAGGAAATTCATTAGTACGATAATAAAACACTGAATCAACTGAATGAAAATACTTATTTTATCAAGAACTCGTTTGTACGAAGAATTTCAGGAATAATGAAATTTCAGATCGATAACTGACCGTTCAGATTGATAAACGGCTTGTTTGAAATATAACATCCCTATGTTTCCTGTGTAGAAAAATGATACGTATTTAGCCCGTCAGTGAGATTATCAATAAATATTGGACCCGTAATTTTTGCTTTATCAAATAAATAAAAATTAACAAAGATAAAGTGCATCAAAGTTCAGGAGTGGGGGCTAGTGACGTCACACGATATTTCAACGCACTGTATCGTCGTATTTTTATGTTTACGTGGCAAAAGAAAAATACGCGTCCAATATTTTTTATTAATCTACGAGTATCGGACGGACAAAAAAAAAATTCAGTCAACTAACCTATGCTCTATGCGTCTGAAGCACTTCTTTGCAACAGATACTACTTTTATGCACTTTTCTATTATACACGTGTATAATAGAAAAGTGCATTAAATACGTGTCGTTTACTGCATCGATACTTTGAATTAAATGGTCAATATATAGTCAAGTTGCAAGACGAAAAATCTTTTCTGAAGCGCTGAAAATTTATTGGCAGGTACCAACGTTACAAAAGTAGGTAGCTCAATCTTAATTATAAATTAATTTGTGAATAAAGGTTCACAGAATTCCTAGAATATTGAGGTTAGGTATAAAGTGTGGGATTTGTATGTTAATGAGGAGATGTTTAAAAAATAAACATATAAGACTAACTTTATAATATGAATTTTTTTATTTTTTTATCTGACATTCTAGAATGGTATTTTAGACTTGCATTATTTTATTGACATATGCACATATTTTATTATTATTAAATTTGATAATCTAGAATAATTATTTTGAACTGTATTATATATCAATATTTGCATGCCACTACCCAAGGCAAACATGACGTTCCATGATCTTTTTATTTTAACAACTCTTCATGCTGACAACTTGTTACGTATGTATGATACTCATATTTGAGCAAATAAACAATGATTTGATTTGATTTATGCATTAATTAAGTTGGCGAATGATTCGTGGATGAAATCAAGCCGTCAACCCTGTAATAGGGATGCACGGCTAGATCGGCGAAAAGCTTTTTGTAGAGTGTGCGATTTTTGACAATGATTTAAAACAAAACATAACTTGTACCCACACATTTATACCTGGCTATGGCTACTATATAGAAAGCCTAGAAAGCCCGTAACTATCACATTTGACTATAAACTTTCAGACAAATCCCTAGCTAGAGTTAGCACAGTCAAAGACTTGGGAGTTGTATTTGATTCAAAATTATTATTTGATCAACATGTAGATCAAATCATTAACAAAGCATCAACATCACTAGGGTTCATTTTGAGAGTCTCATCTGAGTTCAGGAGCATCAAAACCATTAAAATTCTCTACTGTACTTTTGTTCGCAGCCATCTAGAGTATGCCTCTCAAGTCTGGAATCCCAATTATAACATATACATCAATCGATTGGAAGGCATACAGAGATTTTTTTTGAGGTATATTCAATTCCGGTCTAAAACTTATTCTTCCACCTATCTCCTTCGCTGTAAAAGGTTTCATCTACTTGCTGTTTCTGAACGTAGAAGAATTGCAGACTTGGTGTTTTTATTTGGAATCGCTAATGGTTCAACCGTGCTGCCCGAATTGCTGAGCAAAATTGGACTGCGGATTCCTTCTTCTTTTCGGCGCAATCCCTGTCTATTGCATACTCCTGTGGTAGGAACGAATTACAGAAGAAATGCATATTTAATAAGAGCGAGTATACATATAATGCATAAAAAGGACTCTTTTTGATCTCTTCTTTGATAATGTTAACTAATTTACTAACATTCACGCTGTACTAAAAGTCACGTTTTTAACCGACTTCAAAAAGGAGTAGGTTCTCAATTCGGTTGTATATTCGTTTTCTTTATGCTTTTGTTACTGTTTTTACTAAAAACTGTCTACCTTCTCATTTTTTTTGTTTATAAGCTCTCTTCTATCTGTGAAAACTTTTAATTGGCTTTACTTTTGTTACTCTCATTTGTGTTAAATTTTTTAGCTGTAAGTTTTCCTAAAACTGTAAAATAAAATAAATAAAATAAGAGACTTTCAAATTTCAATATTTTTGCCCCTTCGTTAGAGCATTGTTATCTAATTATTTTAGTGAATGTAGCTGTTTAGACGGATCCCTCGATGCGCAAGTCCGACTCGAACTAGGCCGGTTTTTTTTTAACTATGATTTTAGAAACAGAGCTGTTGATCTGAAAATGTTCTAAGAATGTTTATTACGTTTATTATGCGGTTCTGAATACATTATGTTTTTTTTTTCTGAATACGACAGGTAAACTACTCCTTAAAGGGATTACGTTAGCTGAAGCCCTCACTGTGCGTTCGTGACCCGTTTGCCTTCCACGGCGCATGCTTATACCACAACACTAAATTTCTGACCTGGCGTCACTCGGCTTGTTTCATTTTTTTTTTTAAACTTGTTTATTTTGGGAAAGGTAGTCGGAAAGCCTGGCTCTGCCATAATACTCCAGATTTAACTCCGCGTCTATGTTTTCAGCACAGATTTTTTTTAGGAATAATTCTATAAACTATAAGCTTTTCTTTTCATTTGTTAAAGATGAGGCAAAATCACGATTTGACTTACTGACCAAATTCTTACCTTATTATATCGTTAGTAGTTACCTTCATTGTCCAAATAAAACTCACACAAATTCCCCAATGAATAAATTTTAAGTTTCCAACCAACCTTTATCAATATAGATGTAGTCTGTAAGTTACCTGCGCTTAATTTAATAATAGTACTTGTACTAATGGTAATCTTTTACCAAGGGCGAAATGGTAGTCTGCGATATTGGCTCGTAGAGGCTCGGCCGGGTGAGTTGCTACCGGTGACAGTGTAGTGCACAGTGGACATGAGTGAGGTTCCCGAAGTGGTGGTGGAACATTGCAATGGAGTGGAAACCGAGGCCGAGGCCACGGACGTGGCCAACCAGAATGGAGACGACGGGTATGTGCCTAATCTGATCGCGGTAGAAGTTCACTGCGCTCGGGTACCTACTTTTAGCTGTCTACGAAATTTAGCCAAGTTGAAAAGCTATATAGTTTTTAGTTGAATTAACGCTAATGTCATTAAAATGTGATGTCCAGATTGATAGGATATCGAATACCGATACAGAAATTAAATTGTGATAGCCGAACGAAATAGACAAAAGTTTGAACACACAGCACTTAAATAAGTGCGATAATGAATTGGATGTTTTCTATTTTGTAGATTGGCCATTGATCCCAAACTGGGCTGCCGTGTTCATTTCTCGAGTGACGTCATAAGAGAAACGTGAGTTACCTTGTGGCACCAAGTCAGCCAGCTCAGCTGGCGGCGACGCGCTGCCCGTGACGTCATGTGCCCTGTCCCTGTCATACTCTGACGCACTGTGTATCTACCTCTCTTCTCTATCTGCATATATCACACGCACTAAGCTAGCTTGCATCATCTATTCATTGTTCTGATTATTCATGCACGGTGGAGGCCGGAGCTTAATGCACGCACTCCGCAGCCACTTCACACTGTTTTGTGTTGCAACGCCATTTGTGATATAATGACTGCATGTTTGTGAAAAGATTTCAAATGAAAATAGCGTTACGCTACGCTGGTAGTTTTTAGGTTGTGAGAGTAAAATCTTATTTGTATTGCTTATTAACAGTTAGAAAAAGTTCTCAGCTTCACGCTTTAGGCACTTTTTATTTAATCTGTGAAGGATTTAGCAGATTCTTTATTCAAATTCTCTACATTCTCTTTACAAAAAAAATTAAAATTGCTAAACAATTTCGAGATTTTTATAAATAAGAATATTAAAATGAAAACAAGTAATATCAACAGTAAAAGTCGGACCGTGACGATTTACACAATGCTTAGGTACCAAAGTGGTGTGTTTCTTAAGTAGGTACTAAATACACACCTAATCCGATAAATTTACTAGAAGGTCTTCGCATTGACATTAGGAAGCCTTGTTTACTGAGCTCCTCCTAGAATGTCAAGATAATTATTCTTTTGCTTCGTTAACCAAACGGCTTTTGAATTCACGTTGTAAATTTGCCTGAAATATTTGAATAAGTAGAAGTTTTATACTGAATGCAATTTAGTAATTATTCTTAATTGCACAAATAAATAGTGTTTGTTTTTATGTTTTCATAAAACTGCACGTTTTTCTTGACGTGAAAATTATGCATGCATGTAGCACGCCAACAATTAAAATGTTTTTTAATGTATGGTGTATTGTCACGATCACATTTTTATACAACTTTAGTTGAATGCTGAGGAGCCTAGGATGGGGGAAGGAGAAAAGGGCGTAGACATCAAATGCAGACGACATGTAAACACGTCACCGAAGAATAGTCCTTTTTAAATACTGGTCCATTAAAGGACTAACAGTCCCGGGTCTTCAGTTTGTACCTCTTCCTTTGCAATCATAGTTTCGTTTTTATTTTCACTTGATGGGTTCTTGCAAAGTTTCAAGTATTATTGCGCGTTTTTTAAAGTTTGATTATATTTTAATACCTAGTACCGTAACTACCTTACTGTTTGAAAAAGTAAACTACCCAGTCTGCACCAATAGGAATCGTAAAATGCAACTAAAATAATATAATATGAATGAGATCGGGCGCCTCATTTGATTACATGGCTCTTTATGGTTGAACTTTTTACTGTTTCTCACTATATGAACTACCGTGTACTGTATGTACACCATATACACAATATATTTTGCAAAATAAACACACCAAAAAATGAGCAATTACTTATTACGAATAATGTATAATTCATTTTCTTGCAGGTAAGTGTGTTACTTCTTCCAACTTCCAACAAGTTCAAAAACTCATATGTAAAATCGATGCGACGTCTTGGAAACGGTAAGCAAGCAATATTTTCAATAAAAATGACGATCATTTTAAAAGTTTGTTAGGTTTATATATAGACTGCTTACATATACACAAATCTTTAACTTTAGTTATATTTTGCAAACATACCCGTAATGTGCAAAGCTACGTCCGAAGTTTACTACAAAGATTCGTGACGTGATTTGCTTCGGAATATGTAAAACGTTACGAAGTTTTCTAGGGTTCAAAATAACAGTACATCACGAATCCTTTTAGCACAACAAAAGTAATAAAAAAACTCTTTTCGGTTAGTAAAGTAGTAACATTCATAAACCGGCATCGTCGAATCTAGATTACCTTATCATTACGTATGAGCTACGAAGTCTACGACATTTGGGCTACGCGGGAGCTCGTAGGCCGTCGTAGGCTGTAGGCCTGCGTGCGTAGCCGTAGCAAGCCTACGCGGCAAATAGTTCAAATTGGTTCGCTACGCGTGTGCCCCAACTACGATCAGTACTTGTAATAATTAATTAATTAACTTAACTAAACTGAACTTGTAAATGGGTATGTTGAATTAATTGACTTCGAAAGATAAATACAGAGTTCGAACTTTGTTTACAGAAAACCTTTTTGTTGTAAATGAGGTCGATAAAATACGAGGTGGATATGTAGATACAAGTTGGAGTTGGTTAGCTTGTATTGCTCTATTTGTTATCAGGTGACTGAGGGGGAGCTCGTTCTCTTAGTATAAACATTAGGCACGCGATAGGATTTGCTCAAGCATTTTGAAACGGAACCGGAGTATGTACTTATTAGGTTTTCAGCGGTTTCTGGATTAATTTGGTTTTATTTATGGAGAGTAGTGAATTATAACTTAGTAGGTTAGTATTGTACTGACCTACTAAGCACATTAGTTGAGACATATTCATGTAGTTCTAAAGACAACAATACAATAGTAATTAAATAACATCTGTTGATATGTTTACTATGGGTCGTATAATTGTACCTACCCCTCAATGAATACGACGGCGACGGCTTTTCTTGTTATTTTCTTAGCCTATAAAGTAAAAAACATCGTTGGATCGTATTTTTTACCGTACATTCAGCCGCAGGCTTCCGTTGCATTGTCGTTGACATTCCTTCAGCTCGCACGAAGTAATTTGCTTTCCTTTTATTATGAGAACCGTTGAAGAGGGGAATATTCCGGCCGTGTCTGTGTTTCCAGACGTTGTAATCCTGATGCCCTCCAGCCATTCGTGAATAGGCTCGTCTGAGCAGCCATCTGTCTCGCAACAACCTGGTGGCTTTTTATCATAACACTTGATTAAATACCTACAAAATTCCCGCAACAAAATAAATTGGCTGCAAAGCAATTTTGAAACAATGAAATGCTCAATATTAAAAAGAACTCAGTAGCCATTTAATATTTAAATAAACAATAGAATTCACAGCAGCTACCTTTCGAGATGTTTTCTTTATTTTTATGAATAATTCTAACTAATTAGTCCCGAAATGAAAATGTGTTTTTTTTAATATTAATTATGGTGTCGACTTCTGTACAGGTTGATTTTAATTGCAAATGAGCTACAAAATTATGCATTATATTTAAATTGTTATGCGGCATGTTAGCGGTTGAAGTTGGCTACTTGTTCGAGAATTCTTTTGAAATACTTCGTTATTGTTTTAATTCAAAAAGTACCTTTTTCTGTTTATTCTTTTATTATGTTGAAATTGAACGCTTAAATACTTACAGCATCCGGATATTTTTTGTACAGTTTTTATTAAGCAACGTGGTAAATGGTAGGTAATTTAGTGTAATGGTTTTACGGGTATGAAAATACGAAAAAAAAGTGTGTTAAAATAACTCTCAAAACATCGTCTAGGTCAATGTGCTTTTCCCATAACTTACAACTGTACGATGTGTTATCGTTACTTTGAAATAGTGAGCCATATATTTTAAGTAGATTTGCTGAATATATTGAAGTCGGAGTGTTGAACGTGAAATACGTCAGCGGCGTACGTGTCGAGAGCGATTAGACATCTTTTCGCGCGAGCTTCGATAAACACTTAGGTGCGCTTAAAAGTGTGGGACGGTATGCGAGGAATTTAAGGCATTGGGCGCGGGCGGGGGCGCGGCCGCCCGCCCTGGCCCGCTGGCTCGCGAGCCGGCAGCAGTCGGCTTCGCGGCCTCCGAGCGGAGCGCGCGATTCGCTCCAGCCCTCACACTTGTTCGCGCCACTCTTGTAAACACACTTCGCGTCCGCGTTTTACGACCTGACCGTTCCCGCCAGAGAACATTTTTGAAAACCTCCCGTGACAATTGAACAGTGAGTGATTACTGAGGCTGTGCTCCGAGCTGGTGGTGGCGCTATGTGCGGTGGTCACCATGCGACCGCCGCTGCCGGCTAACCGCTCACCTTGCACGCTTTTAACTCCACGTGTTTTGGTAAGTGTTACACTTTTCTATTATTTAATTAGAGGAACTTAATATACTGCCACTGTGATAAAATTTGTGTTAACATTTTCCTCATTATGTCTACTTCTTCAATTCATTTTTTACCTGTTAAAACTTATTGAATTACTATATTTCTGAAAGTTATTTCTAGACTATTAAAATCTGAAAAAGAGATATTACAATACCAAATGATTTCTCGTATTAAAGATATAATTTGCTTACGAGACTTAAGTAGAAAAGTAGATCGCCAAAAAGAAACCCTCTGATCATTTCCGGGAAGCAGATTCGCTTTTAAATTGAATCATTACCGTTAATGTTGATATAAGTAGGTATAGGTACTGAATTGGGTTTAGAATTACAAGATATTGCAAAGTAATAAAACACAAGCAAATTCGAAAGATTAAGACTCTTCTTTTTTATTTGAAGACGCTTAAATCATTACCTTTACAAGGTATTTTAGAAGGGCGAGCTCTTTCAATAACCCTTCCTAAAGTTATAAAGTAATCTACTTATTACTGTACTTCAAGCTTTTGTGACATCTACTGCGAGGGCTTCAATCTAACTCGTGAATTTAGAATTATTGGCCGCTCCTTTTCCCTTTGGATTTCGGACGGTAAAGGATTTTTCTGAACTGTTATTTTTAAGGAGTAACTCAATTATATCAATTTAATATCATTAGAATGCACCGCATATGTATTACTTCAATAAATCTAACAAACGCAAATCTGCCTTATGTTCGTAATGAACATTGACACACATACGTCAAATACTTAAGTAGGTATTCAAGTGCGCGTACTAGGCGGATTGGCATTCATACTCTCTACCCAATTTCAGCTTCGGAAAGCTAGTCAATCGATCTAATGATTTATTAACGGACCTCTAAAATTTATTGCTTTATGTGTTAAAGTTTTAAATTGAAATAATTTCCAGGAATCATCTTTGCTATTCAATGTGGCCGTGCCTGCGTTCTGGGTACCTAGTTTTGTCCATTGACAACGATGTAGACGAATTTTTTGATGCCCATTGATCCCCTTATCCCTTTTTATACGCGCTTGTACGTAATTATTATTATTATATAGGTAGGTACGTTGTTTAATTACAATTACTGGCACGAACATAGAAGGGAAACCCATTAAATTAGACCTCATCTCCAATACTCAGCTAACAATAGGTTAATACACAACAGCTATTCTCGTTTCTTATCGCAGATGTGTAGCTGAGATACTTTTTATAACTAAGCGACTATAAACCTGAATATAACTCAGTTCTTCACCGGAAAGAATACGAGCATCGTTTCAACTAAATATTTACCTATGCTAAACTAAAAATGTGTTGTTATTGCTTCAAATACGCTCGCTTTCAACGCTTTTATATTTTACGATCTGAAATTATAACAATATGTCGGGTAGCTAATGAGGCGCGACCTCCTCCCACATTCTATTCACTGAGTGTTTAAATTTTAAGTGAGTTGACATTATACATACATAGTAGGTATCTAACACTGACCTCTATCATACAAGTACACTGGACTAAACATACTATATGAAATGACAGTTGATTTTTGTGCTGATTCAAAGCGCCCCGCTCGAGCGTATCAGGAACTAAAATTGACACATTTAGAGATAGGATACTACCGATATTTCTAAAAATTAGGTAATACTAATATATTTGACTGGAAATATTATAATATTGTAACTAATATATCAGTATTAGTGATATTTTTAAATTACACTAATATCAAAATAGTAGACTTGGCAAGGCGTATCACTCATTTACTGTATTGACTTCTCGTAGTATGTTGGAACTAAATATATCATATTGGTGATGAATGTTAGGTATATGAATGCCTAATAATCAGTAATAATATGTTCAAAAGCGATGTGTAATACTAAATTCTGGAATCATCATCATGATCACCCACAGCCCGACTTCGCCCACTGCTGAGCACAGGCCTCTCTCTTGTACCAATCACTACGTTCCTGAACCTGAAATTAATTCTGGAACAATATCATGATAATTATAATTTTATTAACAAATGTTTTGAAGTCAAACAATTTATTATCTGCATCTGAAACAGAGCTGAAAACTGATTTCAGCGGGGTTAGGGTCATCTCGATAACTTATTTTCATTACTTTATTAAATATATATTTATATATTTATTTAAGTATGTATCATATAAAATATGTATATATGTGCATGTTAAGCAATTAAAAATATATTTTGTTGTTAAATTTTTGCTACGATTTAAACAATGCACCTGCCATGTTATCTCTTCACCACCCTTGGTTGACTGGTAGAGAATGCCTAAGGCATTAAGTCCGCCATTGTACCTTTGTGCATGAAGTTTAAATAAATAAATATAAGTCTTCACCTTGCTGGAATGCGATGTCACTCTTATTTGCACCTTAACACTACAGAGACAAGATCTCAGCGATGAGAGCGAGAAATACGTCCGTTGTAAATGATTATCCATCTCATTTATTATTATATAAATGATGTTCCCTTCACGAATCCGATGGGCGTACAACTAGTGTACTTGAGCGAGGAGATACTTGCTCAAATGTGATAGTTTTTAGGATAAGTTGTTAGCCTAACCCCATATTTAAATCTCACTGATCTGACAGTAATGCGCTATAACTTTACTAGCTCGCTATCCACTAGTTTATAGCTTGCAATCTGACTGAAAATATTTTTTAGTAACCTTTACAGCAATTATTCTATTACTTAAAAATTAATCATAATAAAAATAACTAGTTTTTTTTTCTCTTACGTATTAAATTATTCTCACGATCGATAAAACCCATAAAAGTATTTTACCGAAAGCTGTGTCCCATCTCTAATATTAGTTCCATGCGACTCTCACGTTAATTCACGTTGCTATCAGCGCCAAAATGGCGATAATCAAATGTCTTCATTTTGTCATCGTTAATATGAAGTCCAGTGTACTTGTATGATAGAGGTCAGTGGTATCTAACTACTGTTTGCGATGTAGGTTGGATTCTGTTTTTTAATCGACTTTCCAAAAAGGAGGAGGTTCTATGTTCGACATTATGTTTTTTTTGTATATATTCACCGATATCTCCGTCAATTGTGGACCGATTTTGAAAATTCTTTTTTTGTTTGAAAAAGTATGTTCCGAAATTGGTCCCATTTTAATTTGGTGAAGATCTGATGAAGAACTTCGGAGATATACAACAGAACTCTTCAATAAATAACGGCAAATCTCTCGGGATTGCTGCAATCGCATGTCTGTTTATTGTTTATACCATTTCAGAACATAACATCACGCCAGTACGCTCTTAAGGGGTACGCAGATCTCTCATTTCACCGGTTATGATTAAGTTTCATGAAATCTATTCTGGCGTTATAGTTACTTTACTAACTTGCCTATTAGGTAGGTACAACTAAAAAGTGAAAAATAAAAACAATTTTTCAAAAAAATACTACCGACTTCCAAATACAAAACTACAAAGTGAAAAATAACTTAATTTTTTGAAGTCGGTGTCCATAACGCAAAAAAATGGTACCTACGAAAGACACCGACTTCAAAAAATTAAGTTATTTTTCACTTTGTAGTTTTGTATTTGGAAGTCGGTAGTATTTTTTTGAAAAATTGTTTTTATGTTTAAATTGTATATACTGAAGCACAGGTTTTTATTTTATTTCTATTACGGATAGGCTCACGTTTGATCATTATCACATCACCTGGTGATGATGTGTTCGATGCTTGCTTAGAAGTTACCTATAAGACCCCCATGTTGTAGCTATCAGGAATTATATCTTGGTTTAGAAGCCGTTTCTCCGTATTCAATGTAACAAATAAGGGTTCAAATTAAGAGCTTGTTAAAGCGAAGACACAATTTTGAAATTAAGAGCTTCGGATTCAGTAATAACACCATATTATAGAATAGGACCATGTTATAAGCCCGTGTGGCTCAGATCGGCGTCCGATTGGCGTATCCCCCTCGGCACATTTGTTCGACTTATGTCACGCACTAGCCTTCTCCAATTAGGTTTTTATCCCTGTAATCCTCGGATTCGGAAATAATTTGTGGAGGGAAATTCCACGTTGCCATGGCAGATAAGTCGTCATATTTTGAGAACGTTTGTTATAAACTCATAAATCAAAATGGTATTGAGATAAGTCGAGATTGTTGTAGTTGTATTTGCTTGTTTATTTACCTGTTTATACAGGGCGTGGGGTAAATTGTGGTCCACCGTTTAGGATTCCATATATCAGATAATTTACTATAACATATTACTATATTAACAATTTTTGCCCAAGGGTTCCAAAAATATAATACATTTTTTAAATTTTATTTACGAATAATCTACCTTTTGTTACAAATAAGGTTGTATTTTCAACAAAAACTATTATTTTTAGGGTTCCGTACCTCGAAAAGAAAGTCGGAAACCTTATAGGATCACTTTGTTGTCCGTCGGTCCGTCCGTGTAGAACCTTTTTCGCAAGAACGCGTGGAGGTATCAAGGTGAAATTTATATCAAATACTCAGGTCTACTGTCCCTTAAAGCTGAAAAAAAATCAACTTCTAAACTAACGCAATCAAAAGATACAGCCGTTTATGCCGCAAATTTTCGACACCCGCAAGGGAATAAAAATCTACAGGGTACTTCCCGTGAACTCAGAATCTTGAAATTTGGTACGAAGCAACGTCTTATAGTACAGATAAAGGAAAAATTGCGAAGACCGTAAATTTTTAGTTACATCATATAATAAAAATATTTTTAATAATTTTAAACTTACTACGTGAACTACAGTCTACATGAACGCGTAGAGGTATTAAATTGAAATGTATATCAAATACTCAGGTCTATAATACCTTTAAGCTGAGGTTTATACGAAACCCTCGATGCGCGAGTCCGACTCGCACTTGGCCGGATTTTTCATTTTGATTAGTGCTGCATAGTTACTAGAGCTGTCGTGAACAATTATGGTTTAGTAAATTTAGAACTTTTAAAGAAAAAGTTAGTACTTCTTTATATTAACTGCCCTATTTCTCTATTTTTAATTCTTAATTCTTTATTGTACACCAAAAACAATATTCGGTACAATGTGATAATAAAGTTCATGTACAAAGGCGAGCTTAAAACAAAGTTGAGTTGTACAAAATATCATGCAAATTACTAAACAAACAAAAAACTACCCACCAAACCAAATGCAAATAAATGTGTCTCAAATCTCACCCAAGACACCAATCCCACACAAACCTTACATACTTTACTTGTGTTTGTAAAACTGAGTCCTGTACATTTTGTTGTGTTGTAGTAAATAAATAATACTTTGTAATAAGTATTTCTAAAACAAAGGACCGATTTTTCATTCGTCAGATAACTTTTATCTTAGGAGTTAGAAGGCGTTTTGACAACTTTCATTTAGAAAATAATATGTCAAATCATCATATTATTCTTCAATAAAAGTAACTGACTGACTGATTATAAAAAATAACCCTTATTCTATAAACACAATAATGCGACTTGTCTTTAATTAAGGGGCGATATTTTAATAGTGGTAATAACTTTTATTTGAGGAATAAAAAGGGCCGTCTAATAGATTTTTGTCATATCGACATGTTTAATCTTCCGCATTTATTTAAAAAAAACCGTATTTAGATAAAAGAACATGTTTTTATGTCAATCTAATTAAACTGCTTTTATTTTGATGTAAGCTTCGTAATTATTATAACTTTTAATAAACAGGGGAGAGAGGGAGCAGATATTACGTATGCGTGCGTAATGCTGGAGAATAGAAGAATGCTTCATTTTCTTTTAGTATTATCTAAATTCTAGTTCTAAATGGAACAAAACTTACAAAATCACTTTCTGTTATTATTTCTTTTCTTGTTAAGATTCAGCTTACTTGTTACCGATAAAGCTGTAATTTTATATCTATAAACCCATTAACAAAAGGAAAAATAGTTACTAAAGATTAAATAATTATAGTCTCCACGACCTGATGTGTTGAATGCCTTGATATATTAGATGAATGGATAATTTTCCCTCGTTCATTAGCAGTTGGCGGGTACTTGCTAAATGATATCCGCTGGAGCCGCTTCGTTATCGCGTTCTAGGCTAAATTAAAAATATTCTTTAAGCGGTGGGTACTTGTCATATGAAACGACGTTTAATTATTATGATTTACGTTGCGAAACTCAAGATTTAATAGATGGGAAAATGAGAGATAACAATTTCAATAAGTTAATAAACTAAATTGATAATTGGTACATAATTATAAACGTGCAAGAAGCATTTGTAAAAATGATATAAAATCAAATATTAAAGAAGTATAAACATGGCAAAGACAAGCTTATCATTACAGTCAGTATTGCTACTAATAAATATATTTTCTCAAAGATGCATGGAAATATTGTCATTATTTTTGAAAAAAGAACACTCATATCGTTTTTACGGACAAAGAAAAAAAACTTTTGCAAAAAAATACTACCGACTTCCAAATACAAAACTACAAAGTGAAAAATAACTAAATTTTTTGAAGTCGGTGTCCATAACGCAAAAAAATGGTACCTACGAAAGACACCGACTTCAAAAAATTAAGTTATTTTTCACTTTGTAGTTTTGTATTTGGAAGTCGGTAGTATTTTTTTGCAAAATGTTTTTTTATTTTTCACTTTTTAGTTGTACGTACCTAATAGGCAAGTTAGTAAGGGAACTATTTCGCCAGAATAGATTTCATGAAACTTGAACATAACCGGTGAAATGAGAGATCTGCTTACCCCTTAAAGGCGAACTGGCGTGATGTTATGTTATGAAATGTTATAAACAACAAACAGACATGCGATTGCAGCAATCCCGAGAGATTTGCCGTTATTTATTGAAGAGTTCTGTTGTATATCTCCGAAGTTTTTCATCAGATCTACACCAAATTAAAATGGGACCAATTTTGGAACATACTTTTTCAAACAAAAAAAGAATTTTCAAAATCGGTCCAAAATTGACGGAGCAATCGGTGAACATACACAAAAAAAATAAAAAAACAAACTTGAAGTCGAACATAGAACCTCCTCCTTTTTGGGAAGTCGGTTAAAAATCAAATCCATTGCAGGAGCGTTTTTTGAATTTGGAAAATTACAACGCTCCAGCAATATTGATAAAATCCATTGCAGGAGCGTTTTTTGAATTTGGAACATTACAACGCTCCAGCAATGTTTTTGTAACTTCTAATAAATTAAGTGTATAATCTAAAAATTATGTTTTATTTCCCTGCATTTTTTTGAGAAAAGCACTTTATATGCCTCGGCGGAAATGGCAATTGCCTGTCTCGTATTAGTGAAATCCTCGCCTACGGCTTGGTCTTCAATCCCATACTCGACCTGCAATTGCCTATTTCCCGGCCTTTGCAATAATGTACTATTTTATAATGATATCATGGGAATAATAGCTGCTATGGATATCCGATAATACAGCGGACATCACCATGACAATACGGGAAAAAACAGTCACAGAGAGTCGGTCGAAGATAGTTTTACGTTAATAGGATAACCCGATTTCGTATGAGCACAAACAAACATAACTGTCTTCTGAACATTTGAAAGAAACCGATTTAACATCAGTCAGAGCATGGTTGTAAAGACACACACATCAAAATATAGCTACATTCTACGATGATGTTTGGAATAATGTTTGTTTACCATCAATTGGTAGAGTTGTGCGTAACAAGTCGCGCCTCGCAACACCGCGCTACGTGCTTCGTACCCGCTGAGCCTTGACGCAATAAATATATTGAATACTATCTGTCTACAGCTGTGAAACATTTTAATTTTAGTCCGACAAATATTTTTAGTCTCTCCTATCACAATACAATGATGAGAAATCTTATTGTTATTAAAGCTTTTATTTATTTTTCGATATTCTCTAATAGTTAGTACATTTTATTATTTATTCTAGGTAATTTTGAGATGAAAATGAAAAGAGATTCAAATGAATTGTATCAGAACTTAGATCTATTTCTATTTGTCACAGACATCGTTTGTTAGTTTTTAGAAGACTTTATTAAGCACTTAATAATCAAGATTTCGACATTGATAAAAATAACAAAGCGCCCAAAAACCGGCACTTGCTTAGCAAGTAACATTTTTCGAATTCTGAACTTCTTTCGAAGTTGCAGTAGGTACGTGATGACTTTAGATGGAGATGAAGTGATATACGAGTGATTGTTCGATGTGCCGATAGTTTACACTATTAGGCACTCGAAGAAAGACACGAGAAAGCTCTCCCGTGTCACTCGTAACTGAAAAGTCACTTTGAATTGGAAACCGTCGTCCTCCAGTAACTTTCTGTTGAAACCGCCGTGACAGCCACAAATCATTCCATTGCATAGATAGCGTCTACCTAACGTTTAATAAACGAAATTGCTAACGTTGCCACGAGAAATGGCGTCGGAATATGCGGTGAATGCATAATTATACCCGTTACAATTCTGTTTATTATTTGTTTATGTACCTCGGATTGAAATTGGGAGAAAGAAATACAAGTTGATAGAAAGATAAATAATAAGCTGTTATGAAGTATAGACGAAGGCACATGTAATGAAATATAATCATGATGATTAGGGCAAGGTTACAAGAAAAAGAAAGAAAATATATCGCTAATACTATAACAGAGTGAAGACATTTTTCCAAGAATTTCCAATTAACAACATTACGTCTCTACATTAATTACCTACTTACTTACATGTTTATAGTTTTAGGTACAGTCTGTCCCACAAAATGATAGTTTTTACCCGACTACGGCGAAGCAGAAGGGAGGGTTATGTTTTCGACCGGTATGTTTTAAGATAGATCATACGTCTGTAATATCTACAAATTATCATGACTAATCACAAATCTATCCTCACATGTTCATCTCCTCAATGTTTCAACTTCTACAAAGATCTATTTTTACCAAAGTTCAAAAGGCAAATTCCACTCTTCTGCAAACACTGTTACTAATAGCAAAACACGAGCTACAATTCACTTAACCTTAGTTAGAGTTCTCTTTGAGCGATTATAACTTGGTTTGTGACAAGGACAGCTCCCGTATAAGCGCTCACGTCTGAGAACAGTGCCATTGTAGGCAGAATGCTTTGATCAAAGAGACCGATCTGCTAGCGCTGTGGTCCGACACTCAACTGGTATTGTGTGTCCAGACGCGTGTCTGCATGTGTCTGTCTAACGAGTAGGAAAGTAGCTTAGCAATGACACGCTCTTGGTTCCTTTTAGTGATATTTATAAAATGATTTAATGCAATTTTTCATAATTTATTTTAGGTACGTATTTGATAAAAATATTTGAAAGGTCGCAAACTTCATGATAATCTTTTTAGATAGCCATTCTAATAGTCGTAGTTTTTGTCGCTAGGCTTATTGTGTTTAAGCTTTTTGTCTCTATCTATTATTTAGACGTGTAAACAATAGCGAGACAAGATACACGAGCAAAGCATTACAAACTCGACTTACCTATTTATATCGTCTTCGCTTGCCACGTCGTCGGCGTCGCTTCTCCATACCATAGAGCTACACCTCTATTGTTCCTACGCAAAGTTGTGAAGTGGATAGAATTCGAGAACAAATTAATTATATTGTTTCGTTTTTGTTGTCGCCTATAAACGACATGATCACGCTTTTTGTTCGCTATAGTATCCAATTCGGCAGAAACAGATCCCTAAAAAGTTATTCAACTGTAATTTAGGGATCAAAGGCGTGTGGAACTGTAGACCTCCAATTGCCACACGTGGCATGAACGAAATAGTTCGAAAGGTCTGCGATGTCCACATCAAGTTTCAACAGCGCTTTTAGGTTTTGATCTATGCATTTTTTTTCATTGGTTTGATTTTCGTTTGCACGTCGACACTCCAAGCTTGATCCTCTTCATTTCCGAAGACCAATCCGTTGGAAATTTTTCACTGTTTTTATATTTAAATAGCCAGTATTTGTCCCAGTTTTTAATTGCCGTAACATTTGGTGTCCGGATTTATTGGTTTGTTTACTCGTATAGTGTTCTATTGGAATAAGCACTTTAGTCCATGATTCCCCGTTGACACTACTTATGAATCACGACAGTACCTTTTTTATGGTTGCTGTTTTTACCCCCGACGGAAAAAGAGGGGTGTTATAAGTTTGACGTGTGCATCTGTGTTAGTGTCTGTGGCATCATAGCTCCTAAACGGAGGAACCGATTTTGATTTAGTATTTTTTGTTTGAAAGATGACATTATCGCGAGTGTTCTTAACTTCCTAGCTATGTTTGATGAAAATCGTTCAGCCGTTCGAAAGAATGGGCGTTTTACTGTTTAAATCGGGGTATTTGCGCAAGATATCGTGTCGGGGGTTTTAAATTTTACGTGTATAAGATATTATTTCAACTATTGAAATATGAAAATCGTAACATTGAAAATCCATATAACTATAAAGAGATTGGCAACGTACAACACGCGCACACTTCGGACCGACGAGAAGGTCACCGAACTCGAGGAGGAACTGAGCAGGTTGCGATGGAGTATTATAGGGTTATCTGAAGTCCGAAGAGAGGGGGAGGACTCGATAATCCTCAAATCCGGTAACCTGCTCTATTTCCGAGAAGGTGACCGGCAGTCCCAGGGTGGTGTCGGGTTTATCGTCCACAAGTCCCTTGTGAACAACGTGGTGAAGATCGAGAGTGTGTCGACCAGGGTGGCGTACCTTATACTCAGAATATCCTCAAGATATTCGCTGAAGGTCATACAGGTCTACGCCCCAACCTCGGCACACCCCGACGATGAGGTAGAGACCATGTATGAGGATATCTCCAGAGCCATGCATGGTTTCAAAACTCACTTCACCGTTGTCATGGGGGACTTCAACGCGAAACTGGGCAAACGAGACGAGGATGAGCTGCAAGTGGGGCAATTCGGAGTTGGACAACGGAACCACCGGGGTCACCTACTGGCCAGTTTTATGGAGAAGGAGGGCCTCTATATGATGAACTCCTTCTTCAAAAAGCGTGAACACGGGAAGTGGACCTGGCAGAGCCCCGATGGTGCAACAAAAAATGAGATCGACTTCATCATGTCAACCAAGAAGCAAATGTTCAATGATGTCTCTGTGATCAATTCGGTAAAAACCGGGAGCGATCACCGCATGGTAAGAGGCACATTGAACATTAATATTAAGCTTGAAAGGTCTCGACTGATGAAGTCCACGCTCCGGCCAGCACAGATCCAAGTCCAAAACCCCGAGAGCTTTCAGCTCGAACTCCAGAATCGTTTCGAGTGCCTAGGGAGCTCCGTGGATGAATATAGCAACGGGTTCGTGGAAGCTGTCCATACGGTCGGGTCTAAGTTTTTCAAGACCCGTCGTACAGATAGAAACAAAAGCTCTCTGATCACACCCTCAAGCTTATGAAGGAGAGGCGTGAGATGATTCTGCAGTCTTCAGATGAGGCGTGCAAATACCGGCAGCTCAATAGACAGATCTCTAAATCCTTGAAAAGAGACCTCAGCCGCTTCAATACCGAGCGTATTAAAGACGCTATCGAGCGAAATAAAGGCTCCAAGGTGTTCTCAAGGGATCTGGCTATTGGGCAGAGCCAACTCACGAAACTGAAGACCGACGATGGCAGGATCGTATCCGCCAAACCGGAGCTTCTCAGGGAGATCGAGACATTCTATGGGCAGTTGTACACTTCGATCAGCAAGCCCGTTGCGAGTCTACCAAACGACCCAAGAGCTAGATTGACCCGACACTATACCGAAGATATCCCGGACGTCAGCCTGTACGAGATTAGGATGGCTCTGAAACAGCTCAAAAACAACAAGGCGCCGGGTGATGACGGAATTACGGCCGAACTCCTGAAGGCGGGTGGAAAACCGGTCCTTAGGGCCCTTCAGAAGCTGTTTGATTCCGTCATACTCGAGGGCAAAACGCCACAGGCATGGTGCAGGGGTGTGGTGGTACTCTTCTTCAAGAAGGGCGACAATGCCCGGTTGAAGAACTATAGGCCCATCTCACTTCTAAGCCATGTCTACAAGTTGTTTTCAAGAGTCATCACGAATCGTCTCGCGCGCAGGTTTGACGATTTCCAGCCCCCCGAACAAGCCGGATTCCGAAAAGGCTTTAGCACCGTAGACCACATACATACGCTGCGGCAGGTTATACAGAAGACCGAAGAGTATAACCTGCCTCTCTGTTTAGCGTTTGTGGACTACGAGAAAGCCTTCGATTCGATAGAGACTTGGGCTGTACTGCAGTCTCTCCAACGGTGCCGGATCGACTACCGGTACATTGAGGTGTTGAAGTGTTTGTACAAAAACGCCACCATGTCAGTCCGTCTTCAGGATCAGACCTCGAAACCAATCCTTCTCCAGCGCGGCGTGAGACAGGGAGACGTCATTTCTCCGAAACTGTTCACTGCTGCGCTGGAGGATGTCTTCAAGGTTCTGGACTGGAGGGGGCTGGGCATCAACGTTAATGGCGAGTACATTACTCACCTTCGGTTTGCCGACGACATAGTGGTCATGGCTGAGACCATGGAGAGCCTTAGTAAAATGCTTGATGACCTCAGTAGAGCTTCCGAAAGAGTGGGTCTTAAAATGAACATGGACAAAACCAAGATCATGGTAAATGCCCATGTAACACCCACTCCTATCAAGGTCGGAGACTCTACTCTCGAAGTTGTAGACGATTATGTCTACCTGGGACAAACGGTCCAGTTGGGTAGGTCCAATTTCGAGAAAGAGGTCAACCGTCGAATCCGACTCGGCTGGGCGGCGTTCGGGAAGTTGCGTGGTATCTTCTCGTCCAATTTACCGCAGTGTCTCAAGACAAAAGTCTATGACCAGTGTGTGTTGCCAGTGATCACCTATGGGACCGAGACGTGGTCGCTCACAATGGGCCTTATCAGAAACCTCAAAGTCACCCAAAGGGCAATGGAGAGGGCTATGCTCGGAATTTCCTTGCGTGATCACGTCAGGAATGATGATATCCGCAGGAGAACCAAAGTTACCGACATAGCCCGAAGAATTGCCAAACTTAAGTGGCAGTGGGCAGGGCACATTGCTCGCAGAACGGATAGCCGATGGGGCCGAAAGGTTCTGGAATGGCGACCGCGAACCGGAAGACGATACGTTGGAAGGCCTCCCACTAGGTGGACTGATGACCTGGTTAAGGTTGCGGGAAGGCGCTGGATGCGAGACGCACGGGATCGGTCAATGTGGCGACGCCTGGGGGAGGCCTATGTCCAGCAGTGGACGTCTTTCGGCTGAAATGATGATGATGATAAAGAGATTGCCTCGATCTCTACGGTCTAATAATAATTTAATTTCTTTCTTCTTCTGGGTAAACACCAGTATGGCTTACGTTGAAAAATTTATTTTAATAATGGCCCAATTACTTTATCATTCAAATATTATTAAGCTCTTCACAAATACTAGAGAGGTCGGAGAGCGTCGCATCTGATTACCATGAATGAAAAGTTTCAGTTATAAACTCGGATACAAAGCAAGGCGATGGTCAATGCTTGCTGCTTTACGAACGTGTTTGTTTGGCGAACTATTTTACCAAATTAACTCCATGTTTGAATGCTTTTGACAGACTCTAGTGTTTCGTGCTAAGTTTAATTAAGTCATAATTAGTCTACCTACAATACACACTGCTTGCATGTGGCAGTATATATCTAATAAACTTCTGGTTAAACGTTTTCGTACCTATTTTAAGCAGATATTTTTATAAAGAAATTTTATGAACCTATAATTTTATTCGCCTGTCTGTTGTCTCTATGTTTACTATTCTCTGAACATATTTGTTACATGTAATATGTTCTCACAGTTTATTCCCTTCACAACGCAAATGTGGGTGTGTTTCGTACATAAATTAAATTTAATCCATTATTATAGTAGATACTTATTTGTGTTCGATTCATAGTTGGCTAGCTACGTGTTTATCTTGTGGGCACTTTCGCTAACGTTTTGCCTGAAAGTCGATACAGTGGAGCAAGCGATGACGTCAATGTTGCTTTATGATTCAATCTGCTGTTAACTGAGCTCTCGCCCAGCTGAGTGCAGCCCGTTCTAAATATATCTTAACAATTTTACTTATGTACGTTTCATCTCTGACGCCGAATTTCCTGATGGCGCCTCTTTCCCCATCGTGCGCTCACCTTTTACCCCACGTTTATGCTTAGTGGTAGATACATTCATATATTATGTTAGGAAGCATCTCATCAACAGTCTTCTCATTTAAAAAATGAGACAATTAGTGTTTTCTCCCATTACATTTTTCAATACTGTATAGATATAAAGCTTTGTCACCTACGTCAATACATAGATTCGTGCTCATTATCATGAATTTAATTAATAATTAGCGCTAGGTGATCTCGACTGTAAACAAGGGCTAATTATTTTACGTGGTCAATGTTGGGAGATGATTTCAGATTTTGGATACGGTACCAAATTATTGAGAGTGGTGAATATAGCCGATAGCAATGGAAACTAAATGAAAATGTTTTCCGAAAAAGTGTAAATCATCATTTTACAATAATAAAAAATAACACTTACCTCACGTTTCTTATGGTCGCCTTTTCACGTGAAAACAAAATGCATAAACGCTCGAAGCTTGTCGTTCCGTAAAATCTAAGTGCACAGCTCGAAACGTTTTGTGGTTTCATTCGGAATATATGTTCTGTGTCGGTTTGTTTCCCGAACTGATCCTCTGAGTAACGAGTGTACGCACCTGTCCAGTATGGCGACGACACATATTATAAATGTGTATGTCGGCCTACTTTGTAGACGTATGGCCAGTAAATTATAAATGCTTGGCCAAGGGCTTATGGGAAAGCAACCTGCTGATCGACATGAGTTATTTATGTGTTTATCAGCTGTCGTACTTCTTGATATATGATGGAGTTTGGAGTTTTGTAGGTCAATGTTACCAGGTGTTTGACGTCATAACCTATAACTATGTAGACAGCGGCGGCGGCGGTTGGCGCAGTGGTTGAGCGATTGACTGCTGCGCTGCGTGTCGCGGGTTCGATTCCCGCACGGAACAAATATTTGTATGACCTACAGATAGTTGTTCCGGCTCTGGGTGTTTATATAAGTGAGTTTATATATTTGTAAACGCACCCACGATACAGGAAGAAATCCCTAGTGAGGGGCAACGTTTTTATGAAAAAGAAAGCAGAAGAAGAAAGAAGAAAGACAAGCGATTATTTTGGAATATTTCGTTAAAGAACGACTTGCTTTTTCCTACTTAACTTTAGATATATCATCATTAGTCATCGTTGTCTAGATGTCAATAAGCGCAAAGGCGCCGAGCTATATCAAACCTTAAACACGGGAATCTTATCGGCCACCAAAGTGCTCACTTCAGACAGTAAGAAGCGCTCACTTCGGTTTTTCGCTGCGATAAGTACGTAAATCCGTGCAGGTAGATTGCAAGAGACCGTCGTCGAAGCGACAACCCTATTGCTAATATATTTCGATGAAAACGTTGCTTTTATCAAGAACACCCTTTCCTATGTCACTATATTTTATCCGGACGCTGTCAACTTTGGGATTTTTTGTCGACTGCACCCATTTGTTTTGTTTGACCCCTTATCGCAAAGTGAAAACGATTTCTGTTTTATTTTTAAAAGCAACCGATCCTTTGGGTCTGTGTAATTCAATATTGAAGTTGTAAGTGATATCGACGTTTTTAGTCGTATAAAAAGCTTTTTAAAGTTTCTACCCTACGTCAGGTAAAACACACATTGTAGGAAATGTTAGTAGGTCGCTCTGTCCTAATTCTATATATGTCCTTGATCAATTATATAGTCCCCCACGGCTGTCTATAACACGTGCCAATTACATACATACGTATCATTATTTTATTATTTCATTTACATTTAATAATTTAATTTTTACGGTTATTTATTGTGGCTCTCTTCGCCCCTGAGGTATTAACTTACAGCTCTTAAGTGCTAGAACTGAATAGAGGCCACATTATGAATTCATTGGTATAAAATGTAATTGGAAACTTACACGAGTACGTAACATTTTGTATCTTTCGCAATAGATGTAACTATAATTAATTATTAAACATAGATTATGATACCAAGGTAAGTTTCTACTGACTTAAGAAAAGAGGAAACGGTAGTAATACGAGTATATCTGAATAATTTTCCACGAAGATGAACATTTTTTTCCATGAAGATTGGGTACGTATAGCCTTGGTAAAAGATACAGAATATCTGTAATACTTACTTAGGAAACAATCTTGGATTATAACAAGGTGTCTTATAGCGAAAAACAAGCTTATCTTTGACTATGAAATTAGTTTATTTCTTTCTGAGAAATGTCGACGTACTTGTTCGGGGTATCTAGAACATTCGGATAATATCCAATCACTAGGTTCTAAGACATCATCTAAATTAACGACTTCAGTGTAGTATAAAATATAAATCGTCTCATAATATGTTTTTGGGATATCTTCTTGACATATTTTCATCTGGTCTTTGTAAGTTTCAAGCCATTTAGCCTATCTGAAAATTGAAAACCGTCTGTTCTTGTCATAAAAAGATTATTTTATGAATAAGCTTTAACCCAAACTTGCTCGCATATTCATCCTTTTGTAATTTAATCATATTATAGTGAGGTGGATAAAAATATCACTTACTGTTTAAAGATGGGTAACGAATCTAGATGGATTTACTTTGCAATTTATTTATTGAATTGAGATAGAATGTAAGCATTTTCCACTGTGCTTAAACTAAACGTAACACCTAACAGAGAGTTAATTTCCCGTTTGAATCACCGGTGTTTCCAGTGTGTGTTGGCATAACTATAAGATTTGACGCTACGGTATATTTTCAATACAGCTTTATGAATATGTTATATATTTCCTAACGCATAAGCTCCTTACTGGCTCTTGAGAAATTTTCTTTGTACGTAAAGAGTTACTCCCGTTTCCATATACTTTAGCTTTTTAACATTTATTCAACTATAAGTAACTGTTGCTTGGATATTATGCTAATAGAATCAAAGGTATATTTTTAGAAATATCAAAGCGTTTTTCTGCTTCGTTGTAAATTGAAAGGTCACGATTTTTCGTCGTGGGTCTGTCCATTAAGCAAGCAATTCAGGATTTTGGAGTGCTACACTTGTAAAAACACAAAACCTTTGTACTCAATTTTCATATGGTCTTTGCTCTTAGGTAGAGCTTTATTGTGTGTAAATAAATTATGAAAAAATAAGACATATGTGTACATAAATAAGCGGAAAAGAAACGTATGTCTCTTAATTAATTTAGTTAATTGTCACAAACAGTCGCGTTCATTACCCAAGCCACGTTGGCCGGCCATGACCATTATTAACAAATACAAGTAGGTAATTGAAGAGGCCATCACGAATGCCGATAGCGTGACTGTCTAAATTGAACTAGAATAGGATATCAGTCGCTAATTTCTTGATAAACTTAGGAAAAACGTGACTTTTTCTGTAATTTACTCTTATTTAGTTTTATCGTTATCTAATATTTACCTTACAACGTAAATGATTTGACGTGGGTAAAAAATAATAAAATACGTTAATTCTCTAATATTGTTTTTGTACTTACATCTAATATATGGGCAGGGGGCAAATCCGCTACCTGCTTGGGGCCTTTACTGGGAACTTTGGAACCAACGACATGCTCATGAAGATGAGTCTGGCCGCGAAACCCATATGCAAATTGTGTGGGGAACATACGGAACGCATGGAACACCTTCTGTGCCCAAGCGATGCACTGGCTGGTAAGCGAATGAGTCTCCTAGGCGTAGGATATCCAAAACCAGAAGACTATAGGCTCATATGTCCTAGTCTCGTTGTAAAACTCATGAAAAGAGTTTTCAATGAGATTGGGGAGGAGTAAGTTATCTAGGGGACCACAATAGATCCCAATCGATCGAAGTGTCGAAGTTAAGTTAAGATAAGATAACATCTAATATAGGATAAGTAAACATTTGTAAGAAGTTAGAAAATGGATTGTATTAAAATGTAAAATAAATGAACACAGCTTTTAACATTTAGTTTGATCAGCCCTCGAGGCAGAAGCACGCATATAGCGCAGGTAACCCAGACGAATGTTTGCCGATATGCTCGAATGACTACATCCACGTCGATTAAGACTGTTGACTTGAATCTGTAAAAGTATTGATTCATTCACGTTAAAGTGCCCCGGCTATGGCAAAAATAGAATCAGAGTTTTCCGCTCTGAGGGCTTGGATATGTCTCGCCACGAATTGAGACACAAGACAGAGCATAACGAGCCTGCAAACAGCCGATATATAAACGAGTCAAACGAGTTGTTTGCTCTCGACACATTGCTACGGCTGTTTAGCACCTTCCCCTTACGATGTTTCAAGCTCTGCTAACGAGGGAACTTGGACATCCCCTGAATTTACAACGCCTATTGATGCTTTCGTTTCGGCTAAGAGTCGTATTTGCTCGAAAAAGGGAGTTAGAAAGGACAGGACCAGGCACATAATCAGTTCAATAAACCTTAGGTACCTCCTTACCCCAGAAAACCTGAAGTTGTAGAGGACATTTGGAAGTAAAGATAGCATCAGGTCATATTAGGTAGGCATAATATATTTGCTTAAAAACTTTTTACAAAAAAGTACAACCGAATTCCAAATACAAACGAAAAAAAAAGTGTTCCTGTTTTCTTTTTTCGTTTTTTGACATGGCACCGATTGCCTAAAAGATAGTTATTTTTCACTTTCTAGTGTTTTATTTGGAAGTCGGTTGTAGTATTTAGTTGTGTTACCTAATAGGCAGAATATACCTATAATGCTAGAATATAGATAACCCGAATATCATAAACTTGACGATAACCGGTGAAATGACAGTGTACCAAGGTGAACTGTATACACTTTAGAGCGTACTGGCGTGATTTTATGTTATGGAATGGTAAACAATAATAAAATAAAATAAAAGTAATTTTATGTTATGGAAACATACATGCAATTGCAGCAATGCCGAGAGATTTGCTATCATTTATTAAAGAGTTCTTTATCTCCGAAGTTCTTCATCAGATCTTCACCAAATTTAAATGGGACCAATTTTGGAACATACTCATTTAAATAAAAAACTAATTTTCAAAATCAGTCGAAAAATGACGGAGAAATCGGTGAACATAGAAAAAACTAGTCATAAAGTCGAACATAGAGCCTCCTCCTTTTTGGAAAGTCGGTTAAAAAGGGATTTTGTTTGATCGCGTACCGACTGAATATAATTAATTAATAACCCAAGGTTTTAAGGTTACATTATGATATGATCTAGCGAATTACATGTTTCCGTGTGTCACCTGCGTGTTAAGGGGCTGAATACTCAAAATAGGCTTTCTTTTAAACATTTTTTAGCCAAATCCATTGAAGATGTGGCAGCGGAAAAAAGATATGTTAATCTTGATCATATTTCCGAAAACTTTGTTGTGGCCGAAACACGTTTACGCACAAAAACCTCGATACAATTGAATGGCAAAGTAACCTCTTACCGTGATCTTCAAAAGATTTTTCCGGTAATACTGACCAGCGTACGTTTGTACAATTAACAACAATAACGTATCATAACAGGACGCAAAACTTCATTGTCGTAGATTTTGAAGTTTCATTCATTATTTTTAAGTAATTCATATTATTATGTTTTATAAAAAAATCTATACAAATTCCATCGTGCTTCTCTTTCCATCCAGTGCAATTCGACAGTGACCGCTTTGCGGCGTTGCTAGGTGGACGTATGTCGCTTTTTTCCGCAAAAAGCAAAAATAATATTTAATTCATTTCTCGTCAATTCAATCTGTCAAAAAAATATCAGGTATAATGCAGCCAGATCATGTAGCCTGGTGGCTTTAATTGGAACTAACGAAATCACAAGTAATATTGTCAAAGTCTGTATTATTTTTATTTTTTGGCACTACCGCTGTCACTGGCATCTATATTTTTGTTGTATTATAAACGACTCACATCGTTTAGTTTACTTACTAAGTCCATAACTAAAAAGTATTTGAACCTCTTTGAAAATACAACAAATGTCATCTCAATTTGAATTAAACTATATTTAAAATATAGGTAAGGTCGAATACTATTTTAACCTTCATCGTTCATGTGAAAACAATAGAAGCAAAAAACACAGAACATGGAATGGTCGTACCAACCACGCTGGCAGTGTCTCGAAATGACAGAACTAATAAAATTCTTCGTATCCATTTGTTTCAATCTTTGTTTCTTTCTAACATACGGCACCTAGAACCAAAAAATGTCAAATTCGTGAGAAATGATAATCTATTTCTCACGAATTTGACATTTTTCGTCGTTTCAACCAAAAATCGTCCACATGTGGACATAAAGCTCACCAAGAATCACCACATTGATCAGTACTGTATTTCTCGCAATTAACTATCCCAATTGCAATAACGGGCTACAATAATAGTTTGTTAGTCTATTAATATTGTGAAGCTAATTATTAATTGATCTTATCATTTTGCCAAATCGGCACTGACAATTCTTATTTATTAACAAAAAAGCCACCGATCGCCCTGGAGAGTAAACTCAAAGACTTACACTTGGGGATTGCCAGAGATTTACGCAGCATTCTGGATGTAAAAAGAACAGACCGAATATGGAACACGCTGTGTTCCCAAACGGGCATAATAGACGTTGGTAAAAAGGCTGTTCGGCTCAAATGGACCAATGCCATTACGGCTTACGTTAGTAGCATGCAAATTAAGCGCTGGGCAAGCCTCCACAATCTTGAAGATGGAACGCACCGTTGAGGCCGGTCCAGAAATAGGTGCCGAGATGATTTGGACGCGTACCGTGAGGGCTAGTTCTGAATGGAAAAGAATGTCTGGAATGACTTAGGTGTACTCTTATGAATTTAATTGGGGATGGATGAAGAGGGAGGGGCGGCCAAAGAAAAGATAGATGGACTGTGTGAGGAGTGATATTAAAGAAAAGGGAGTCAATTATAGCGTGGTGCGGGACAGAACGATATGGAAGAAGAAAACGTGTTGCGCCGACCCCAAGTAACATGGGACAAGGGCAGGTAGATGATGATGATGATGATTTCAGACTTTTACCGGTAAGACTTAGTAAATCTGTTTTACCGATAAATAATAAGTTTCATCATAGTTTTTTTTTTAAACTGAAACAACAGTTCGGATTTTACAGTAACATATACGTGGTTGTGAGGCATACACTGTTTTTAGTATTTATGTTTTCCTTTTTAGGGTTCCCTAGCCAAAAGACAAAAAACGGAACCCTTAGTCATGTCTGTCTGTCTGTCCGTATGTCACAGCCACTTTTTTCCGAAACTATAAGAACTATGCTGTTGAAACTTGGTAAGTAGGTGTATTCTGTGAACCGCATTGAGATTTTCCAAGCAAAAATAGAAAAAAACTGGAACTCAATTTTTTTTTCATCCTACCTGTACGTGTGGGGTATCTATGGATAGGTCTTCAAAAATGATATTGAGGTTTCTAATATATTTTTTTCTAAACTGAATAGTTTGCGTGAGAGAAACTTCCAAAGTGGTAAAATGTGCCCCCCCCCTGAAACTTCTAAAATAAGAGAATGATAAAACTAAAAAAAATATATGTTGTACATTACCATGTAAACTTCCACCGTTCCACCAAATTGGGTTGAACGAGATCAAGTAAGTAGTTTTTTTTAAAAACGTCATAAATCGTAAACCACAATTTAACAAGTACGGAACCCTTCGTGCGCGAGTTCGACTCGCACTTAGCCGGTTTTTTTATGGCATGCGTTGTGCCTGGCGCATATAAACATTTTCTTTCTTTCTATATTATCTTTAAACACCTACACTGTACCAATACTTATAGCAAATAAATGATTGATTGATTAATTGATATATAACAAACAATAGCAACAAATAGTTTCAGCCGTTCTCTAGTGAGACGCTTACAATCACATACAGCATTTTTAGGGTTCCGTCTATCTCCCTGTCTGTCTATCACGAGGCTGTATCTCATGAACCGTGATAGCAAGGCAATTTTTTTTTTTACAGATGGTGTATTTCTGTTGCCGCTATAACAACAAATACTAAAAACAGAACAAAATAAATATTTAAGTGGGGCTCCCATACAACATACGTGTTCTTTTCCGTTTTTTTGCGATAATGGTACGGAGTCTTTGTGCGCGAGTGCAACTCGCACTTGGCCGGTTTTTTTTATTTATATAGATAGATAAAGTTTACATGACCGTGTTTTTTGCGCCCTGTCTATTTGTTTTTTAACTCTAATATACAGAAAAGCGGCACCACGTGACCTCACCACAGAGGGCTGATGTATATCAAAACCCAGTAAGTGCTTTGTAATTATTATATTCCAGGAGAGCGGAAAGTCATCTTGTATTAGTAACTAAATGATATATTAAGATTTCAAGAGAATACTAAACAAGGAATATGAACCTACTAATTGTACAAATGATATTAATAGCGTCATACATTCTATTGCATATTTTAAACATGCCTAAAAAAGACAATTCCAAACCTAGTAAGTTTTGGATATTTGCTAATTTAAGGTGTCTTTACAATTTGATGTGACTTTCCTATTGTAAATAATGATAAAATTGATTACTGAAAGCACCAAATCTCAATTCAAATTTAAAGTTTCCAGTTTAATATTACACAGTCCATTTCAGTATAGTAAAACTCATTAAAATAATATAAATAAAATTATCTAGCTATTAAACCAATATAAAAAAATGTAACGTACTGTGTTCTTATATGTGGCAGTCGCATAGAAGCAGACATAATTATAATATTTATTCAATTTGCACGGCAAAGACTCGTATGACACTAGCCAGATTACCTATTTTAGTGATCTTTATTTTCGTAGCAATAAGGTTGCATTCATAGGCAAAATAACAGTGAACGATATGATGTCAGATGCCAGCCGCCAGTTTGAAATAAGAACTTGCGCAGTAATGTTTTTGTAAAAACTATCGGAAGAGTCCGTTTATGATGCGGGCCTCTGTGGTCGGCCTTGTGAATTTAATTTTCAAATACTTTTCGCTCCAATTTAAAGTTTTACCCTAAGCTGTCAATGACAGTGGGCGTGGCTTAGAACCTCAGATGTCGATTGTCAACTGTTCGAACACAGCCCCTTAATGAATGTTTGTATATAGCACTATATACATAAATATACGCTCCTAGTCACAAATTACCTATATAATATGTATGAGGTTATTGTAGCAACCGGTTTAGGTAATGATACTCGTATCATAGTCTGTCATGCGGGCTGATTGTGAAACTGTTCTCATCTAGTTAACTCGAAAGATAATTACTTACCACTGTATTATGTCCGCTTCACTAATGATCCATCGTCACACGTATATCAGTAACAGCATATTAATATTTATTACTTTTATATTATGTTGCTGTGTTGTAGCACTTCACTTCTGAAGTTCAAAAGGACCGTGCTTTGATCACCTCGTCGTCTCAGTCTTTGCTTGTTGGCTCTTCACACAATATTTTCGTTCAATTTAGAACTCTTATCATTTAAAATCCCTTCCTGATGGCTACAACCTGGGAGTCTTTAAGTCAAGAGTGAATAGGTTACTTCTAGGCAAGCGTGCCCCATGGTCGACCAAATCATCGCTTGCCATCAGGTTAGATAGTGGTCAAACGCGAGACTATACATAAAAAAGCGGCCAAGTGCGAGTCGGACTCGCGCACGAATGTTCCGTACCATTATCGCAAAAAAACGACAAAAATGTCACGTTTGTTGTACGGGAGCCCGATTTAAATATGTATTTTATTTTGTTTTTATTATTTGTTGTTATAGCGGCAACAAAAATACGTTATCTGTGAAAAAAAGACAGACGGACAGACGACCATGGAGTCTTAGTATTAGGGTCCCGTTTTTACCCTTTGGGTACGGATGACTAAAAAATAAATTAAAAAAAATGACTATAAAAAAAAAAAGGATTTTTGCCTGAAATGCTGAAAGCACTCTATTTGTTTTAGATTCCGCTCTCATTCGCGATGCTGAGATTCATTATTTAATATGGCTTTGACAAAGTACCTTCCTATAACATACCTACATGAATTACATTGAAAAATTCAAATTGGTACTGCCTTTAAACACGTATACATTAGAAATACTCCAACGAACGTTTCAACTAGCACGTCGTTTTGTGTTTACACTGTACACTAATCCAACCTCAATTGTGGAACGCGAGTTAACAATTTCATTCAGCTCGAGAGTACGAATACCATATCAAAAGCGCTCGTTAGATTCAAATTGTACCAACTCACTTAGCTTTGTTCGACACAAATTGATAAGGCCTTATCATAACAGACTGGAGTACAATTCTAATCATAGGTTTAAACGAGATACACAAGACGCTGTCACCGTTTACAAAATGAATCCCCACAATGGATGTTGCTACGAAAATTCACATTTAAACTTCACCGACTCATATATCTTTTCTTTGTCTACGTCAGTTAAGAGAGAAGATAGATTGGCGTCTTATATCCCTCGTCTCAAGTTTTTGTTGTTAAATTAAAGCCGCAGCGGTATAAAGATTGCACTGCCTTTCTTTTACAAAGGATAGTACACAACGAATAGTCCTCTATAAATCCAGCTACAAATAAGCCTCAAACATGGTTGAATGAACCCATTGACGAAGGTATCCATTATCATCGTCGAGTAAATCTGTCTTTTTTGTTTCGAGCTGCCATCCTGGCCTACAATAACACCTATTAAATATGAATGCAAATTGCTATTGATACAAAAACCTTTTGGGATTAAGTTACAGCGGGCTTCTGTTTACAGTCAAGTAGGTTCTAACAACGTTTGATCCAAAATAAATATTGAGTTTCAGTAGCCCGCGGCGGCGCGGCTCTTATTTACAATTAAGTACTAATATTATCGTGAAATATTCGTGGCTCATCGCTTGTTTGCAGCTTGATGTAACATTCATTAATTCATTGATCCGATTCATGTACTAGTTGACTTGAAAATGAAAAAAGTTTATTGGTAAAACTAGTTTAGGTATAAACAACATTTTTGATTGGATCCTCCTTTTAGGCAGATAGTGCCTGTATTAGGAGAGTCCGCTCTTCCATAGCAAGACGTATTATACAAAGAACAAAACATATTATAAAAACTTTGAAGACTTTCTCCTGAAGTATCGCCAAAGAAATCAGCCACATACTTCGGACTATTTGTCCGATGTAGGTATGTAGGCTGATGACAAGACGTACGGCGATGCGCCATCGGTACATGGTGGACATCCCACCCATACGCACTAAACGTTTTGGAAATAATTTCGTTATGCGTACAGCTAAGGAGTGGAATTCCTTGCCGAATTCTCTGTTTCCCGATAGCTACAATCTCGGGGTCTTTAAGTCAAGAGGGCACTTCTAGGCAAGCGTGCTACACCTTCGATCACATCATCACTTAACATCAGGTGAGATAGTGGTCAAGCGCAAGCCACTCTACAGTAAAAAAAAACATAAACATGAATGAATTAGTGTCATAATAAATATTTAGGCATGATTTAGTAATCGTTTTCAGCTGGCGATAGCCTTGAACGTCCTTTGGCTGATAAAGTACTTAATGATAATAAAGTTATCAATTGAATAAAAAAACCGGCCAAGTGCGAGTCGGACTCGCGCACGAAGGCTTCCGTACCATTATCGCAAGAAACGGCAAAAAAATCACGTTTGTTGTATGGGAGCCGCACGTAAATATTTATTTTATTCTGTTTTTAGTATTTGTTGTTATAGCGGCAACAGAAATACATCTTCTGTGGAAATTTCAACTGTCTAGCTATCACGGATCATGAGATACAGCCTGGTGACAGACAGACAGACAGACGGACCGCGGAGTCTCAGTAACAGGGTCCCGTTTTTACCCTTTGGGTGCGGAACCCTAAAAAATATCTTCCTCTAACATTATCGTTGACTCATACGTGCCTTCGTGTTCCATTCGATTACTGAATTTATATGACGGTACCATAGCAATAACTAACATAACTTTTTAGATTTATCAAGCATAGAACTAACATCGAAAAACCAACATTTTGTCGTAAAAATACACTAGGCACACACACTGAATGTGTGTAAAAAGCTTTCGAATAATACTTTTATTGCTTGGGACTATAAATACAATTTGAGGCTGACATAACGTCTTACGAGTACGTCGTTCATTTGTTTTTCGTGGCACTTCTGAATGGTGTACCTTTTACAGAAATTCTATCCAACCTATAAAAAATTAGCGTTACCGATACGAACGAATGAGTTTTTGCCATTTGGTTTGTGAAATACGAGTAAACTTTATTCGGCTGAATTGAATTGAAAGTAACAACGGCCGAGCAGTGTGCTTTTTGAATAGTTAAGAGTAATGCGTTATTTACTAACCCTATAAAAAAACTTTTTTTTAACTTTCCTGATCATTTATTATGCTGCTAAGTCATGTTCGCAATAAACGTTTTGACTTTGACTTTAAACTATGTATGTGTGGGTCGAATTTTAAAACAGTTATCCTCAACCGATTGAGTTGAAATTTTGCATACACGTTTGGTTTGAATAATAAACGGTAAGATAAAAATCTTGGTCAAAAAGTTTTTTTTTCAACACACTTGCTCATAAAGTGGCTATAATTTCACCGCAATTAGGCACATAATGGCACCTGTAATCAAACTGTGCCTTTTTCATTGCTATTAGTCACAAGTGAGTTATAGAGATTTTTTTTTTATTTACTGGTTGAGTTGCTTTGTTCTTAAAAAAGTTTCGATACAAGAAAGATCGTGCTCAATAGTACAAATGCAACACATTTCATGCAACTTCGTATTTAAATAGATAATTTCAACTTATACGTATTTAATAAATAAAACTTTCACTCAAATATAACTTTTGTTTTTCTCTGTAATAAAGAAAACTTGAAATTCCCCATTTTGTACGTGGCTAAAATGCTATCCACGAAAAGTAAAAAAAAGAAGCCTCATTCTTTTTAGCCTATGGCCGACCGCCATTGTTAGATGCGAGCGCATAGTAAAACTGATTAATTTTGCCCGCCACTGCGAATCATTTTTCACAACTCGTTTTCACTGTTGGAAATGATTTTTTTGTATTATTTTCTTCACAAGTGTGTTGGAAAACGTCGTATGATACACGTGTGTATTGATGATTACCGTCCTCGGCTCTTACACACTTGTATCATAATATACTATTATATTTGGAATTTATATTAGTTAAAAAGTTTTATTAAATTTGGCATTTGTTTAGAAAATCCGTGTGATGCGACGACTTCTATGAATTCAATGTTATCGAAAATGATGACAATAAGAGTCGAAAGTTCGAGTATTTTGATAATTTTCAATTCTAGTGGCATTATTGCTATCATGCAATTATTGTTATCTTTGATAAATGCCTTTATTGGTTAGGGAAAAAATAAATAATAAATATAACTGACGCGTTTCGTTTTTGGACCTAAAATGGGATTGGTGTGGATAGTAAGCATCGTTTATCATTTTCTGGAGATAATAAACTATTATGAGGTCAAGCGAGTGGAAAGATGAGAAATATTGTTTTTGGTTAATACCTAGAGTTTTAGTTTTGACTTAACTTATGAATCGTCAAGCGCACACCAAATGTGCGTAAGCTATTGTTGTTTCTATTATGTCTGCTAATTGACGCTTAATTCAAATTCAAATTTATTTAATTCATTTCTTATTGGGTTAATATTACAAAAAGTCTTAATTCTAGTGTTAGTATCATATATTAAAGCCTATAAAGACTCGAACAGATAAAACTCCTCGAATAAAATGGAAAGAACTGTCCAGCTCTAAGGGTGATTCATTCCTCGAAGATATGCACGACTACCTACACTAGGAGCTTGGAAAAGATTATGACATAAGATATTGGGGCGCACGATTCGCGCAGTGGTTGAGCGATTGACTGCTGTGCTGCGTGTCGCGGGTTCGATTCCCGCACGGAACAAAAATTTGTATGACCTACAGATAGTTGTTCCGGCTCTGGGTGTTGTGTATGTGAGTTTATATGTTTGTAAACGCACCCACGATACAGGCAGAAATTCCTAGAGTGGGGCAACGTTTAAAAAAAAAAAAGAACAATGCTGACTAAATGTGGTCAAATTTTGAAAAGAACTGTAAAAGTACAGCACAAATCAAACTTGGCATTTCTAAAGGAGGTATTAGCAACAACAAAGACCCAACCTGGTGGGATGAGGATGTGAAGTAACAGATTTAAAACAAGATAGTACTATTTAAGATCTGGCAAACCTCAAAATTAAAAGACATAAAATTTAATAAATACATTAAAGACAAAGATCACAAATTGCTAACAACAGATAATGAGATAAACTATAGGTGGTACTAATTGTATAATGAACTCATGAACGAAGAATTCCCAAGCCAACATCAAGTAGTTTTCGACCCTGTGGAAGGTGATCAATGCTGTGAAAAGGATGAAAAATGGCAAAGCTGTTGGGCCAGATGCTGTACCTGAAAAATGTTAGGAAATATGAAAAAAGTTAGGACATATAGGCATAGAATGGCTAACCAAACTATTTAATATCATCCTCTGAACGAAGAAGATGCCGGAATCATGGAGACTTAGCGTTCTTGTACTTTTTTTATAAAAACAAAGGAGATGTCACTCAATGCGCAAACTATAGACGTTATACGAATTAAGCTTACGTCCTATACCCTGAAAATCTGGGAAAGGATATTGAATCACCGCATCCAGTTAATTATTTCCATAAGCCAAAACCAATTTGGCTTCATACCCTCCAGGTCTACAACAGACGCTATACAAGCGGTCAGAATCTTGGTTGAAAACACCGTATGGACCGGGAAGACCTGCACCTAATTTTCATAGACCTTGAAGAGGCGTTTGTGGCAAGCGCTAAGGGCACAACAGCTTCCCGAATGCTATGTACGTAGTATACAAGATATGTACCATGATTTACGTACGAAGGTTAGGAGCGCGGCTGGTCTGAGCCAAGAATTCACCGTAGGGGTGGGAGTCCATCAAGGCTCTGCACTGAGCGCCCTTTTATTTAACCTCGTGATGGATCTTATAACCTAAAATACAAGCTTCACTTCCCTGGAATCTCCTCTATGCAGACGATATCGTTCTGGTTTCCAGGAATGCGGAAGATATGCAAGTTACTCTCTGCCGTTGGGTGAACGCCTTAGAAAATGCTGATCTCAGGGTTAGCAGAACGAAGACTGAACATCTCGCTTGTCATTTCAGTGGAAGCCAAGACAACAATGCTAAGGGAGTCTTTTACCCTGACAACACACCAGTACCGACAGTAATCCAATTTAAATATCTCGGCTCAATAATTTCCGAAAACGGGGACGTCAGACGTGGCTCAAAGAGTAAATGTTGCCTGGCAAAAATGGCGAAGTATGACGGGAGTTTTATGCGACACCCGAATGCCAATACGCACAAAAGGCAAAGTATACAAGACGGTGGTTAGGCCGGCAATGCTGTACGATGCTGAGTGCTGGGCCGTGAACAACAGCCACGTCCAAAAACTACACACTGCAGAAATGAAAATGCGGAGGTGGTCTGGAGGAGTATATAATGTAATAGTATATAACGAGAATGGATAGGGTCCGCAACGAATACATCCGAGGTACTCTAAGGGTGGCTCCAATACAGGACAAGTTGACGGTCGACATGTCATGAGAAGGACAAAAGAACACGTTGTGAGAACGGCTCTGAGCCTACCTGAGGGCAAAAGAGGCTGAGGACGACCTCCTTTGCCATGGTGGACCAGTATGACGAAGCTCCTCAAGAAGAAGAAATTGCCTGACCCGATAACCCTCGACAGAACAGCAGAGCCGACCACACCTAAAGTGGGAAAGAAGACGAAGAGTATCATAGATTAAAAATAAAAGGCCAAATTATAAACACTGTGTGCCGAGGATGACCAACCAGGAACAAATGTTTCCTATCTAATCACCCTCCGCACAAAATGTCGTATATCTGGAGTATTATTCTCAGCCACAGCTCTCAGGTTATAGTTCCGACTACTCCGCACTCTGCTCAGCAGCGATGCAGTTTTTTGCGCAATATGGCTTGAAGCCATCTGTGTGGGTCTCAGCAAACATTTCCGATGCGCTGTAAAACGAGGCAGTGCAGCATTATTATATAGCACGCGCAGGACATCGAGCGATCGCTTGGTGTGGTTGATCCGTAAAAGCTCTGACAGAAGGCCTTAAAAGAGTCATTTTTACTAGGTCAGTGCAACGAGAAAATCTACGCGCCAACATTATGTTACCCCTGACCGCCAGTGCCCTAATATGCTCCCTCTCAATGTCTATATCATCCCTAAGGTCGTCGGTGATGAAATTTCTAAGATATTTAAATTTGAACACTCCGTTTAAATGTAGTCCATTAAGTTTTATAATCTCAGGAACAGAGTCCGGATATCAACCAGCGGCCTTAAAAACCATATAACTCACTTTTGGTGACATTACATTTAAGTCCGTGTGAGGCAGCATAAGTCCCACTGATTTTGAGCAATTACCTGATAGCCCCAGCAGTCGGACCCAGCAGCACCATGTCGTCCGCGTAGCTGATGTTATTGTCGCTCACTCCATTTATGTGGAGTTCAATGGGTAACATGTAAGTACCAATATGATTATTTCTACTGACTTTATGGACTCACTATATTCGTGGGTTCACTTATCAAAAAATATAAGTATGTAACCCATTCCCGTGATTTTCAATTGTTTTGTTTTATACCTATCAGTAGCACCTAATACCTCTAATAAATTATAACTAACATAAATCTTAAATACCAAACTGCTTTCTATGTTGCTACCTCAATATCTAAAAGATTATTTTAATGGCTTTAATTTAAACTGTACTTTAGATATGGATATTTTTTATAAAGTATCGTAATACTTTTCTTTATCCAATCCAATATACCCGTAATCCGGGTATACGATAACCATTTTTGATGAGCGATTAACCTTATTTTTACCCGACAGCCGAAGGAGGGTAATGTGTTTATCAGTCTATGTATGTATGTATGTTTGTTCCTATGTGGCGTTCTAGAGACCAAACGTGTTGACCGATTTTGATGATTCTTACGTCAGACGATTCGTCTTAACCCTGCGAGTGTCACTGGTTACATAAAAATTAGAAAAGAAAAAAATGGCGGATTTTGGGCGCCATTTTGTGGGTGAAAAATTTTTTTTTTCTTCCATACCCGTCGTGTGGGGTATCAAATAAAGGGTTTAAGGAGGTGATTTCAAAAATATATAACACGTATATGTTTAAATGTACCTAATTCTAAAAAAAAAAACAAAAAGTTCTAAATAAAAAAGTTAATTTAATAAAATCAAAAAACCATGCTGTGCAGTCGGTGAATACATATTCGCGAGCTGGCTGACCAAAACCAGATGTATCCTCCGACTGCACAGCATGATTTTCTTCTTGTTTACGTCTTTTTAGTTCGCTTTTTAAGCAGTCGGGTTTTTTGACTTTTTTAAATTAACTTTTTTTAATGGTGTAATGTTCAAAATATAATTATAAAGATATTAGCGACCCGCTCCGGCTTTGCCCGTGACTAATTATATACAAAAACCTTCATCGTTTCTTTTACTCTTTCTATTGGTGAAAACCGCATGAAAATCCGTTCAGTAGTTTTTAGGGTGCCGTACCCAAAGGGTAAAACGGGAACCTATTACTAAGACTCCGCGGTCCGTCTGTCTGTCTGTCACCAGGCTGTATCTCATGAACCGTGATAGCTAGACAGTTGAAATTTTCACAGATGATGTATTTCTGTTGCCGCTATAACAACAAAACTAAAACCAGAATAAATTAAATATTTAAGTGTGGCTGCCATACAACAAACGTGCTTTTTTTGCCGTTTTTTGCGATAATGGTACGGAACCCTTCGTGCGCGAGTCCGACTCGCACTTGACCGGTTTTGAATTTATCGCGTACAGACGCGGCGGAAGACTTTGTTTTATAATATTTAGTGATAGGAAAGAGGTTTTTTCTGTTATCGACTTCAATAGCCGACATTGCTGCGTCCTCTATTGAACTCACCATATTATTTAACTTTACCTACGTATATCTACACATATCGATTTATGAAATGAGGTGGGTAAAGCTATTACACTAATAACTCGTACAAAATACTATTCAGGCTTTTGTGGACAAATGTGTTTCATACGAAAATATTGACGTATATACACGTGTATTAGCCCAGGTAAATCAATGTTTTGATGGAAAACAAAAAAAAACTTGATTACGTATTCATTGAAGGCGGGCAAATCAAAACATTCGGGGTTGATTGATAAGGTCGCCTGCCCAAACCTTTAGTCAATACGAGTTTATAACATTACACCGCCTGTACACAGTCTGTTCCTACCTTTAGAACTGAACAAATCCGTTTCGTGTGTGGCCATTGATCCGATCAGATTGACCGACGAAGGCCAGGACAATTAGTATTAGTCGTATCAGGTTCGTCGTTTCAGTTCTATCCCCCCGTATTCCAAATCTCACCTTCTGAACAGTATTCCAAGTGGGTCGCGAGCGAATATTAGATAGGCCCTAAAAAGTTGATGCTAATGACACTGCTCGTACTTCATTAAGTACTAGAATTTTTGATTGTAACTGAATGTATTTTTTCTCATTGAACAGTCTTTCATTTAATATAGTTACAATTTAACCCCTTTACTGCAAACCAAGATCTGAAGATGTGTCTACCTGGGACAAACGGTCCAGTTGGGTAGGTCCAATTTCGAGAAAGAGGTCAACCGTCGAATCCGACTCGGCTGGGCGGCGTTCGGGAAGTTGCGTGGTATCTTCTCGTCCAATTTACCGTAGCGTCTCAAGACAAAAGTCTATGACCAGTGTGTGCTGCCAGTGATCACCTATGGGACCGAGACGTGGTCGCTCACAATGGGCCTTATCAGAAAGCTCAAAATCACCCAAAGGGCAATGGAGAGGGCTATGCTCGGCATTTCCTTGCGTGATCACGTCAGAAATGATGATATCCGCAGGAGAACCAAAGTTACCGACATAGCCCGAAGAATTGCCAAACTTAAGTGGCAGTGGGCAGGGCACAATGCTCGCAGAATGAATGGCCGATGGGGCCGAAAAGTTCTGGAATGACGACCGCGAATCGGAAGACGATACGTTGGAAGGCCTCCCACTAGGTGGACTGATGACCTGGTTAAGGTTGCGGGAAGGCGCTGGATGCGAGACGCATGGGATCGGTCGATGTGGCGACGCCTGGGGGAGGCCTATGCCCAGCAGTGGACGTCTTTCGGCTGAAATGATGATGATGAAGATGTGAATTCCGATTTCAGTTTTTTTTGTTATATTATTTACAGTTCAGTCAACTTTAGGAACCATAACTTTAGAACAACACACGGTTTTCGTTTACGGATGACCTGAGTTGCGAGCCACCTGGCTAATGCAGCCAGCAATCTAATTACGTAACAAGCGGAATCGCAATATTGCTTTTATTCTGACAGTTCAGCGTTGTTTATTGTAGCATGATCATTTTAAAAATATCCCCCTCACGATCACTGGACCAACACAATTAACTTTGTTGGATGTCGAAATTATTGGGAGTGTGATTCGACAGGGTAACGTAATTAGACTTGGGCTCAACCCGTGAAATTAACAGGTTTGCTGCTCTCTACGTTATCTGACTGTTATTGATAACTAGTCATTAAAATCATGCACGTTAAAATGTTTAATTTATTTAACTATAGCTTTATTAACTTTATTTAAAATTTGCGCTGAAACTTTAAAACATTTTAACAAAATTGTTTGCTGAATTATTTAAAACATTGAACTCGTTTGTACGAGAGGAAAATGTTATGAAATATGTATAGTACACAGAGTAAACTGCAAAATAATTTAAAACTCCGCTACACAGACAATTCAACTGTCGATCTTGTTTCTCTGCTTCACAAAGACACGAGATCCATATCATAAAACGGTCTGAGATACTTACGACACAACGGGTGTAGTCTCACAAGGCACATATTTAATACTATTGTATAATAAATTCGAGCCCCTTTGTGTTGCGTGTAAGGTGAGAGCATCGCTCTCCACGCATGTACAATCACTATCATAAATATGTAAACAGTAACACTTCAAATATTTGAAAAATACCGAGTACACAATAGCTCGATGAAATGTGCATTTTTTATGTATTCGGGACATTTTATATTGGCTGGTTTTAGGTATTCGTTTACAAAAGAAAATCTAACAAAGCTTTGATTTTTATTCAAGGCACAAACATAATGGTGTTGTTATATGTTAGATTGTTAATTAGAAACATGCAATTAGAATCGCTGAGAAATAAAAAAATGCTGATTGCTAGAAAATATCACACATAATTAACTCAAGGCGAGTTTTTTAATAAGAAGTGAGCAAATTACACACAATCTCTCAAAGTGAAGTGCACACGTTATGTTCGTACCTCCGGGAGCTGAAATTAATATGTTCTCGTGCTGCTCGCGTACATCATGGTACATTACATTTTCGCGAGACTTACTACTCTTTATGATGCTAATGTTCTGAAGTAAAAATGTTGCGCTAAAACTCGGTACGTCTCCGTAAACACACCGCTCTGCGTCACTATTTATCTTTATTTTCGCTACGCAGCCCAAAGCACATTGCTGCATGCAGTATTTGAACTGCACAGTGTAACATAAAAAGAAAAACACCTTGTTACTTTCATTCATACTACCTATGTAGGTGTACTATATTTGTGTTGGTATCATAAAATTGCTTCATCTTATTATGTCTCTTATTCAAGTACTAAATATTTCACGCGATCCAAGAAAAGTTTTACTTATTCGTGATTTATCTTTATGCCAGAAATATTGTGCTCGTAAATTCTGTTTGCTATTGGTGCGTGTGACTTTGATAGTTGATTAATTCAATAATACATTGAGAGCGGCTTTTCTTTATTTAAATTCGAGGTATTAGAAAAATATATACAAATAAATAGAAAATTTAGAAAACACCTGCACCTATTACCTAAAAAAGGTACAAAAGTGGGTATGTAGTAGGTATGTACATATACCTATATCAGAGTCCCAATTGGATTTATTTAATAAATGGGGGGTTGGCACATGGCATGGCACAAAAATAATTTCATAAAGACAAATTGATAGGATAAAACGTATCTCAGAACAAAGCCTTCTAAAACGTTTCGTAGGCGGGCGGCTACGCGGTCGTAGCACAGTGTGAGGTAGGCCGTAGCGAAGTGTACGCAAGAGAAGCTCACATATCCTGAGCCTTACCTTTTTAACCGACTTCCCAAAAAGGAGGAGGTTCTATGTTCGACTTCAAGTTTGTTTTTTTTTTTTTTTTTTTTTTTTTTTTTTTTTGTTTGTTCTCCGATTACTCCGTCAATTGTGGACCGATTTTAAAAATTCTTTTGTTGTTTGAAAAAGTATGTTCCGAAATTGGTCCCATTTTAATTTGGTGAAGATCTGATGAAGAACTTCGGAGATATACAACAGAACTCTTCAATAAATAACGGCAAATCTCTCGGGATTGCTGCAATCGCATGTCTGTTTGTTGTTTATAACATTTCATAACATAACATCACGCCAGTTCGCTCTTAAGGGGTAAGCAGACCTCTCATTTCATCGGTTATGTTCAAGTTTCATGAAATCTATTCTGGCGAAATAGTTCCCTTACTAACTTGCCTATTAGGTACGTACAACTAAAAAGTGAAAAATAAAAAAAACTTTTTGCAAAAAAATACTACCGACTTCCAAATACAAACTACAAAGTGAAAAATAACTTAATTTTTTGAAGTCGGTGTTCATAACGCGAAAAAATGGTACCTACGAAAGACACCGACTTCAAAAAATTAAGTTATTTTTCACTTTGTAGTTTGTATTTGGAAGTCGGTAGTATTTTTTTGCAAAAAGTTTTTTTTTGTATTTTGTCATTATCGTGTTGTATTGCTTGATATGAAATTCTTCAATTAACCCCATATTTTCACTAAATTTTCGAAAGTTCACATTCTGGCTTGTACGTTTTAGTGCACATATCTACATCATATTTCCTGTATTGTACACGAGGACTTTACACTTATAGCAAAATTATTTCTCGTTGGTCTAAAAATAACGTATATAAATTTGAAAAAGAGTTATCGCGGCCCTGGCTCAAGCAACTGAAGGAACACGGGTGGGTTTTAGTCAGTAAAAGTCTGACACGCTCTCCAAGTTATTGGATTTGGGAAAAAAAATAGATTTGGGAGTCAGTAGGCAATTCAATTATAATATTATATATGTATATACCTATATGAGAGCGGACTGTGCATCCACTGTGTAAAAGCATGCACTCACGCATCCATCCAATTTCTCATCATCAAGTAAAATGAGGCAGAAGTCAGTGAGAAGCATGCGTGTGCAACAAAGTGAACATAAGTCTGTAAGTAAGTAATACGGGGAGGTTGCCTTAGGCCAACCGACGCGCAGTACACGAGGCGTGCTTTTTACGTCAGCAACAACTATTCAACACAAGATAAACAAAGCTAAATAATAATTACCTGCTGAAATCTTACCGATTCTAGCACACATTTACTTCTAAACTTGCCTATATTAATTTTACGGGCGAATAGCTACCTAACATCATTTATAATGCATAGTCAAGTATATGAAAACAAACGAGGGGAAACTTCGGGTAGTTTCTGCATTATGTAAAGACGCATTAGTACAGTACTGAATAAGATTTACCCTGTGGGCTCGGAGATGGAGTGTGTAGATAGAAAACCGTTTCCCATCGAATGTTTTCTTTTGTTCTTGGAAATAATAAGGTGACATATATTTTGTAAAACATAGTCTTTCAAAGGCGACACGTATCTCCGTGGATCCGATAACTGAACACAAACGAACGGCTTCGACACGTTCAAACAAATAAACGTGCACTTACAGATCTATAAATGGTTGGTTTATTTTTACTGCGCTTGTGAAAACATATAAAAGTGGAATAGGTCGAGTTTAAAAAAACAAAATACTTAGTTTTACGACGAATTTTATTTCAGAATAATAAAATGGAAGGTACTTAGTATGAAATTAATTCCCAGGTAGTTGAATATAAATTAAACACATCAACACGGTCTAGGGATATTTTTAAAAAAGCGAATTACTATCAATGTGTTAATTATTTATATGACATGTATATATTTAAAAGATACGTTATTTAATATTCTACCATTTTTTAATAATGGTTAAGGTACTTCGATTAAAATTTCAGGATTTTATGGAAAAAAAATGAAGCATAGACGGAAACCGTATATGAATTAACTTTTAATTTATGAGTAAAAACTGAAAAAAATAGAAAAATAATTTAATTTGTGTTTATAAACTTGAAGTTAGTAGTCTGAGAAAGCGCCCATGATGTTCATAACACATCGGCATGCTCAGAACAAGGTTGTCAATGTCTTGCTGCGGAATATTGTCCCATGTCCTTCTGAAGTACGCAAAAAGTTGATCTTCTGTAGCCAGATTTTCAGGAACTTCCTTCAGAGCTCTTCTTTGCAGCATATCCCACGCATGCTCAATGGGATTTAGATCTGGCGATTGAGCAGGCCAGTCTAAGGCCCTAACATTGTGTGTATGTAACCAAGCTGCTACCGTTCTCGCCGTGTGTGCCCGGGCATTGTCGTGCATGAGCAGGAAATCTTGCCCCATTTGTGTTCTGTGGGGCAAGATTACGGGCCCCAGCACCTGTTGGACGTATCGTTCTGCCGTAATATTGCCCCGCACCCAAACGAGATCCGTCCGTCCTCCAAGACGAATTCCTGCCCAAACCATAATTGTTCCTCCTTGGTATGGGTGAACTTCCTGAGGGTTCTGAAGACGGCTCCATCGTCCAGGAACTCGCCAAACACGCGTCCTTCGTGAATCTGGATGGAAGCCGAACCTGGATTCATCCGTGAACAGCACATTGGACCATTGCTCACGGCCCCAGTCCACGTGGTTCCGAACCCATTCTAATCGTCGTCCACGATTGCCTCTCCGTAAAGGTGGGACCCGGAGTGGTCTACGAGAGCGTAGATTGCTTTCATGCAGTCGCCTTCTTACAGTTTGGTCACTCACAAGCACTTGGTGTTCCACTCGCAGCCTTTGGACCAATTGAGTCGCCGTTGCATTTGGTTGAGATCGCGCAGTAATTTGCAAAAATCGGTCTTGTCTGGGGGTAGTGATGCGACTTCGCCCCCGGTGCCTCTCCGCTATTTCACCTGTGGCACGATAGCGTGTCCACAATCTTGAAATTACATTTTGGTGGGTCCCTATGGCCTCAGCAACATTACGCTGAACAGACCCAGCTTCCAGCATTCCCACAGCTCGTAACATCTCCGCCCTCGTCAAATGTTGGCGTTGCATGGCTACAATACCTCAATTTTAACTTTATCTTTCGTTTAAAAATGAAAAAAAACTGTAACTAAACGTAATTCGTATTGTTTTCTAAATTTCGCACAAATGAAAATTCCCTCTCCTACACATCAAGACATTTTTATGCCACCGAAAAAAAATAATTTTCAAAAATTTGAATTTGGAATTAGTCTGAGATAAATTACAAACAAATCGGTGTTATTTAATTGAGTATGAAATATCCCTAGACCGTGTTGATGTGTGTATTATCATCCAGGAAATACAAGATTTTACACTTAGCACTTGCGTGTTTAATGTCAAGTAAAGTCGTATGATTATAATTACAAGCTAAGTATCAATGAAATGTATATATGTATAACTAAGTATACTGACCTTGTCGGACAATAAACCATAACACTTAACCGCTGCCCATTTTGAGACATATACAGTTTGTTAAATCAACGAAATGCGATTTTAAATTAGTATCTACATCAATATTATTTGTTATGCAAGGCTGCAAAGTTGTTTGTTGGTGCGAGTACTTGTATTGAATCCTGAGCGTAGCCTGGGTTTCAAAGGTACGAGACGCAGAACACGAACGAAGACGACGCGAAGCGCAACACACAACTTTTCACCTCACTACAGCGCGGAAAATGCGGTGCAAGAAAAACAGCATACAAATTAGTGTTCATTTATTTTAAAAGTATAAAATTACAACTATCTTACTAATATTATATATATATAAAAAATAAGGTTGGTGCACTGACTGAAATGAGTATTAATGCATTTTCAGTGGGCTAGCGGTATAGAAAATTATTGAATGTTTCGAATTTTAAAAACACTACACATTGCACTTTTGCACTTAGATTTCGAATGACAAACAGAATCTTTCCGTGGCTGTGAGGCGAAAAATATTTTGTGCTTTGACAAATACAATATAAGTAACAACAGAACAATAAAAGCTACAGGTTTCAATATTTATTAACATTAGCGTGTTCAAAATACATCAAAACTCTTTTAGTGGCTGAAGTGGCAACGTCTCTGGTATCGCTGTATTTTATGAGGACAAAAAGTAGGATGGAGTTAGTTACGAAAAAAAGGGGATCGAAAAATCAATAAGCATGCTTATCGGTGACGTATGCAGTCACGCGAAATCCGGCTGCGCGTTACATGCTGTTTAATTATTTTATTCGAGGGGAATATACGTCAAGCTCAATTATCTTTGGACTAGCAGCCAACGGTAATTAACAATTCAAACTAGAGACTCCGCCTGGGGGCAAGTGTTCGTCCATTCATTTAGGATGGCATTTAATTTTAATCGTGAGTGTAGGTAAAACATTAGTTGGGCACTTGGTTTACGCACTCCGATAAAGATGGGGAGAAAATGAGGCAAAGTTTCCAGCAATTTGTTTAAGACTAAGTCAGAGCACCGTCGAAGAAGTCAGAGAAAGCCGCGTGACTAAAGAGACTAATTAAAAGTTCGCTCCGCTTGAAGTTACGTTGTGCTATACGCGTGTAGTGTGTAGGTAGTACGTGCGTAATCACATCTTTGATTGTCCTCGGCGTAATTTATCTCTCCATCAAATATATTTAGCCTTTTTGTGTAAGCATATTGTTATTCTATCGCGATATATAATAAAACAACGCAAATAAATGTACAACATGTTGCTCGGCAGGTACCAATTTCGCCAATAAATGTTTTTCTTTTCTCAGATGTAAATACCAATCTCTTTTGTATGTAGAAATACAATAGGGAAATAGGTAGGAACCTTGTTTCTTGAGTTGATTTAATTTTGTATAAATATGTGGTCAAACTCTGATATATTTGGCGGTATCGAGGGATAGTTTATTCAACAAATGGTGATTGTTTACGTGTGGTTGCCAGCCAGCACTAAACAGCCGCAAGTGCCTTCTTGCTGTTGGCTCACGTGTCGTTTCCTGTGACTCCATCTCGATCTAATTTCATCCACTGTTTGCAGATAGTATGATCAATCATTCTCGTGAATCGGTACGTTTTACGTAGGTACTATGCCCGATGTTTTACTATATTAGTGCATTCATATGTCTTTACAGAAATGAGAGTCATTTTCTTTTGTTGATATTGTTCCTTGCGCTGGGAAAGTAAACAGCTGACTTTTATGCTACCATTTACCGAACAATATCTATACATTTTAAAAGAAAACGTGTGGAATATAAAAAGTGGTCAGACAAAGAAAGCTCCTTATAGTCTTGTACTCAGTTATTATACTTTTGGGTTTTATATATTGAGCTCTTTGTGCGAGCTTTTCATTTTCCATTCCATCGGGCAACACGCGATCAGCTCGGGTGCACGAGACAGCCGACAGTCGCGGTGCACACGATAGGTCTTTTGGCCATTCGTGTACACCCGCATAAAGCTGGGTCACACGAGCGAACATCGGTAACTCAATACACTCGTGAACTGCGATTCGCAATTTTGATATAGTCGAGCTTCATATTGGCAATTATTAATCGATTTGTTAAATCTCAATTTGATGCGTATAGTAGATAAGAGCGCTTTGAATTGAGACCTTATAGATTCATGTATAAATAATATGTATACAGCGGCGATAGTATCTTAATAGTTCATTAGAATCGCATACAATATACAATGAATATAGAATCGAATACATTATTAGCATACCGTAGGTAGGTAAAATTGGTCTAGTGATATACCTTGGCCCAGTGGCTAAGACCTCGCCTCTCGTGTTTGTGGTCGTGTGTTCAAATCCGGGCAAGTACCAGCGTGATTTTCTGAAATTCATATGTACTTTCTAAGTTTATCACAGGCAACGGTGAAGGAAAACATCGTGATGAAACCTGGACTTATATAGTTAATGTAAGTCTGAAATAGCCAAGTCAGAGGGCTGTGGGGTTCCCAGAGGTGGCTTATTCAACTCTGACATCAGAGGTAGCCACATGCTAAAAAGGAAAAAAAAAGTATAATCGTATATCGTTGATACACGTTCTAGTTTTACAAAACGTTTTGCATAGTTGTTCGTGTCACCGTCACAGAGGTGACACGAACCTCTGGATATGACAGTTTCTTTCTGACGCTTGATGTGCTATATTGACTCCCGGCCTAGTCACTGTACAAAACAAACCAGTCCTTATTAACATAACCATAATAATAATGCCAAACAATTACATTTCAGCAACTACGTAACCAATTGGTAGGTGCGTAGGTGTAAAAGTCTCGGTAGGCTAGACACTTCTTACAAAAACAAAAACTTTATTTCATCCAAACAAAGCTAAACGCTAAAACCTACAATAGGAACCTAAACAAATGTTTGCTTTAAGACTAATAGTTTTATAACTAACTAGTTTCTGCCAGCGGCTTCGCCCGTATGAAAGTTAAAAATTATCCCGAGGGAACATATTCCCGGGATAAAAAGTATCATATGTGCTGTTCCTGACTATATCCATCACTGTGCCAAATTTCATCCAGATCCGTTAAGCCGTTTGAGCGTGAAGAAGTAACAAACATACAAACACACATACACCCACGCACAAACTTTCATTTTTATAATATTTGTGTGATATTGTGACTAGAATTTAACCGCGGTTGCCTACGCATCCTACCTGGAAAGATTTAGGGTTTGTTTTGATAAAGGCTAATCCAGGATTGGGTTCTCTAAGCACCTATGCAAAATATAGTTAAAAGCAAAATAACCCTTTGAAACTAAATGGTGAATGCGTTAAATCAATACCCAACTAATGCCTACCTAAGACTATTATCCTGTAAATAACTACACGACACTTTATACGCTCATAAAGAACCCAGTATGTTCACTAACCCACGCAAAAAATTTGCCACCTCATCATTGCCCCTCTATCAATTCAACTTGACACGAATAGTTTCCTATTTATCTTGACTTAACGCACTAATATAGATTTATCCTCTTTCGTTTATCTCAATAGACTGATAACTTGTCACCATTATCGTAATTTTGGCTATATCACTGTCACCGATATTAAGCAGTCTTTATCGTAATATCCTAGTGCTATCATCATAAACGTCGTGATTGTGTTGGGGATTAGCCAGAGCATTTCATTGTTATAGGGAACATACACAACGCTCGTAACGATTATTCGTACAGATGAGCGATTAGCGATCGGCGATCGACCGAACATTAAAAGAAGAACGTCAATATATGGGCCGGTCTAAATCTGGATATGTAAAAGTAATGAATGTAACGAAAGATGGTTTGTTTTATAAAAGTGATAAAGCAGACTGTTTTAGCACAGGTAAGATCGTTTGTGTTAAGGCGTATATATTCCCCAATGTTATGGCAGTACTGGCCGTGCGACCGCTCGGAGCCAGCATAACAATATTGAACCTCCTTTTGGACAGTTTTGTTTGCAAAATATTCTTTGATTTACATGTGCTATTTTAGTTATGAAGAAATTCTAGGCATCAAATTTCCTGTGTACAAATATTTTTCAACATTTAAGTCCTTTTGGAGCAGTATCCAAAAGTAGCGAAAAAAATATCGTGTCGTTATTTGTTTTAAACAAAGCTATTAGTTACACGAAAAAGCCATGTTTGTTTGTTATTTTTTCAGTAATAATGTACATTATTAGTGAAACAATAGTAAATATATATTTTTTTAGACCTTTTAACCTAGCCGTTACTAAGGAGTATGCTTTAGAAAGTTACCGTTTTACGGCACTAAAGCGGTGGAAGGCCCTTAAGTTAACATAATAACAAAAGCTTTCATTAGGAAAAACGCAGAATTTGAATGCAATCGTCGGTCAATTACCTAGTGCTAAAGGTAGGAAAATACACATTTACAATTTAGAATTCGTGACTCAATAATTAGGGTGACGTAAACAGCCTTTATTATTTTTACAAGATCTTCCGCATCGCACATAAAGCACTCGGTGCTGATAAACTAATAAGAATTTTATTTTATTGAAGTCTAAATAAAATCATGTTCCAATAATATTCACGTCTACCTATTTATTGCTTCTAGGTCAATTGTTATACACGGTAAGTCGGTATGTGACGCGATATCTGTATTTAGCTTCCCAGTGGAGTGTGATCTGTATCAGATTATGACGCAAATACTCCCTGTGCGAGGAATTTTAGCTTTACGAAAATCAGGAAACCACTAACGTGCTTAGTGATGCAAACTTGCAGACTTGCAAACTACCTACCAAACCTTACCAGGCATCAAAGTGTTAATTTATGTTCTAATGAATTAATCAACATAACTTCATCTTCCCGAGTACCTATTATATAAGTTCCAATTCATTTCATAAGTACTGTTAAGTAATTATAAGAATCATACCAATAAATTACTATGACTATTATATTGCCGTAGAAAAATAAGAAGACAGCAGATGGCCAGATGTTTTTTATCCGTCGCAGATGCAAATGGTCCAAAAGGGACACACTTTAATGCCTTTTGATAAATGAAAACTACTTCACTTGACTTTTATATGCGTATGGCGCCGCCGATTTTTATTTATTTAGGATCTCCAAGAGAAGTTAGAAACACATTCAGTTTAAAATAACAAGACTGAGGACCAATAGTTTTAAATTTTTCATCCCAATGTCTCAAATTCATTTTCATATCGATTATGTCGAAACTAGATTTTTAAATACAAGATATAGCTTTCTATTAGATGTAAATATATTAATAACGGTATATTACTTAATTTAAAAGAAGTTTTTTTTTTGATTAGCCTATATTGTCGCACAGCTGATGAAAGGCCTCCCCCATAGCCTTCCAACGTTCTTTGACTTTTTCCAAAAATGAAATATGTCAAACCCGTCAAAAACGAGTTCAAATCGTCACCGACCTCAGACAACCCATGTGTAATAATTCTGGCCCATTGGACTTGATACGTCCTACAAGTGTGACCCACCCAGTTCCACTTTAGCCTCATTAATTAATGATCTAGTTCAAATGACAGCCGCAGGCAAAGTTAAGTAAAGATTTATATTAAAAAATAAATTTGAAAAAAAATACTACCGACTTCCAAATACAAAAATACAAAGTGAAAAATATCTTTATTTTTTGAAGTCGGTGTCTTTCGTAGTTACCAATTTTTTTACGTTATGGACACCGACTTCAATAAATAAAGTTATTTTTCACTTTGTATTTTTGTATTTGGAAGTCGGTGGTATTTTTTTTCAAAAAAGTTTTTTATTTTTCACTTTTTAGTTGTACCTACGTAATATGCAAGTTAGTAAGGTAACTATAACGCCAGAATAGATTTCATGACACTTGAATATAACTGTTGAAATGAGAGATCTGCGTACCCCTTAAGAGCGTACTGGCGTGATGTTATGTTATGAAATGGTATAAACAATAAACAGACATGCGATTGCTGCAATCCCGAGAGATTTGCCGTTGTTTATTGAAGAGTTCTGTTGTATATCTCCGAAGTTCTTCACCAAATTAAAATGGGACCAATTTCAGAACATACTTTTTCAAACAAAAAAGAATTTATAAAATCGGTCCACAATGGACGGAGATATCGGAGAACACAAAAAAAAAACGTACATAATGTGAATTGAGCATCATTAGAATATTACGAAAATAATATTATAAATTGATGAAACGGAATAGAAAATTCACCTTCATTGGCGTTGATTTGATTCAAACATCGTTGAGTGTGGCGACTATAGTCAGGGGGACCATAAAGGAATCACTTGGTTTGTATTTGGAAAAGCTTGAACCACAGAGCAAAGGATCATCCAGCTATACCTACGTAGTATATATCGCCGCAATAAATAGAAGGTATAGGTACAACAGTACAATACAATAGAGAGTAAAGTTGGTTGGTTTTGACGACGATTGGCATGCGGAGCTCGTGGCGGCTGGCAGACAATGGTCGCCTTGACGCCGATACAAAGGCATACCAGCCGCTTATATGTTTGCTCCACACTATTTGTTCATCTTAAACTATATTAGACCGCAGTCGACTGTACGTTTGCCCTATCGGAAGCATCTGGAAAATTTAAGATAAGAGTACAAAGCTCGGCCGGATAAGCACAGCAGTTTATTAAATTCTTTATTTTATTTCCTGAAAGAACAAACAAATATAGATAGGCACTGTCGAATTCCTTCTCGTTACTGTTTTAATTAAATATTGTTTTCAAACGTTTAATGCGGCTTGCCTTTTATGCCTAGATGAAATATTTTATGGTACAGTTCGGCATAATCTTATCCTTCTGGCTGGTGGAATGTTTGTATAGACGATGAAAAGAGGAAGAACAGATAGCCTGAGGGCAGCTGCTAGATTGAAAAGAGCTGAATGCAATGATGCGCAAGGAGTTATGTGCACACTACGGCAAAATGTTTCCAAAAAAGTTTATAGTACAGACTTCAGCTTTTTCAAACGAAGTGTATAAAAAATAAACAAGCCCAGCCTAAACAAAGTTCATTAGTAAATGCTGAGTAGAAGTACATTTAGCTGAACAAAGCCGTTAATACGGCTTCGGCTAATGTAATCGATGGCAGAGCCGTGTGTAGACGCGTTTAGAGGCCCCTTTGTAATTAGTGTGGCCGCTTTACGACACGTAGAACTGCACAATACTTCGTTAATTTGTAAAGCTCAAAGAAAAATATGTATGGGTGATTTTAACTTGACTAAACCTTATCCTTATTCATCAGTATCGTCATTTCAGCAGAAATATAACGAAAGCTGGACGTAGGACTCACCCATACGTCGCCACATCGACCATCCAAAAATCTTTCAGATACCATTAATCAATCAAGTTTTTGACAGAGGTTTATGTGCAATCTGCTAAAGAGTCACAAACTTTAGAAGCTAAACGTTTCACGCGTGGGTCAGTCAGTTGAGACAGGTTTCCATTTGCAAGAAGTTTACAACTTTACATTCAAATATAGGTCAATCTCCTGACATTTGACATTTTACCTGATGTGGACCAACGAACCAACGTACCAACGTTGAAAACGAGTTCAAAATGAAGTTGACTTAAGCTAAATATTTAAGCCATAGGTGGAGCCTTACCTAATTACCGTACCGGTTACGAAATTGGTAATTAGAAACTAAAATCCCATTAGCGCAGAGAACCGACCTCGTATCGAAATTTAACGTTGAGAAATTGGGTGCTTTTGGCTTCAGATAGATTTGAAGACCCACCTTTGAAAAAGCCTGAATCACCAAGTATTTGGATAGTGCTCGCAACATTTTGCAGCAAATTAGACCGAGAGACTCGATACTTAATTAACTTTTCCATAATGAAAAGCATTGTCAATATTAAATTCAGCAAACCAAATAAAATATTTTCTCGTATATGATATTAGAGATTAAAATCTGAATTAGGCATGAACCACTGTTTAAGACGACGACTAACGCCAACGACCTTGCGGGAACAAAACGCGCCCTCGATTCACACCCGCGCAACCCAAAATGTAGTAGTTTTTTTATACTATTTTAGTATATTTTCTATACTTTTTTTTTATAATTACACTAAGTTATACGAATAAAACTCAAAATTGCCTTAGATCAAATTATTAAGAAAATGGTCTAAAGTAACAGTTTTTTTTAAATTTACGACTAGCCGTTAAGACGTGATTCTCATTTTAAAATCAGCTACTCAAGGATATCGGCGCCTTAACGACTTATTTGTACAAATCGGTTATTGCATACCGTACCTACACCTACAATCATATAAAAAGGCACCAACTATTAATTGATAAAATTCACAGATTCTATATGACACGTGTTGTTTGTGGTTGAAATTGATCTTTTAAAAATAATAAGTACCTACTTAGTACTTCCATTGTCGTTAGTATCGGCCAAAAATCCTTATCGTCAATTACATTTATACCTGTGTGTGTATGAACCCTGCGTGTCGGTCTTGTCTTTGGACAAGTCCTACAAATGTTTAATCCATCTCATTTATAATTCAACTGAAACCTCAAACTTTGTAGACTACTACGTATTTGACTTAAACGGGTACCTATTTCAAATCTACACGAGCTTGAAACACGTTCAATAAAAATATTAGACACTTTCTTGTCGAGACGTACTATTAAATTCTAAGTACATAAGTTCCATTAAGCTCCTGCCACCTCCAACTAATCCTTGTGACAATATGGGCCGAAATATTACCTGCGTAGTAAAGCTTTTAAAACATCGTATTTCCAAAGTACTTTAATACTTAATGTGGCTGTTAATACTTTAAGGTTAGATACAAAAGCGTTCATTTTAATCCTGATTTAAGTCAGAATTTGGCTGTTTTTATTTGATTGAGAAGAAACCGATGGAGATAGCGAGGTGTCATGCAGTGGAGCTGTATTATTCATGTGCCCGCACTCTCGGCCGCGGTATTGGGTAGCTAACTTCATGCACCACCGACTGACAGCACTTCAGCAATTGGCATATGTTTGGGCTAGCGACCACTCTGATTAATCTGTCCTCCAATATTTAACTAGTGCTTTGTGGAGGTGACTTCAAACACTTGCTACTGAATCTCGACTTTCCTGCTATTTTATAGTAAAATCCTCACAAAAAGAATTACGCTGAGTAGTTTTTCCTCCGTTTGAAGCTAATACATAGAGAAACTTCGTAAATATAAACACGATTGAATGTAACAAGGCAGCACGCACGCGTGAATTTGAATGACACCTATCGACATTGTATTTTCTTTCCGAAGTGTTACAAAGTAGTGTGCTATTACAGGATTAAACTCATTTCCCGTTTTATTAGTTTCCCCTTTTAGTTTCCTTTTACATGCTCTTATATGGCCATATAAAGGAAGGCAAGTAGTACTAAAATGAAATTTAAATCGTGCTCTAAACTTTTTACTATTTTATTTACAGCAATTCAGGACAATGTGTCTATTAATGTACAAAACGACGTTTGAATATTAAATGAGTTATTACACAGACAACCGGTGTGTTCAACTGATTCCCGGTACAAATGTATATTGTTTGCACTGTTTCGGTACAATGGAGCGTTTCGTACAATATGAATAACTTACCTATAAAATTTAAATCATCAACTCAAACAAGCAACATCAGAGATAACTACGGGTGCACAGGTTCCATTACATTCTATATTTACTTACGTTACTGTTGGAACGCAAACGTAATAATGAAACTGTAAATAAGAATAATTTATTCTTTTAACAGTAATGCCTACCTGCATTTACATACAAATGGAAATGCAGGTTTATGCCAGTATGGTTATTAACGGAGATATTTTTTACCTATAGTTAAATACTATTTTTTGGTGACTGCGAATGGGTTGTATCCGCGCTTTTAATTCCGAGTAAGACTCCTACGCAAACTACCCACCAAAATGTAGGAATTTCTAGTGGGGCGAGCTTCGTGTTTTTTTTTATTTTTTTATTCTTTAGGCTCGCGCTTAACCACTATCTTACCTGTTGGTAAGCGATGATATGGTCGACGATGAAACACACTTGCCTAGAACTAACTCTTTACTTATGGATCACTAGATTGCAGCTGTCGGGCAATACAGACTCTGGCAGGGAATTCCACTCCTTAGCTGTAAGCATAATAAAAGTTTTCCCAAAACGTTTTGTGCATATCGGTGGTTTATCCACCATGTATTGATGACGCATCGCCGTACGTCTGGTAGTACCTTGATGAAACGGGCTAGGTGGAATTAGATCGTGCAATTCCATCGCCCACTCCCCGTACTGTAAGTACTTTTAAGTAGCATCTCCGTCCCTTAAAAACCAATGCGAAGCTTTTGAGTTGAAATTGTTATCGAATTATATAATTAAAAATAATATTTGGTTAGATTGCGTCAAAGGGGTTTAGCGCCCGCGTTAGTCCGTTTTGGTCACGTTTTTATATAGTGAGATAAACTGATACTCATACTGATATATTACGGACAATGATAGACATAAGTATTAGTGACGGTCCACGTGTTTGTATGTCTCATAATAGAAATATTTTTAATCTTTTATGTTTTGTTGTGAATTGAGTCATGTTATTGCCGCAGTGGCTTCCGCGTTGTAACTTGTAATGTACCTGACTAGGATCAATTCCCGCTCAAAACTATTAATATTACAGTGGATAGAAGCGACCTTTTTGGGGCTACGAATATGACTGTTTACACTGTGTAGTACACAATAGGTATAATAGGCTGTAGGGGTCGATCGCCTTCGCTCGTGTAGTTCAATTTGCATTCAGGAATAATATAACATATAATAACCTACCCTGTCTGGTAACTATGGGCCGAAAACTAGAAACAGAATAATAGTACCTAAGCCCAAAAATCAATTTTGTGCCACTTTTGTAATGAAATACTCCCAATTGTTTTTCAGTGGCAAGTTTAGTCTTTCGGTTCAGCTAATGTAATATTTAAACTGGCTTCAAGATCGTGTATTTTACGTAATTCGACTTTCTAGGAAATCTAGGTACAGGTACACCATTTTTTTTTCTTTTTTCGGTGGGCAATTGTCCAATGACTTCTCCCGCTCTGGGCGAAGCGGGAGGGCGTGTCAGACTTTTACTGACTAAAACCCACCCGTGTTCCTTCAGTTGCTTGAGCCAGGGCCGCGGTAATTCTTTTCACATTTTCCGCTACCCAGAGAGAGGTACAGGTACACATACACTTATATTTATTTAGATAAACAATAAATGAATCACACGAGGATTTACTAGGCTTTTTCCTCATAAATCTACACAAGAGCTGTGACTAATGCATTGATTTGAATTGATAACATCTTAAGTATCTGTCAGGCATTTTCCAATTGATATGTACGATATATCTCTACTCCATGTGATAAAAAAGTAAAAGAAGCCTTCAACCACCTTCATAAAGGCAAAAACGACGCGGCAACGCGTTTTCATAGAAATCGTTCTCTTTATAGTACAATTTTAGAACATCTATGAAAACGCGTAGTCGTATTCTCGTGTCGTGCCTTTCTCCTGTCACCTTAAGGCTGTCTTTAGGTTTAGAGAGATTATTGTACTATGATAAAAACAATGATGGCAGGCACGTGAAGGTATGGTAAATAAAGGAATGAAGAATGAGTTTATAATACTTTTTAAGAAAAAATGTTTAAAGTTGTAGTATTTAACTCTCGGTTTGAAAAAGAATTTTCATAATCGGTCCACAATTGACGGAGATATCAGTGAACATTTTTTTTTAATACTTTATTAAAAAGAACAAAATTCGTAATAATTAATTACGATCTAGCCTAAAAGACTAATAAGCAATTTAACTCTAACTTAATATGTTACGTTTTAGATTATGTTAAAACTAAGAATAGTGTCCATTTACACTTTTACACAAGTCCGTAGTACTTTCTTAGAGTCTGATATATTTGTAAAAACACTATGTTCATGTGTTATATATAAAGCACAGCATTGTCACTATTATTCATTCACTTTGTACACTACACTAATTCAAAAGGTTTCGGTGAACATATAAAAAAAAACATACACGAAGTCGAACATAAAACCTCCTCCTTTTTGGTAAGTCGGTTAAAAAGTAAGCTGTATTGCAATTGTAAAGATTTTCGCTATTGTTTTGTTTTGAGATACGATATCTAACTGTTATTTTTGAAAATTATATTCGTTCGGTTGCTAAGGCCTATTGTTGCCAGTTGATTAAAAATATTGATTAAGAAGAACCTACCGTTCTATGGAAAACCTTAATAAAAACCTTGTGGCAAAATAATGTGAGATGTTGAACCTTGATTTTCATTTTCATGCTAAAAATATACTGTCAAGGTACAGTTTTGAAAACTCGGACAAAAGAGATTTCTTACAAACTTGATTTATTTAGAATTCAAAAGAATAATTTAACAAAACTCTACCTTTTTTACGTTAACCTGTCAAGTTATTATGCAAAAAGTTACGGCGAAACCTGCGTTACGTTTATATTAAATTAATTAATTAATCAAACAAAGGGAAATTTTAACGTTTCATGACTAAAGCTCTTCAGTCGGGTAAAAAAGTAACCATTTGACGGCGCAACCGTGTGGCAAATGTTGAATATTTATTTTTGTACACCATTTTTCACTTTAAAAAGTCGTGCTGGGAATGTAAATTTGGATATGGAGCCTCGGAAAATCCGCAATAAGCTGAAGGAAATAAGAATCATTCGCCCATTAAAATTCAAGAATCTCATGACGCTTTTTTCGTTGGTTTTTAACGTTCTTTCTTCATAATCCTGATTTGTTTTTAAAGATGCTTCTTAACTGACTTCAAAAAGACTCAACGCGATTGTGTATATTTTCTGTATCTTCAAAACACTGACTGAATAATTTATTGTAATTTTCATGCGTATGTTGACTTGTGAGGTAAACATTAGGTACATATGTATTATGTTTGTATCTAGAATTGTTTATTAGCCCGAGGATAGAGATGTCTTTTTCATGTCTTATAACGCAAATATACATTTCAATATTTACCAACAGTAAATCGGTGTCTACTTACATAACGTATCTACCCAAGTAATAATTTTTATATGACAGTGTGGGAAGGTGGTATCTACCTAAGTATGGTAGAAAGGTATAATTACAGGTTCAAGTGGTTTAGTAGGCGTTTTGGCCGCTGACTTTCTTCCGATCCGGTCGAAACAGGAATTTCATTATCATAATATTTTTGAGTGGTATTTCGGACGAATCCTTTTTTTAGTGGCAAAGTAACGTCAGAAACATAAAATCAGTAGAGAGATTAATAATATGATAAAATATAACTTCCTCTTTTGTTGAACATTATACATAGATAGATAAAACATTTATACCCAAACTACAAGGAGTTCAGAATCATGAGAACTCTAAATCGTGCTCAATAGTACAAATGCAACACATTTCATAAAACTTCGTATTTAAATATATAATTTCAACTTGTACGTGTTTAATAAATAAAACTTTCACTCAAATATACACGTTGTTTTTGTCTGTAATAAAGAAAACTAGAAATTTCCTATTTTGTACGTGGCTAAAACGCAATAAGCGAAAATCCAAAAATAAAACACATTATTTTTAGTCTATGGCCGATCGCCATTGTTAGATGCGCGCGCATAGGAAAACTGATTAATTTTGCCCGCCATTGCGAAAAAAATTTCACAACTCGTTTTCACTGTTGAAAATGGTTTTTTAGTATTATTTTCTTCACAAGTGTTTTGAATAACGTCGTATGATACACGTGAGTATTGATGATTACCGTCCTCGGCTCTCGGCTCGGGTCTCAATGGCGCCTCAGCGGTAATCACCAACATTTACACACTTGTACCATAATATACTATATCATGTTATTAAACTCTATACTGTTTTTAATCGATTTTTTGATGTTGACGCCCTAAAAAAAATGTCCCATCACTTCTACCTGCTGATCCGTAGGTGCCAAATGTGAAATAAAATTTTAAATAATAAATTATTCCACTCATAAGTGCACCATAGCACCTGCGAAAAATATTGATAGGTGCCGTATGTGGAATAACAGAGGGGCCATTTTGTACGCTTTTTAATTATGTAGGATAGATTATTGTGATTTATCATGTTTTCTGTTGATTGTTGTAATGGTATAATAAGCTTTATCTTTTTCAAAAAATTGCGTGACTTTCACTTAAATAATATAACCTTATCTAAGGTTTTTCATTCTGACTGTACAAAATTTGCTTAAAAAAAGCATACTCCGAAACGCCACTCAAAAATATTAATAATAATTCATTATTCCTGTTTCGACTGGATCGGACGAAACTCAACGGCCGAAACGTCTACTAAGCCGTTCAAATATGTTATGATTTATAGTTAAAGGAATATCTATTCAACATGTAATTTTGCCGTGGTATGTATGGTTTTCTTGCATTTGATTTGTGGTTTAGATATTAATTTTCGGATTAAGGAACTCCTGTTTCTTCAGGTCATAAAAGGAATAAAGATTACCTTTAAAATGTAAATCCATTTGAAAGAATTAAGGTCGTAAGTGGGAGTTTTATTTGAAAGAATTAAGGTCGTAAGTGTTCTAAGTTAATTGCTATAAGTAAATAATGTCCTCGAGAAAAATAGGGCGAAATTTATTTATTCACACGTTTCCTTCAAAGTTCAACAGCAGTTAATAAATTAGCAGGTATCAATTAAATACAAATAAGAAGGCACCTCCAGTATACACGTGGCAGGGACTTTACCCTACTTAATTATTACGTGTCATGCATAAAAAAGTATGTGTTGAATTAATCGTATGATAGCACGCGAGTAACAACCCATGTTTACTTTAAACGAGTGAAAAGTATTTTATACAACCAGATATAGGTAAAATATTGAATGAATAAAGAAAGCTTTTTAACAAAAAAAATACCGACGAAATAACGAAAAAGAAAATTTTAATTATTTAGTTTTCTTTTCGAAAACTAAATAATTAAAATTTTCTTTTTTGCTATTCATTTCTTTATTTCGTCTGTTAATTTGTATGTTGAAAATGTAATTTTTCAGTTTTCTGTTTACTTAATTGCAGCAGAATCGGTTCAAGATGGAAAATCAGAATTTTTTAAATCGGACCACTCTTTAAAAAGTTATGCGTGGTCGTATACTCATAAATAAAAATAAAATATACATGTCGAATTGAGAACCTCCTCCTTTTTTTTATTAAAAATTATATTAGAGGGAATGCTTTATATGGAATTACTTTCAGAATCTTTTCAGCGACGCCTTGTGAATCCAATGGTAGATAACTACTAATGAAAATGGAACTACGTCAAATTGCATTCTATTGCGTTCTACATTTTGAAAATCGATTTCCGTAAGTTATTGGAGTGTTTCACATAATAATATTATGTCTCGTTGCTGCTTCGGAAATAAAAGTGTACAAAATGGCTGTACGTTGGTGGCGCATGACTGGGGGCTGAAGCAGCCACTCACTAACGTCGCATTTCCCCTCTTCACATCGCCTCAGGGTTAGGCACTTCCTCGAAAACGCTATCAACTCACTAACTACCAAATGTACGTTTCATTTTCGCAACATGTGAACAATTTTTGCTGCTGGAATTTCACATTTATGTCCCGTATAAAGTTATATAGTGACTAGTGATGTAACGAATGCCATTTTTTGAACAGTCGCGGACGCGAATGCGAATGCAAATATCTACTACTGATATTCGTGGATGCGAATGAAAATACGAATGTTCAGTTTTTGTTCAATTTTGGCGCCAATGGTCTATGGTTTGGTGGCAGTCTCGAGGTGCGTTCCGTTTGTATTTTGTTCCGAGAATTGCAGAGTTGCTACGAACTCATCCGAAGTGTCATTCCGCTCGCCGGTCTTTTCGTAACCAAAATAAGTGAATTTTGAGGTTGGAGTGTGAATAGGTAAATGATAAATGACTTTATTTCTGTAAGTTGGTTTATACAAACACTTTTACATGTCGAACATATTTAAAACTAGATGAGGTCGGCGTTTCCTATCTGACTACTCTGAGAAGAAAGGCCGAAACAAACTCAGAGGTCACAGTCTCATTTAAAGTCCAGACAAAATATTGGTTAGATCATGTGAAGACCATGTAGGCTGATGTCTGAAATGGTCTTTTGAGGAAATAACCAGCCAGATTGAGTGGACCTGGCCAGTCAGTGTACGCATTTGTCAAAAACCAAGCAGCTCAACTCAGAATTTAAGGAGCTCAACGATTCGACGAACAATACCAAAGAAAGGACATTCGGGTAGGCCGCATAAACTACTCAAACTGCCAGACCATGATTAAAAACTAAGATAAATTTAAATTAAAACAAAAAAGAATGATCCACATAGTCTTCACATTCACAATAATTAATATAAAATACTTTAAAAAGTAAATATTCTTGTAATTGAACATATATATTATAATAACAAAATTCACGGTGCAAAATATAATAAAAAAAAAACAAAATTAATTGGAGCAGCTCAATCCCAAGCCTTTTTGTCTTCAAGGTAATCTTTAGTTGTATAAAACGCTTTCTGGCACAACTTACGTTTAATGAAAGAAGGTATTTATTAACATGAGTATCTCAACTTCTAGTAAAATATTTCGGGACTTATTTTACACTTTACTATGCTGAACGAGCTAAATGCAAGCTGTGTAAAAATAAATATTCAAGAAAAGGAAGAACTGAATAATGTGCTTACGAGGTTAAGTTACATTCCTTTGCATTAAAAAACCTAAGCAATGAATGGCTTTTGATTAGATTAACGTACTATTATCTTCAATTTTTTTTTTTTTCTGATGTCCATATTCGCAAAACATTCGCAGAAATATTGCGAATGCGAACGCAAATGCGAATATGCAAAAATATGCGAATATCCGCGAACGCGAATGCGAACGCGAATATTCGTTCATCACTAATACAGACGTAATATGACTATAAAAATACATAATGCTGAAACCTGATTACATAAAGTGTGTTTTACTGTCTATATTTCAAGTGGCAATAAAGTCAGTATAGGTATCTAATTGATCTTTGTCGTTGAGGTTGATCTAAACCTGTAACTACAAGAGATCAATTCTCCTCGGTAAATATGAAGTCCAAATTAGTGATCATAGCCAATTTCCCCATTCCTTTTTTTTAATTTACACAAAGTAAAGAGCCTGCCTGGGTTCGAACCCACGACCTACAACTTATAAGTCGCAGCCGATACCACTGGGATACCACTGCTCTCTCTCTCTGCTCGCGAACGGGAATGCGAACGCGAATATTCGTTCATCACTAATACAGACGTAATATGACTATAAAAATACATAATGCTGAAACCTGATTAAATAAATTGTGTTTTACTGTCTATATTTCAAGTGGCAATAAAGTGAGTATAGGTATCTAATTGATCTTTGTCGTTGAGGTTGATCTAAACCTGTAACTACAAGAGATCAATTTTCCTCGGTAAATATGAAGTCCAAATTAGTGATCATAGCCAATTTCCCCATTCCTTTTTTTTATTTCAACTCCTTTTGTACTTACTCTAGCGAAACCCATCAGTATGCCACTCGGGATTTGCTCCGACCCTATCACAGATATCCACCACCAACATATTATATTAAACACATTATTTGCAAAAGAGCCTCAAAAAGGAGTTGGATATGTTAAAACTCGTTATACTCGTAAGAAGGCTTCACGTAAGGACTGAGTAATGAAAAACGGGCGTCAGAAATTTTCTTCACTAAACTCGGAAGAATTCGCCATATTAGCTCGCTGTAGCACTTTCTACCATTTGTCTTTATTGCAAGTAACAAAGTTCCTGAAGAAGTTTGTCAGTCATTTGCATCTGCCTTGCTTCGAACTTACGACAGTAGGTATCTAGGTAAGTTTTGGAAAATGACATTATAGGTAGGTACCTATAATGTCATTTTCCAAAACTTTTCGAGACTTAATCAATTGTCAAATCCTTTTCTCGTTCTGATGAGAGTTGATACTTCCAATATTGAAAGGCTATTGAACCGAGTTTTAGAAATTCAGAATTCAATTATAGTAAATGAGAGTCGTCAGTTGTTTATTATCATTGGGGTTCCGTACATCAAAAGGTAAAAAAAAGAACCCTTATAGGATCACTCTCTTGTCCGTGTGTCACCACCGATTTTCTTAGGAACGGGTGTACCAAGCAAGTTGAAATTTATATCAGATACTGAGGTCTATAGTCCCTATTAGCTGTATAAAAATCAAGATCCTGAGTCAACACGATAAAAATATATGCGCAAATTTAGATTTTCGCGAGAACTTGTAATTACCAAAATTTACCTTAATCATTAACCTTTTTTTTTCGGCATTTTGCCTTTACTTGTGTGTAAAATTGACAATTCTGGGTCAACCGGAAGTACCCTATAGGTTTTGGGAAAAACCTTTATGGTAGTTCTCATTGACCTAGAATCACGAAATTTGGCAAAAAGTATGGTTTAAGTTTTCGCGAATATCTAAATTTACCCGTATCTTAAAATGGAATTTTATTATGGCGGTATAATGGATAGTTACGGAACCCTCGGCGCACGAGTTCGACTCTCACTTGACCGGTTTTTTATTATTATTTGAAGGTTCTTTTTGGTCTAGTGACAGCGTAGCACTAGAAAGGGAATCTTAGGGCCACAAAAGTGTTCATTTTCTGCTTGGAAACTGTCAGTAGCAGGTCGGGTTAAGAATTATGCCCAGGAGATGACAAAGAGCAATAGGGTAGCTGCGAAAGATTGACATTGTTCAACAATACACCTGTCACCTGCCTGTATAAAGACAGCTACAGCCGGTAAGCTTCTGAATTCTAAAGGTAAAAAGAAATTAGAATAATAAAACATAAATAAACGTATCGTTGTCTCTGAGCCTTTTACTTATCAAAAATATTTTTTAATACTGCGTTATTTATCCTCAAGTTATTATAATAAAAAGAAATACCTTGGGACATACCTACCTTCTTTTCAAAGAACCTGTGTGTCTGAAGTCTTTTATTGTTTTAATTCATATTCACATGGAAAAGTTCTCGTAATATGAATACTTGTAAGCAAGTATAATTTTTGCTGTAGAATGGTCTGGAGTTTTACAAATAAAATGTGCAAAAGAATTGTTGGTACAATACACAGAGGTAACTGCCCTTTTTCAAAACTATCTATCCCTAAAGGACAACTCATATGAAAGCTTGAAACATGATTAAGAGAAGCATTTAGCATTTTAAGAGTAAATTAATAGATACAGATTAATTTGGAGCCTGTGGTATCACATTTTTGTAGATATTTGATAACTTTATATTATGGATGAGTTGCCATAATTATAATAAGCTATTGACTTTATTAACTTTAATAATCCAGGATATAAATACATTTCATCCTAGTTACGTACTTTAACCGGCATTACGTTCATTTATATGGTAGCAGTAACGTTGCCTGAAAAGTCCATAAAATCGCAAAGGAGCAAAAAAAGAAATGGGCTGTCAAAGGGCCCATAAATCAGTTTTTTGCTTTATTCTCGTTGTGTCTTAATTGTGTTTATTTTTTGTAGGTACTAAATCTGTACGTATAGTAATTTAGGATAGTAAAAATATTTTGTTATGCTTAAGAGAGCCGTTTAACATTGAAAATGACGTTTTCTAGTATGTTTTTATCTTTTGACATCAATATTATCTATTTTGGTTATTTAAAATACGGATTTAGAGAAAGTTAACAGTACTAAACTAAGGGAATGAAACAGTTTCGAACATAATGAAATGTGAGAAATAATAATGGGAAAGTATCTGTAATTGCAGGTTTAATTCTTAGTTAAGCATTTATTTCTCGGCCCCTCCACAAGATAAGATAGTTAAGCATTTATTATACCAGAAAACGTAATTTTTAATGTTTAAACGGCTCTCTTGTGCATAAAAATATAATTTGACTAGCCTAAATTAAAAAATAAACACGGAAAATATTATTTTGGCGCATATCTCGAAAACTAATGACAATAAGTGAATCTTGTGTAGGACTTTTTTGTGCACAATTGAACAAGATTTAAACTTGCTCTGACCACAAATTGCAGTAAAATCAAAACTTCACGAGAATTAAGGAAACAGCCTTTGACAGCCCATTTTCGTTTTGCTCATTTGCGATTTTTATTGACTTTTCAGGTAACGTTATACCATAATGAACGTAATTCCGGTAAAATTAAACTTAACTAGGATTTTTGCCGCAGATTGGCCGGCCTCTGAGTGCATTTATTTGCTAAAAAAAAAAAGATGAATCGTCCAGACTTTTCATCTTCCTTGTAATTTTATGTAGGTGCCCAGAACGTAATTAATAGTGAGGCCGAGAGGCATTAAGTTACCAAGCCGTTACGTATGCACGCCTATGCATAATTACACACGTAAATAACATCGTAGTATGATGCCCAGCGGGGTAGGCTAAGTAACTATTAGTGCAAACCACATATATAAAGCTAACTAGATAACGCGAGTTCCTCCATATGTATGAAGACTGAAGACCAAGCGTGCCACTTTTTCGCACACAATTTTACACCTTAACTGCCAGGTGACCGACAAACAATACATTTTCTATTGTGTCTCATTGTCTAGCAGTTAAGGTGTTAAGAACAAATTTACTTACCGATGAAAGAAAATATTTTCATCGCCTCGGCCAACATTTTTCTCTACAGTTTTTACAGCTCAATATGGCATAATAGCCATTTTTCCAGATTTCGGTGGATGTCCGGTGCCGATAATGCTAAATGAAACAGCTTAAACTACGATCGTTGCTCGTACTTTCACACCCTTTTTTGACACGCGAAGTACATACAATCGCGTCTTCTAATTAGACTTATATCTGTGGTGCTAACGCTAAGGGGCCAGCCACTAGATTACATGATAACTACCTCTGCTCTAATGGCCTGACAAAAGCTTAGTAAATTATGCTCCTATCAACCGTACATAACTAATTAAAGTTACCCTATTAAACCCTATTAAAGAAACAAATAGCCTTACATGTAAAAAGTTTCGGAAGCCGTTGCTAAGCCAAACGCTGAAACGAGAAAAAGGAAACAAAACAAATCGAAGGCTATCTACAACTTCGAAAACTGTTTAACATACAACATGACCGATCATATTATTTTCGAAGTCAGACTTCGAGTTCGGGGATCATATTATCTACCCGTTTCTATGAAATGGAACATGGTTGTGTTCTATTGCAAATAAATAATTAAGGGGTTGTGACACAAGAGGTCAAAGGTCTGATTAGTGGATACCCTTTTAAAGGATCAATGTTTCCTTTGGTCCACTGGGTCGAATGAGCGTCCTTTCTTGGTCACGCGGAACGCAAGCTCTTTCAAACGGCACGCACCTACTTAAAGTTTCCCAGTAAATTGTTCGAGCTATTTTATTTAAGAGTATCGAAAAGTGCTGCTCGGGGACAATTACTACCTTAATTAAGTACTTACACGAATTAATTTCTTTAAATCCGGTCGTTATTACTAGACGTGACTAGAATCAAGCGATTTAATCGCAGCTCTTTTCAGTCTATTCACATTTACAACGAGAAAGAAATGGTTGTAAAAGAAGTCTTGAACATGGCTGGTTTCTGAAGAGCTTTTGTGATGTCGTGTCTGCTACCACGATTAGGGACGGTCTGAAAAATAATTATATTCTTGATCTTGGAAGAATGTTTAGATTTAAGTAGAAGCAGACACGAAGTAAATTGTAAGGTAGATAACTAGGTAGGTGATTGGGTACTGGCTGGGCATGTATTTAGTCCGCACATTCTGCGACACATGGAATCTTCATACAGCATTGCGGTAAAAAAAAACTCGCGAAAATAATATCACAAGAAATCCTTGTCCAGTTAGGCATAGCACGCACAGCGATTTTCATTCGCGCGAATTTTTTTCCGCGCGAATTTTTTAGTACTATTTGGGCGCGATTTTTTTTCCGCAGTGCGTGCAGCTTCATACATTTCCATAGAACACACAATGCGCGGAAAAAAATTCGCGCGAACAAAAATCGCAGTGCGTGCCATGCCTTACAGAATCGACCGCGATGCGGTGCGATTTAAAATCCGCGCGTATATTTTGATTTATATGAACAGCTAGAAAATGACAAAAATCGCGCGGTATTTTTCCGCAGTGCGTGTTAGTTATGATTCAGTATGCGGATAAATATTCGCAGAAATAAAATCCGCGCGGCTAAAAATCGCAATGCGTTCTAAGCCTAATGGGAGAAAAGAAGGGAGAAAATGTATTTAATTGCCACAAAATGGCATACAAACATTCCATTACAAGAACAAGAACAGTGGTATGCTTAGAGTGAAGGCAAGACCCTTTACTTTAATAGGTATTAACTTAGGAAGGTAACTTAATTGAAATCATTTGTTCGGTTACCTACCTAACAAATGTTTTCAATTAAATTAATTTAAAACGACAAATGATAAATGATTTTATTTCTGTAAGTTGGTTTGTACAAACACTAACACTTTTACATGTCGATCATATTTTACCCGACTTTTTATCAATCTATGTATGTAGTAACTATGTATGTATGTTTGTTCCTATGTGGCGTTCTAGAGACCAAACTCGTTGGCCGATTTTGATAATTCTTACGTCAATCGATTCGTCTTAACCCTGCGAGTGTCACTGGCTACATAAAAATTGGAAAATAAAAATGGCGGATTTTGGGTGCCATTTTGTGTGGAAAAATATCTTTTTCTTCCAAACCCATCGTGTGGGGTATCAAAATAAAGGGTTTTAAGAGGTGATTTCAAAAATATATAACACTTATGTGTTTAAATGTACCTATTTAAAAAAAAATAACTAAACAGTTGTAAATAAAACCTTTTTATTGAAAAAAAACAAAAAATCCGACTGCTTAAAGCTTGCTTCTTTCGTAGGTACCATTTTTTTGCGTTATGGACACCGACTTCAAAAAATTAAGTTATTTTTCACTTTGTAGTTTTGTATTTGGAAGTCGGTAGTATTTTTTTGCAAAAAGTTTTTTATTTTTCACTTTTTAGTTGTACGTACCTAATAGGCAAGTTAGTAAGGGAACTATTTCGCCAGAATAGATTGCATGAAACTTGAACATAACCGGTGAAATGAGAAATCTGCTTACCCCTTAAGAGCGAACTGGTGTGATGTTATGTTATGAAATGTTATAAACATCAAACAGACATGCGATTGCAGCAATCCCGAGAGATTTGCCGTTATTTATTGAACAGTTCTGTTGTATATCTCCGAAGTTCTTCATCAGATCTTCACCAAATTAAAATGGGACCAATTTCGGTACATACCTAATCAAACAAAAAAAGAATTTTCAAAATCGGTCCACAATTGACGGAGTAATCGGTGAACAAACACAAAAAAAAAAAAACAAACATGAAGTCGAACATAGAACCTCCTCCTTTTTGGGAAGTCGGATTAAGAAGTAAACAAGAAAAAACCGTGCTGTGCAGTCGGAGGATACATCTGGTTTCGGTCAGCCAGCTCACGAATATGTATCCTCCGACTGCACAGCACGATTTTCTTCTTGTTTACTTTTTTTTGTTTTTTTTTAATATACTTTTTTATTTTGTTAAAACCAGATGTGGTCGGCGTTTCCTATCTGACTACGACCTAATCCCGTGGATTATTCAAAAATCTACACATTTTTTCTATACGTCATATATCTCATACGTCAAAAACTTATAAGTAGATAAGAGCGATGAGAAACTAAACTAAAAGAAACAGAACTGAACTCAAATAATCAGATTTATGGAAAGTACGACCCTTACGAAGTTTCTTCATATTTATTTCTTTTATTTACAAAGCGATATGTTACTGAACTTTCATAACTTCCTAGTGTTGTTCAATAGCGCCTAAATATAGTTACCTGCGTTGTTTCAATATTGTTTTATCAACTTGTTGCTGAATCTCTTGTGAGTGTAAATTCTCTGCATCTGATTCATATTTTAAGTTGTTTTATGTAGGTACCTAAGCTGCCTAGTAGGAATCTTATAGATTTCTAACGTAGTACCTACATACCTTACCTGCTTAATTGAAACACATTAACGTGTAATATTTTATTTTTTATTCGTTACTATGTTATTGAAGACGCACTGAGAAAGATAAATAAATGGTTGAAAAGGAAAAATGGAATACCTAAGGTCCCAAACAATTTTTAGGGATCCGTATCCAATGGGTAAAAACGGGACCCTATTACTATAAGACTCCACGATCCGTCAGTCTGTCTGTCCGTCTACACCAGGCTATATCTTATGAACAGTTATAGCTAGACAGTTGAAATTTTCTGTTGCCGCAGAAAAACCGAATAATATAAATATTTAAGTGGGCTCCCATACAATAAACGTGTTTTTTGCCGTTTTTTTGCGATAATTGTACGAAACACTTCGTGCGCGAGTCTGACTCGCCCTTGGCCTGTTTTTTATCAATATTTCACAAGGGTTACGGTCGGTACGTTTAATATATTTTCCGTATCCCCTCCGGCTGGTGTTATCACGAGGGATAAGCACGTAAAGTCGCACATATTTCAACTTGACTAGCACACGTCCGAGCGCCTGATATAAAGTTCGTGGCATTATGCGCGCTGAACGTAACGATGTGTGCCGTGTGTGTTAGGCGCGCACTGCAGTCAACCATGAATGAAACTGATTTCACTGGTGTTACTATGTATGTCGAATAATTCAGCTAGCGCCTTTTAAATATGTATCTTGATACGTAAGTATCTTGATTTACTAACAAGAATGTCTAAAGTTGCCTTAGAATGTTAGAACATAAGGATTTCGTGGAACCAAGTTTCATTTTAATTTCAAATTTTGATATTTTACTAGATAAGTACATAATATTTACATTTGTTTTGCCAACACGTGAAAGGTATTGACGGATGAGCTTAACTTATGACGAGATATACCTAGGTATAAGTACCTACCCACAGTTCAATTCACACTTCTATTGTATGATGACGATTAGGTTCACAATGATTTGGTTGCTATACAGAAGCTGCACTTAAGCGGATTTACTAATTTTGTAGGTCGAATCAACGTGTTCCTGTTCATCACTACAGGTGCAATATTGTTAAGCCGTAATCCTCTTTACTAACAGTTATCGTAGCAGGTGCACGGGGTTAAACAAATGTCCTGATTTTGCATTATAAGTAAATCTCGACGCAATACCATTATTATTCAAGAAACCTAGATCAAACCTTCATCAATGAATTTGTTGGCACTTCTCGATTTATCTTTTCGTTATCTTTTGCGGAAGGGAGAGTTTTCTGTTCGGATGTTGTAGACGATTAACATTTAGATATATCTTATTTTATAATACCAATCTACCTACTTCGATGATTTTATTTTAATGATAAATTTTGGTAGATCAGATACGTACCTATCTCGCAATTAGTCGTCCTTTTAACGGGCAGTCGCAGGCACTCTTTTGTGGTTTCATCCATTAACGTTCTATTATTTATTTATTTGATCATTTATTTCACTAAAATTTTAAGCTTTTCGGTTTTTAGATAAGTCTGCACTTTTAAGACCCATGTTGAGATAATTGTCAGTCTGACCAAAGCTCATACTGCTTTTATTTATGGACGAGTAGAAATACCTTCGTAGTCCATGGGCGGGTTATTTTTTGTTGTACTGTATTGATCAGTAAGTTATTTTTATTCATGCCGAATAAAACGTAGGCTGCGTCGAAATTTTGGCCGTGTTTAACAACATTCACTGCTTTGCTGTAAGTTTATATTCTAACCGAGTTAACTTAATAAATATAATTTTTTTAACCGACTTCAAAAAAAGGAGGAGGTTTTCAATTCGTCGCCTCTTTTTTTTATGTATATTCCCCGATTACTCAAAGACGCCTGGACCGATTTCAAAAAATCTTCTTTTGTTTTGAAGGGTATACTTCCTAGTTGGTCCCATAGTCATCAGGTCAGGATCTGATGATGGGATCCTAGAGCAATCGAGGGAACTCCTCAAATATTATAGGCATACATATAGTGATTTTGGTATTTTCATCAACAATGCAATCACTTTCACTTCTTTCAACACAATCACACTCAGAAAGTATAATTTGGTGAAGTGGAACTGATGAAGAAGACCACAGATGGCCACTGGAACTCCTAAATGCTAAGTATGTCACGGGTATAAAATATCTCGAATAGTTAACCGACTATGATGAAGCAAATACTTATAAATGAATGGTACTGATGAAAATGGTACCATTGAACTTTTCTGATGATGAAGCCGGAAGGTAGGCACTGGAACTCTGAAATAAAACAATGTATCCTGGTCGTGCTTGGGCTTATTGGAATCGTTATGAGATGTACTTTGGCCACAAATGATTATCATGTTAATTGGAGATACCTACCGAAACTAAAAAGAGAAATATAATAAACATTTTAACAAAAAATCAAACCGACTTCCAGAACAAAAAACTACAAGGCAAAAAATAACTTTCTTTTCCGAAGTCGGTGTCGAAAAACTGAAAAAAATGGGTACAAAAGACACGGACTTCGGAAAGAAAGTTATTTTTTGCTTTGTAGTTTTTAGATAGTCTGTTCATTATATTCACGACAAATTGTTTTAAAACAGCTAAAGGGCAAGGTTGCCAAAACTAAGACCAATATAGTAAATTTTAGAAAAGTTCCCCAGATTTCCTTTGTTCGTCAGTGAAGTTCAAGCCATGCAAAAATCCCTGTTTTAAAATAATCCGTCAATGAAATTGATTCTGAATATAAAAATCATTAGATTCAAATCCCTATTCAATTTAAACAGGACACGTGACGACGAGCTTCCAATGCGATTCAAATTGAAAGACGTGGCGCACTCCGTATTGAGAACAATTCAGATTGAATGCCATTCGATAGGCATCACTCTGGGTACTGAATTGATCCAGCGCGAAAATTGATATAGCCGTGTACCTACGTATCTGTCGTGCGTAGGTAAGTTCTTGAATAGTATTAATCTTTTGATTTTGTTCAGCTTTATTTATGGCAAACAAACAGGTTTCGTGTAATCTTGTAATACGATCTAATTGTTCACCGCCATGGGGAGATACAATGGTGCTTTAGAATTGCCGCGACGTTATCTCATCTCGCTCCGATGTCTTTGGAACCGGTATTCCTGTCTGCCGTAGGAATGGACCGAATTGTAAAGCTTATTAGGTAGTCTGGGCCAAATTTGCAAGTTAACTTAGGCGTGAAATCTATAGTTCCCAGTAACACCTGTTACTACTGTGTTAGTTCACCAGTTCCTTGGTCTATTATTTAGTTACATGACACAGTTAAGGGCCTACATACCCTTTAGTGCCGTAAAACGTTAACTTTCTAAAGCATACTCCTTAGTAACGGCTTGGTTAAAAGGTTTGAAAAAAATATATATTTATTATTGATTCATGTACATAATTTTGAACTCAAGGTTTTTTAGTGTAACTAATAGTTTTGCTTTAAAAAAATAATTAACAACACGATATTTTTTGGCAACTTTTGGAAACGCCTCCAAAACGACTTGGATGTTTAAAATTATCATTACACAGAAAAATTTATGGCTGGAATTTCTTCTTAACTAACATAGCATATATAAATCAAATAATATTTTGCAAACAAAACTGTTCAAAAGGAGATTCAATATTGATAGTTTGGCATCGAGCGGGCGTACGGCCAGTACTGTGTTAACACTGGGGCGTATATAGCGCCTTAAGGTAAGTAAAACCTTGGTTCATGATATGTAGGGGTTGCATTGCTATAAAATAGAAATAACTGTTACGTAGTTCTTTACAAAAGAATCCCCTTTATCTCTCCATTGTGAGCCCGTAGCCTGTTGTATCTAAACGTTACGTGTGGGTAAGTATATGAAACCTATTATTTTGAAATCATGTTATTTCAGTTTGTAAGCTTTCGCTTTGCCGTACCCTCCGAGTGTAATCCTACTTCCGTAGGATATCCGATCCTTTTGATTCTTTATACCGTGTTACTTGATCCGCGATTTGCAGTTCTACCTGCTTTTATTTTGACCTACTTTGTCGACCTCAGCTTTGTATGAATAGATCTATTATAAAGTAAACTAACACTTTGGGCCATGATACGAATAAAACCATTGTACCACGGAGATCAACTTAATAGTTTTATTTTGCCTTCCCAATCCCAGAACCGTGTTTTTTTTCGGGAAATTGTGAGTGTTGCTTTCATCAGTAAATAAAGTTTCGTAATAGTATTAGAGATTACCTTGTAAAAATATGTTTATTGTAACACTAGCTGTACCCGCGGCTTTGCTCCCGTCAACTGCCTTTCATATCTACCTACCCTACCTACCCACCTACCTAACTACATACCTACCCTACCTACCTACACCACATTTTTTTTTTAGTAAGAACTTTCAACATGTATGATAAATTTAAAAAAAAATGAATGAAATCGGTAAATCCGTTCTCAAGTTATGGCGTGACCAAGGGAAATAGGGATATTTTTTTTATATACGTATATAGATTGATTAAAGAAAGAAGAATCCTAAATATGTAAGATGGCATTATTATAATAACATGCAGTATTCAACATTTCACATATTTTATCACAGTGGCAGTGAAAATAGATACAGTTTCCACGGAACCATTCCCTATAACCTGTGTGTGATATTCAGAGGTGGTGAAAGCGCGTTGCGGCGGGGTGCGGGCGAGGGCGGCGGGGCGGGCCCGCGACATGAGGAGCGCGCGCGCAGCCCGCCCCGGCCGCCATGCAGCGCCTGCGCACCACCTTCAAGAGATCTCGTACGCCCACGCCCGCCGACATGAAGACGCAGAGTAGCCTCGAGGTTCCCAAGCAGGTGAGGATCTAGTTTGTCACTATAGTTTTTATACAGAATTAGGGTAGTACTAGATAAGATGTTTTTCTACAACAATTGGTAAAACAAGCATACATATCTATCCTCCAAGCAGCATACCCATGCTGCTGCTATAGATGCCTGAAGATGATGATTCACTTGATGGAAGAAAGACAGTGTTCAGACAGTAATCTGAGCCTTTATTGGGACAACAGGAACCCCCGAAAATTGTATCACGAGTCTCCTGTATCTTATATCTCGGGCAGAGTAGCGGAGTGTGTATTTCCTGTTGAAATCCCTTAGTAGCTGAGTGCAAGAAACACAGTACCTATCGATGTGGCGACATTCGGTGGCCAATGTCCAGCGGACGTCTATTGGCTGAAATGATAATGATAATAGTTATCCCACAGTAAACGGTTGATGCCAATTGCATATCTAACAAATTAATGTCGCAGGTCCGGTCCGCCTCCTTCGATGAGATCCAGTTGGAGGCAGTGCGCGGCTCCGGAGCGAGCGTTCTGCTGTCGGTGCCACAGCATGGCGCGCGCAGTCGCTCCTTCGACTCGGCCGGATCCGATGACTCGGGGACTTATCTCGAGGTAAGTCTAGGAATATAGCATATCACCAGCATTAGAGACTATCCTCATTTATAAAACTTTTAACCATTGGCTTAAGGTGCAATGCCGTGCGTGCGTGAACGCCGTGCATCGCGGTCGATCGCAGCTGCGTGCGATCTTACGCGTGCGGCAAACACGCGCGGCTTTTGCGACAATAGTCAGACTATGAGAATGTATGACGCCGTTTCCAAGGTCTGCAACAGACGCGCACCCTACGTCAATCGTCGACTGCGATCGGCCGCGATGCACGGAATTGTACTTTTATGCGGTGGTTAGTGAATAATAAATTCAAATTTTCTATGTAGTCCAGAAAATAAAGACATTTGCTACGGAAAAAATCCTAGTTAAGTAGGTACTTTCACCGGAATTACGGTCATTATGGTAGCAGTACCGTTGCCTGGAAAGTCTATACAAATGGCAAAGGAGCAAAAAAGAAATGGGCTGTCTAAGGGCCCCAAAATCTGTTTCGTAATTCACGTAATTATTTATTTTACTGCAATTTGTGCTCAGAACAAGTTTATTCCTTCTTCAATTTTGCGCAAAATAGTCCTACATAAGACTCATTAGTTTGTACTACATAATTACCATTAGTTTTTGAGATGACTCAAATATTTTATTTTTGTTTTTATTTTTAGCTGGTGTTAAAAATAATTCGGAAATTTAAATTAAAAAGACTATTCTAAATTAAAATTTTATAAGATCAATCAAAAAATTTCAATACGTGTGCAAAAAATTAAATAAAACTGTACTTCAGGAATTCACTATTTTTAAAATGATCTAAGCAGTAAAGCGCTGGGTTAGCTCATCAACGTTTTCAGCGTTATCGCTGCTGAAGGGTTCCCAAAACTACAAAATTACGTCAACGTTAGCTTTGACGTTGGTTTCTCAATGAGATGAATAGACTTTAATGAGCACTTAACTTGCATTAAGCATTATTTTAAGATAAATAAGAATAAACAAGGTCCCTTCTCCATAATTGTCCAAACAAAGACTAAGACTTAACTAAGTTCACGGTACGCTTTCTAGATAAATTATTTGTGGTAACTGTCCAGCAGAAGTTACGGCATGAGTGAATAAATGGATTTAGTTGAAGTTTCAAAAGGTTTCATTAAAAAAACTCTATCTACACTTGAGGAGCCAAGTGCCATTCAGGAATAAAGTTGAGATCTTTTATTTTCTGCCTTTATGATGCTTTATTTACGTTGTAGACTGTTGTCAATATACTTAATATAATAAATCTGAAGAAAAGTCGATTTTGTAAATCGAAAATGTATCCAAAAATAATAGCCAGGGTGTTAAAAAAAAAAACTTGAACAAATAAAGTTCTGATTCTGATTCTAAAAGATAACCAACAGAACCCATTTCCAGCATTTCTGGAATTTTTGTCTGTTTGTCTGTTTATTTGTGCACGCATCACGTAAAATGTACGAAACCAATGTAAGATACCTTTTATACATAAAATTGTGCGTAACTTTAAGTATTAGGTACTTAGTTTTTGATTCATCGCAATCGGTTCACTGTATTAAAAGTTAGATGAATTTAAAATATTGAAGAAGTAAAACATCACAAGTCACGCAATTCAGATACTAGGACAGTTGAACTCCTTATTCAATAGATGGCGTTGTGCATTCGACGTCATTTTCTGAATGGCGGTTGGAATAATGACCCTAGAAAAATAATTGGTAGTTAGGTTAGGTAGGTAGGCAAGTAGGGTAGGAGAGTAGGGTAGGTAGGTAAGTAGGGTGGGGTAGGCAGTTCACGCGAGTGAAGCCGCGGGCATAGCTAGTAAAGAATGAAATCGGATAAGGTAATATAATTAACAACCACATTTTCATACTGCTAAATCTGCAAATTTCTAAAAGGCAAAACATTTGTGAAAAATACAGAAACATTTCAAAAAGATGTACAATATGTACGTATGTAGCCTGTAGCCGAGTAGAAGAGAATATGTCAAGGTTTCGCCTGACAAGTTAGAAAAGAAAAAAATATGCGCTAATATTTAGTTTCAGAAATGCAGAAAGTTAAATCTTTTACCAGTAAAATTCGTAGGGTATGCAGTACCCGGGCAGTAACAATTCATACGGAGTCTCTAACCATTTTTGTGTAACATCAAACGTTGATTACGCTAGCAATGTTATAAATGCTTTATTACATACATAGATCAACATTTCCATAACGTAAATCAACCATATTTTACAATAGTTCAGCAAAGTTCCCTGGCTGTCCATTCTAAACTAGTCATACCATGCTAATAAATTGAACTTTCATAACTAAGCTTTGTGCCATGTGAACCCCGCCGAGCTTGCAGTTCTGTGAAACAAGCGTACTCCGCCCACAATCTACATATTCTGCGGTATAAACTCATATGTAGTAAATAAATGAAATGGTTTAATTTACAAATAAAGCAAAGCAAGCTTAAAGTTACCTGTTACAGAGAGTTAATAAGCTCTCTGTAACAGGTAACTTCTGTGTTCTAATCAGTGCAGCAGATAGTATTTAACACATGACTATTGTGGTCTCTGTGTATATCAGCTCAAATGTAAAGTGGTTTGTATTTTGTGACAGGTCCCGCGCCTGTGGTCGCGGCGCCGCTCCGGGAAGGGCACGCCGCCGCCATGCGTGCACTGCCGCCACATGGAGACGTGGCTGGCGCGGCGAAGCGAGGAGCGCGCCACGCCCGAGCGCGCGCTCGCCTCCTCCTCAGCCGAGGACGACGACGACGACGACGAGAGCGAGCAGGACGTGCCGCAGGTGCTGCTGGCGCCGCCGCCACCGCCACGCACCTGTCTGCCGCCACCACCGGTGCACTCGCCACCGCCGACCCCGGGCGCGCCCTCCTTCGAACTACAACCACCCGTTGACGAACCCCCCATACTTCCACAACGAAGGCGCTCCATATCAAGACAAGAAGCTTTCTTCGTGGAGCCCACGGGGAGTTCGCTCGAAAATGTTCGTGCATCCGAAGAGGAAGCGGCCAATAACGCTGCTAATAAAGACAGCCTCGTTCACGACATCTACCTGGCAGTTCCTGAACTAAAACGTGATCGCGCCGCGTCTGTTGACTCGTGTTTTTCAAAAGTTTCTGGTGGTAGAGCTGAGGAGTTGAATGGGACTGGGAACTCTCTCACGGTTCCCGGCAGTGGACTTAGATCGAGATCTGTAGATATAGTGTTGCCTACGGCTGAGCAGTCGAGGTATAAGGCGTTAGCGTTAACATCGGCTCAGCAAGTGACGAGTTCTTCTAATCAGCAGAAGAAGGAGGAGCCTGTGTCGCAGACTGTTCCATCCACAGAGTGCAGGTTAGTTATTTGCTTGCAATTATCAGAACTCAGTGAATTAAATTATTATTTTAATGTTATGTTTATTTCATTTATTTTTAATTACCTTATTTTATTTTCAAGGGAAAATAGTAAAAGCGATGCAGACTGTTTTTATAGTCGACCAATGCAACGTCTTACTTTTATGGCGGGAGGCTATTATGAATTAATATAAAGTATTTAATCAGCTGCACACCTGTAAATGTTTTAATAACTATTTCTATCTTATTTATGTGTACCCAACTTAATTGAGCTATAAATTGTTACACTTAATCTCGTAAAAAAGATGTAAAAGGGTGTTGATTAAGGCTTGGTTCGAGTATAGATATACGCAGACGTTACGGCCGATTTATGGCTACGCCTTTACTATGCTCTACAATGTACCCACAAGTGGGTTTATTTCGCGTCAAAACCTCACGTTTCTATCGCTAGTAAGTTATTTAAGGTTACTCTAGTCGATCATTCTTCCATACAAACGTAGTATGGCGATTACTCCACTGTTTGACTGTGTACGTTCAAAACAAAAAATGATATCAATTTGTCTCATCTTTGTCTTGCCCTGTATGGAAACAAAAGAGTAAAAACAAAATATGAAAGTTATGAGCGTCGAAAGTTTCATATTTCAACACAAATTTTAACGCATCTTTGGGCGACAATAAATACAAAGAAGGAAAATTGCAACCACCATACAGGGATAGATTAGTAATTCAACAATGCAAATAATTTTATTTTGAACATTTAGTAGTTTTTTCATGATATCCAATATTTCCAAAGGTCTGTTTATAAAATTTCGCGCGCTCGTTTTCGTTCTAAATCATCATCCATTTCGCTACAAATTTGTAAAAGTGCTAATTAGTGCGCGAACTACCTTCTTACTGCTCATCACAGCATCTATCTCTATCCCACGTGTTGCCGGATGAGATAGCATGCATTTTAACCCCGCACACAAAATAAGTCGTGACGTCGACTATGGCAACCTTAACAACTTGTTACAACATCTGCTCTCGTATAAAAAGATCTTACTAAAATAACCATCCAGTGTTCGTTTTAAAACTTGATAGTAGCTGAATAGATTTTGTTACAAGCGTAGTTTATTTTCATTATAATGAAAAAGCAATCACATCAAACAATATATCTGAGGATCGATATCGTAATGAAATACATTTAATAAAAAGAATAAATAAACATTGTTTAGTATAGCGCATTCGGCCTCCCGTATTGATAATCTGGCCGACGATTTTGTTTATCTACCGACAAATTGATTATATACGATCCACTGAACCGAAAGCTCTAATAAGTTATTGGCGATTCTGTTTTTATATAGCTACTTTTATTTTTGGACCATTCTTATTATTTATTGCGTTATAAAGAGCTGAAAGACTTTGTTTATTTTAATCATAGCGAAGTATTTCGAGAGTATTATCTGAGATCCAGATATTTATTGTTGACTGAATAAGTTGTTTTAAATAAACCACAACATTCATGTTTTCCTTATTTACTGATCAACAATCACTTTTATTATAAAGGGCAACAATCAGTTCATTTAATAGACAGCTATTTATTTTGATCAAGAACTGGTTATAAATTATTGCCATATTTTAAAATACAGCAATTATAAAGTAAATATTTTAACCATGCGACTTCATGCGCGGATCCAGGATTTCGCTCAGAGGGGAAGGGAGGCGTGGAAATGTTTAAAAAATGCAGTCTTTGCATTTTTTATTGGATTGTCCTGTCATTGATTTATCTAGAAGATATAGGGTGGTAGCCTCGAAGACCGTGCGTAAGCCATGGCCCTTATTTATGGCCATAGGGTACCTGACCAAGTGCCCAGAGTGGAAAAAAATCACAATTACCAGACCTCTGAAATCTATTTTCCATAATCTCAAGACATTGCCCCCTTTGCCCATTTAATTCTTCCTCCCCCCCCCCCCTTGTATCCGTGCCTGTGCGACTTATACCGATGACTGTATCTAGCTACCTCTCTAAATATACCTACAGTATTTACTAGTCTTCATCATATAATTATGTACCTATGTACCTACAGGTAAAGTGAAGGCCGGACGTTATTAAATATTTTCATTAAAAAAAATTGATCCATAAATAATCTCGTCTGTAAAGTTTTTGCCAAGAAATTATAAATGTCAAACGCAGAAGAGCCATCTTTACTATCGGTTTTTTACCGCGTTTATAATTAGTTATTTATTATAGTTACATCTTACCGACTCTCTTTTTATGAACTTTTCATTTTTACTGTGGCGGTAATACATTTTACGTGCTATTGATCGAGGTACTGTCGATAATGTTAATTCATGACCCACTATCAGCTAATTTTTCTACAGACATTCTAATGCAATTACGTCGATTTAAGCTTGCCAGCCCAAAACTGCAAGTCGCTTGGCAGCTTTTAAAGATAAATTAATTAATAAATTACCAATTTTGTAAATTCATGTTGTTTTTTTTTTAATATTTACTGTAAACAATTTAATTCCACTTTTATTCTCAAGACTATCTCGGTTAATAGTAACGCATCATTCAGTGATTGGGCTACCATTGGTATTAATAAAAATAGAACACGGCTTTATGAGCTGTGCAATGTCCTTTCGGACATATGTAAACACTGCTGAATTTAATTTATATGTTAGAAATTATTCAAAATCATTTAAAAAAGTTCGTTGTTTCGCCTAGTCGCGTTATTTGAGTTCGAAGATTAAAAACAGTAGCAAAGTTATTAAAACGACTTGGAATATTATTAATAGTAAAATAATACCTTTGTTTAAATCAGGTAGTACCTCAGACCCTACAAATTATAGACCTATTTCAGTCCTACCTACGTTTAGTAAAATATTTGAGAAATTAAGTTTAGAGCAATTTAATTTTTATTTAATAAACATAAATTATTACCTAACAAACAATTCGGATATACAAGGGGTCGTTCAACTACTGCCATGTTGAGCTTTTAGGACATATTTATAATGCATGGGAAGATAAGTGCGATGCCTTGGGAATCTTTTGTGATTTGTCCAAAGCATTTCATTGTGTTTTTCATAAAACGCTAATCAGGAAACTCCGCCACTACGGGATCCGGAACTGCGCTCTGGATCTTCTTACTTCATATTTGAGTAATAGGATACAGACCGTTGACGTTAATGGAAAAAGATCTCCTAGATCTATGGTAACAATGGGAGTCCCACAGGGCTCGATTCTTGGTCCTTTCTTGTTTCTTATTTATATTAATGACTTGCCTTACCTCATAAAGAATAACTAGGATATAGTGTTCATTGCGGATGATACTTCACTTTTGTTTAAACTTAAACGTCAGCAGCTGGTTAAATGTAAATAGCACGATCTCAAAAGTAGTTCACTGGTTCAATGTTAACAATTTACTTCTTAATTTATAAACTTGAGAGGTGGGAGGGACAACCGGATGAAAAGTAGTTTTTTAAGTTAAGTTATATATAGTATATATATATATATACGAGTATATCATATATATATATCATTAACAAAACGAAAATAACTGGCTTGCTTTCTATGAGAGAGAGAGAGAGAGAGACAGACAGAGAAACACGCGCACGCCGCACAGCTTACAACTATAGCAAAAAGTGTCGTTACAACTTTTGGTCTTAATTTTTTCCGTCTAGCCCCCTTTCGTAACGCGCGATAAGGAACTTCTTTCCAAAAAAAACACTATCTCACGTTAGGCAGGTGAAAACTGACGTGTTGATAAAGGGCGAAGAATTGAATCCTGAAAATAGCACCGTATTCTTAGGCTTGACTTTGGATGCTAAGCTTCAGTGGGGCCACATATAGATAAATATTAAAAAAAGCCTAGCTCCGCAGCATATGCTGTTAGACAAATACGTAATTTAACTGACATAGAGACAGCCCGTTTAGTATACTTTAGCTATTTTCATAGTGTAATTTCAAAACGCCGACATCCAGACTACCTTTGTTTTGCAGAAAAGAGCTGTTCGATCAATTTATAATTCAAATCCGAGACACTCAGAGATAAATTTAAGGAGATTAATGTAACGACTGTACCTTCTCAGAATATTTATGAAAATCTTTTATATGCCCATAAAATATGAAATTGTTTAAAAAATACAGTGATATCCATAACATTAATACTAGGAACAAACACAAATTTGTAGTACCTACAACAAGGCTCAAGAAAATAGTTGTCCCTTTTAGATGTCAATGTGTAAGCTTTTATAATAAGCTTGCAAGCCACGTACAATATTAATAAATCCAAATCATTCATTAAACGTAAGTTGTGCCAGAAAGCATTTTATACCAATAAAGATTATGTTGAGAACAAAAAGGCATGGGATTGAGCTGCTCCAATTGATTGTTTTTTTTTGGTTTTCTTGCAATGAAACGAATATTTACTTTTAAAGTATTATATCATTTTATTTTAATTATTGTGAATGTGAAGACTACGTGGATCATTCTGTTTTTTTTTTGTTTTTTTATTTTAATTTATCTCAGTTAGTTTTAAATCATGGTCTGGCAGTTTGAGTAGTGTATGCGGCCTACCCGAATGTCCTTTCTTTGGTATTGTTCGTCGAATCGTTGAGCTCCTTAAATTCTGAGTTGTGCTGCACGGTTATTGACAAATGCGTGCACTGACTGGACGGGCCCACTCAATCTGGCTGGTTCTTTTCTCAAAAGACCATTTCAGACATCAGTGTACATGGTCTTCACATGATCTAACCAAGATTTTGTCTGGACTTTAAAAGAGACTGTGACCTCTGAGTTTGTTTCAGCCTTTTTTCTCAGAATAGTCAGATAGGAAACGCTGACCTCATCTAGTTTAAAAAAATATGATCGACATGTAAAAGTGTTTGTACAAACCAACCTACAGAAATAAAATCATTTATCATTTGTTATGATTTAAAAATATAATATTTTACCTATCTTTCCATAATTTCAATGACATGCCACCCTTTTATCTTTATTTTTAATTATATCTGCTTGACGTTTTGTTATTTAGAATTTGTCTTTTAATTTAAAAATAAGCTTCTGTTATCGAAATAGTTCGTATATGTTTTTGAAATAAAATATTGTTCTATACTTTATCCAAACAATACAATTTATTCAAAACATAATTCCGAATTTTTCAAAAATATTCTTTTTAATTCAATTAAAAATCTATAGCAATGAGTACAAAGCTCAAAACAAACAGTTTTATCATCATCATCAGCCTTTTAATGTTCCCACTGCTGGGACACAGGCCTCCTCTCTGTGAGAAAAGGAATGTTCCTTAATCAACCACGCGGGCCCAGCGCTGGACATGCCGGTTTCCTCACGATGTTTACCTTCACCGTTTTAGAGCAGTGGTGATGAAATAATTTACACAAAGTAAAGCATCCGCCTGTGTTCAAACCCACGTCCTACGACACGTAAGTCGAGGCCGTTTTAACTGAGCCAACACTGTTCTATACACACTCGCATACACTGCTATAGACACAGTTTTATAAATTATGTTAAACGTCTTAAGTTCACCATGAGTGGTATAACAAGAAAACTTTAATGTTTTGAAGATGTCAAAAGAAATATCGGCCAAATGGGTTATGAATCAACTTGCTTGACTTTACTTACTATCCATATAACGTTCCGTTACACTGTCGTATTTTTTTTTGGGAATACTGAAAGGTTGCATCAATACCGTCTTTAACTAAGCTGTATAAAAGTCTCTGTCAGTATCTTAGTCATAAAATAACAAACTATATAATATTTACATACCTACACATATCTGTACAGTGCCAATGAATGTAATAGGTACATAGGTCTCAGTACCTGGGCTCTGCTCGGGTGAAAAAAGAGAAAACGATGTTTTCTAAAAATGAAACCTAACTAGATCGATTTATCGCCCCCGAAAGCCCAAGCATACTAAACTTCATGAAAATCGTTGGAGCTGTTTCCGAGATTCAGATTATATATATAAAGAATTTCTCGTTTAAAGGTATAAGACGTACGTACTTAATTGCTAAAAACTGTACCATAAGGAAAATCAAATTAGTAATGGTCAAACGTTTATAACGAACACCACTGACGATGCAATATACGTGGCCACCTACTGGGCTCAAAACATCCCATCGACTCGAAAATAAGAAGAACGTTTATATTTTGTACCTTACAGATAACATTGCAGATAACTCAAATATGCAGCAACTGCTCAAACCTATTTACGTTAATATGAATAAAAGTACTTATTTGTATGTATCTACTTATATTTATAATTATAAACGTAAAAGTTTGTGAGCATGTTTGTTGGTCTTTCATGAAATTAAACAGATTTCTATGAAATTTAACAGCAATATAATTATTAATATAATTACACTAAAAACCGTATCTCTAGGTAGGTTCATCATTAGTGGATAGCGGTGTAAGTGAAATAAAATATTTTCAAGAAATATCCTATTACTTTTCCTGTCTGAATAAATTTCCACTTATTAGATCGCCGCCACAGAATAAATAATAGTAGCATACCGCACCTCCCAGACGCAAAGCGATTGATTCAAAGAATTTTATAAACCAAATGTTAGAAGTTATTAATTAAATCAATTATGAAGACATGTGAAGGATCAGCCATTGCTGTGTTGACCTACTTCGAAAACACGAGTAATAATAATTTGAATATTTTAGTCACAATAAGGAAAAACTTTACTAAAACCAGCTAACAATTTATATAGGACTTGACCATCGAATCTGTGGTAAAATAAGCAGTTTAAACTTTAAAAATTTCAATATAATTATGCAGTCATAAAGGTTTCTTGTTCACATTTTATAGTTTTGAAAACAGGACAATATTCTCAAAACATTCAGATACACTACAAGGAGCAATCAAGAGTAACTATCTCTTCTGATAAATGTATAATCTGTGCCGCTATAAGTGAACGTACTCCGAGCCGCGCAGAGCAAATAGTTCATGACATTCCACAGATTCCACGGTTGAATAATGCGGGCGCCGTAAACCTCTACTTATGATTATTGTATGTACCTCGCATACCTAGGCAGCCGCGGGATTCTGGGACCACTATGTGAACAATATTTCTCCAAGTCGTTCCCGCATTTATTTTGCCAGATAGACGGTACTTTACCACTTGACAGCACTACGAAGCGGAGATATAAGGATAGTAGATTGTACACATTTCCACGGAAATCTCATTGTGGCGAATAAACTTGAGTGATTTTGTTTGTTAGTGAGGTAACATGTTTACAGCTCACACATCAATGTACAGTAAAGTAAATTTATTTGCATAGATTATAGATACACGACATAACGTATAAAAAACAAGGGTTAGGGGTCATTTGGCCCACTTTGAAACTGGGACCAGGGCCCAATAGTCCCTTTTAAAAATTTATAATCGTAAACTGGGCCCACATCTCTTTTGATTTTTATAAATGTTGAACATGTAAAAGCATTTATAGCCAAACTACCAGTAGGCCAAAATCATGAAGAATTATTTTCGGGGCTGGAATCATTAGCGGTAAAGACTAAAGAAGTACCAGGAGATTATAATCATGAGGCAGTATTACCGATGCTGGAACCTGTGTCTTCTGTGTTGGGTCGGCTGCTAGTCTAATTGGATGAAGCTTAAAATCAGCTCCTATTTAACATGCCACGGCCCCAGTTTCAAAGAGGGCCAAATGACCCCTAACCAGGGCCGGATTTAAGGCAGGGCAATCGGGGCGACCGCCCGGGGCCTCCAAAAGAGAGGGGCCCCCACATAAATTGTATTAATTAAAAAAAAACTTACACAACTTATATTGGAGGATCGATGCCAAAGGAAAGATTTCTGACCTTCTTACCAAATTGTGGCCATACTAGTGAAGCCACAGCAAACGCTTTACTAAAATTTTTAGGCGACCATTTTCGATTGTCGCCAATCATACGATAATGCTGCAAATATAAGCGGCAAATACAAAGGCCTGCAAGTTCTGATTTTCCTTTATCAGCTTTTGTACCATGTTGTGGTCATTCTCTTAATTTAGTTGGAAAGGCTGCTGCTAATACTTGCACATCGGCTGTTCAATTATTTAGTTTCGTTCAGAATTTATATACATTTTTCAAATTATCGGACAAAACAAACAAACAGTTCTACGTGTTGAAAAGGCTTAGCGAATGTACACTGGTCTTGACGATCTGACGCCACAAAAGCTATTGTCAACGATTACTCTGAAATCAAAGAAGCTCTTACCAGCATATCGCACATCAGCAACGAGAATGTCACAACACAATAAATGCAGTTTTTAGGAAATCACGATTTCCTTTTTTTTGAACTTATAATTCCAACAAAAATTTGTTGAATCCAAAAGAGACGAGTTTGACAATTACGCAGAAGCTGCTAAAGGAATATCAAGTAATGACCAGTACGTACAATCTCGCACTAGAACTAGAAATGTGAGGTTGGATCCATGAGAGGCTTTAAATTAAAGATTATTTACTTATTGTGTGACTTGATTTGTGATTGCCTGTTCTATCTTTTTGTGCCATACGATTATATAAATAAATTATTGAAATACTCGCAAGAAAAATATTATTTAACCTATTTATAAAATAATTAGGGGTCTTGTTCTTTGTTTTGTCACTCCCTTGTTGCCCCAGGGCCTCCACACCTCTAAATCCGGCCCTGCCCCTAACCCAAAAAAAACAATTGTGATCCTTGTACAATCTACCAGATTAGGCATGCAAACATTAATGAATTAAGTAAACGAGTAGGTAATCAAAAAACGAGTTTCAAAATACTAAAGTACAATTAAATAAGTTGGTATGTCGTTACATTGCATAAAACATATTATGATTATATTAAATTAGGAATTTAAATTACAATAAATTTTGGATATTTTCATTTAGAAATTCGTTAATCGAATAGTAACACTTTTTAATCAATAATACTATTAACTTCTTTTTAAAATTCTGTATTGTGTTATATTTTATTATGTCAGGTATTTTGTTATATATTGTAGGTCAAATACTTATATTTTTTTTAAATAAGGCAGTATTTCAACTCTCAACTAGTATACGATTTTTGTACTAGGTTCTGATTGGTCTCTGACTAGTTTGCTATAAATAGATGCGTTTAACAAAAATTGCCATTTCTAAATTATACGTTGCCGGAAATGTTAACAGCTTTAGGGACTGAAACACAACTGTCAGTCATTTTCATATTTAACATCGACCTCAAACGTTTTTGGGCTATGAAAACCTGTTCCCGCAGGCAAGACTTTCCCCAGAAAATTATACCGTATCTCAGAATGGAAGCTACGAGATCATGGTATGCGACCAAAGTTGTGGGGATGTTAAACTTCTTAGCCAAATTGAATATACCATGCAGCCAATGGTTTGAACTTTATATCTATCGATGAAACCATAATATGTGATAATTGACTTCAAAGGTAATTCGTTTACTGTTTACTTAGTAAGTACTCTGGCACCACTACTATTCTATTAAGACAGAAGCGTTACTTGAAAATTATGTACTTACTAGCAGACGCCTCGCGGTTACACCCGCGTAGTTCCCGTTCCCGTGGGAATAAAGGGAAAAAAGTAGGCTATGTCACCCGGGGATAGTGTAGCTTCCCAACGGTGAAAGAATTTTCGAAATCGGTCCAGTAGTTTTTAAGTTCGTGACATACAAAAATACAAATCTTTCCTCTTTATAATTATATATTATTATAGATAATTGATTATCCTTCGCTGAGATTTTGGTTTATAAAAGCTCACCAGTCACCATAGAGACAGAGCTCTACCTACGGTAAAGTTTTGGGTCAACGAGAAAATAAGCCTGTCTTCTTTGCATATGGGATTATATTACCATATTAATCTCATTAACACATTTCCAGCTTTAAAACAATGCGTTGCGTGCTTTTTAACATGTAAAATGAAAATATTCCGGCCATTTTATTATGTAAAACAAGTTAATGACATTAACATTTTTAAGAGGTAGGAAGATAAATTGGAACATTAAAAATTCAGTTGTTTTTTGTTTGTATTTTCTTAAAAGCCCGCTCCAATTTCACTGCTCCTGGGTGTCAGAGAAAATTAGTACTAAGCGGATTTTGGAAAAGCCAGAGCCTTAACCTGGTTGCCTAGTAAAAGCTTTGAGTAATGCAATGCCAGTGAAAACTTCAATCAAATGCACAGTATATACCTAAGGTAGAAATAGTTCAACTTATTTGTACGCGCGGTGCCATGTGTGCGTGCGCTTGTAATTATACATTATGCATTTGTGTGACGTCCGAGCGAATAACCCACACATCCTTACCCACACAAAGATGAGTTGAACGGTCTATGGAATTCCGTCTTTAAAATTTACAAAGTATTCCGAAAACATTTTTCTGCATAGACTTGATTATTTTTGGCTTTCTCGCCTAGTTTTAGATTGTGTCCGTTCTTGGCATTCTCATAGTAAGTGCAGTCGTCATTTTAATTGGGTCACTCGCCATTTATAGTTATGCTATGGGCACATAATATATTCAACGAGAAAAGCTCATTAATGCTCTAATCAGTTTATTCATTATCACGTTGAATTATTAATGCAGCAATAGAAACTTCAAATATTTAATCGGTAATCGGACATCGGTAAATAATTATATAATTCAAAGTTAGTATAGTATGTATGTTAACATTAACATTAGAATTGGGATATTTACCATGATTACTGTTTGTAGCGAGTTTCCGATATTTCGGCGCTGTTGCAAGCACCATGATCACGGATAAACTGAAGTTATTGCGGGTGGGTGTTTATGAGGAGACAAATCGGTCTACCCTCTTTCTTGTTCGTTTTTTGCACTCGGTACCGCTACCACTGTCACTGGCAACTCGATTTGACCCGATTCTAATGTTAATGTTAGTGACCATGACAGTTTAAAAACTTAGTATGTATGTTATTGAAAATCCATGAAGGTAGAACATAGTCTTTAGAAAAGTTTTGCTAAAACAGTTTTAGTAGACGTAATTATTACATACAAAGTTACATACACGACAATAACACACGAACACAGATATGATGCTGTATTAAGTGTTAATTTATTACTTTATTTTTGAAAACTGTTACAATATCTTCCTTCTTGGCTGTAGTACATATCCCTACATAAAACTATTATAAAAGACGAATATAATAACCTACAACGATTTAATAGTTTTGCAGGCACATTGTACACACGTCCATCACGCGAGCAAACTGCCGAACAGTGAGAATGAACCATGTCGTGGAAATAAAATATTGTTTGCCTACCCGCGAACCCTTTCACAATATTTGCTCATATTTTGTTCCAATGTTATTCTCATCACTTATCTTTACTTTTCATCCTTTCTTTGTGTAATTTTATATAAATTTTTAATAGTTTATTTTTGCTTAGCTTGTTTATTTATTCATTCAATCTGGCTAGAGTTTTCCCAACTATGTTGGGGTCGGCTTCCAGTCTAACCGGATTCAGCTGATTACCAGCGTTTCACATGGAGCGACTGCCTATCTGACTTCCACAACCCAGTAACTGGGTAACACGGTACCCCTTGGCTAGACTGATGTCAGATCTCAAGCTTCTGACTAGGTACTCGTAACGACTGTCAAAGATCTTCAAATGGCAGCCGGTACCAACGGCTTAACGTGCTTTCCGAGGCACGGAGGAAATTCGGTATGTTGAAATTGGCACCCATCCACGGACCGACCTCGTCAAGCATTGCTTTACCTTGAAGATCGACCCGTGCGACTGTTATTATTTAGCCACGAGCTCCTTTGTTTATTTATTCATTAACACATACATTTGTTTTAACAGGTAAGACCCAAGTTAGTCATAAATTGCTAATTGTACAGTTCCAAGTAACGGGTCTGGGTAGAAGCAAAAGTTAAACAGTGGACAACACACTAAATGTCACCCTCTGAAATTCCGCCAAAGAGCAAGAAAATATGTCCAAACGTAGAGAGATGCTATTAAGTATTCTTACTGCACGAATCACTGGTGCAAACTTTAATACATTTGTACGGGATGCCGGGACTTCAAAAACCCCCTTCCTAGGTCCTAACAGTAGCCTGCTGTTTGGAACGAGCAATCCCAATGTTATCCTACTGCTGAGCTAAGTCCTCTCTCATATTTTTCCAGCCAACTTTATCTCCTTCTTCGACAAATCTAATGAGTCCAAATCGTCACTCCAGCATTGTTTATATCTTGTCGCGTTTTTTGTATATGATAGCTTCCATTAAAGCATGTGTGATATACTTTTAATCAGAGAGCTATTCATATACATTGACGGCCATAGATGCATTAGCTTAGCATGTAGACCATTAATGGATTAGTTCGTTACAGCACTTTGATCTGCGTACATCGCGCTAATCGATTGGTTAGGGAATCTATCAGGGGAGCTTTGTTATAATAACACCTTACACGTGTAAGAAATTTCTAAAAATCGCGTAATATTGTTGATGCCCTGCTAAATGACCCCTAACCCAAAAAAAACAATTGTGATCCTTGTACAATCTACCAGATTAGGCATGCAAACATTAATGAATTAAGTAAACGAGTAGGTAATCAAAAAACGAGTTTCAAAATACAAAAGTACAATTAAATAAGTTGGTATGTCGTTACATTGCATAAAACATATTATGATTATATTAAATTAGGAATTTAAATTACAATAAATTTTGGATATTTTCATTTAGAAATTCGTTAATCGAATAGTAACACTTTTTAATCAATAATACTGTTAACTTCTTTTTAAAATTCTGTATTGTGTTATATTTTATTATGTCAGGTATTTTTTTATATATTGTAGGTCAAATACTTATATTTTTTTTTTAAATAAGGCAGTATTTCAACTCTCAACTAGTATACGATTTTTGTACTAGGTTCTGATTGGTATCTGACTAGTTTGCTATAAATAGATGCGTTTAACAAAAATTGCCATTTCTAAAATATACGTTGCCGGAAATGTTAACAGCTTTAGGGACTGAAACACAACTGTCAGTCATTTTCATATTTAACATCGACCTCAAACGTTTTTGGGCTATGAAAACCTGTTCCCGCAGGCAAGAATTTCCCCAGAAAATTATACCGTATCTCAGAATGGAAGCTACGAGATCATGGTATGCAACCAAAGTTGTGGTGATGTTAAACTTCTTAGCCAAATTGAATATACCATGCAGCCAATGGTTTGAACTTTATATCTATCGATGAAACCATAATATGTGATTGTTGACTTCAAAGGAGATTCGTTTACTGTTTACTTAGTAAGTACTCTGGCACCACTACTATTCTATTAAGACAGAAGCGTTACTTGAAAATTATGTACTTACTAGCAGACGCCTCGCGGTTACACCCGCGTAGTTCCCGGTCCCGTGGGAATAAAGGGATAAAAAGTAGGCTATGTCACCCAGGGATAGTGTAGCTTCCCAACGGTGAAAGAATTTTTGAAATTGGTCCTGTAGTTTTTAAGTTTATTCGTTACATACAAAAATACTTATCTTTCCTCTTTATAATATTATATTATAAATAATTGGTTATCCTTCGCTGAGATTATGGTTTATAAAAGCTCACCAGTCACCATAGAGACAGAGCTCTAACTACGGTAAAATTTTGGGTCAACGAGAAAACAAGCCTGTCTTCTTTGCATATGGGATTATATTACCATATTAATCTCATTAACACATTTCCAGCTTTAAAACAATGCGTTGCATGCTTTTTAACATGTAGAATGAAAATATTCCGGCCATTTTATTATGTAAAACAAGTTAATGACATTAACATTTTTAAGAGGTAGGAAGATAAATTGGAACATTAAAAATTCAGTTGTTTTTTGTTTGTATTTTCTTAAAAGCCCACTCCAATTTCACTGCTCCTGGGTGTCAGAGAAAATTAGTACTAAGAGGATTTTGGAAAAGCCAGAGCCTTAACCTGGTTGCCTAGTAAAAGCTTTGAGTAATGCAATGCCAGTGAAAACTTCAATCAAATGCACAGTATATACCTAAGGTAGAAATAGTTCAACTTATTTGTACGCGCGGTGCCATGTGTGCGTGCGCTTGTAATTATACATTATGCATTTGTGTGACGTCCGAGCGAATAACCCACACATGCTTACCCACACAAAGATGAGTTGAACGGTCTATGGAATTCCGTCTTTAAACATTTAAAAGGTATTCCGAAAACATTTTTCTGCATAGACTTGATTATTTTTGGCTTTCTCGCCTAGTTTTAGATTGTGTCCGTTCTTGGCATTCTCATAGTAAGTGCAGTCGTCATTTTAATTGGGTCACTCGCCATTTATAGTTATGCTATGGGCACATAATATATTCAACGAGAAAAGCTCATTAATGCTCTAATCAGTTTATTCATTATCACGTTGAATTATTAATGCAGCAATAGAAAGAAAGAAAGAAAACATTTATTACCAAACACTGCATGTGTACAATCTTAATACTAAATAGTGTTAAACACAGATGTGGCTATATGAGAACACTCAGTGTGGTAAAAGGAGCGGGCTCAGCAAATGCTGATCAGTGTGCAGCATAGCCACAACGCTGGTCAACGCTGATTTACAGCCCGCCCCCTCTCTCTCAACACTTAACACAAAAATATAAATACCTTAAACTAATCTTAATACTACTTATACATATAAATGCACATAAAAAAAAAACAAAATACCCGTAATAATAATACATAAACTTATTAAATAAAATTAAAAACCCACCAAATGCATTTAATCATAATGCCTAGTTTGTATGAACAGAGGTAGCAGCAGTACAATATTACTCTTTACATTTCTGTTTGAGAAAAAATAACCTTTTAACTCTTGCCTTGAATAAGGGCTGAGACATGTTCTGTCTGAGAGGCGGAGGCAGATCGTTCCAAATTTTAGCTGCACTGTACTTGAAACTACCCCTATAAGAGGCCGTTTTGTGCTGACAGACAACTAACCTGTTTAGCAAATGACTACGAGTGGGTCGGTTTCGCTGGTCAAATGTTATTTTGTCAGAAAGGTATCCTGGCCTTCTTGTTCTTATTACTTTTTGCACTAGACACACCAGGTGCAATTCCCTTCGTCCAACCATTTTAAGTATTCGCTTATCATTTAGATACGGTGTGATACGCGCCCGTTTGGGTATATTAAAACAAAACCGCGCACACGCGTTTTGAACTCGCTGAATGGCGTCAGACGTCTTAGCTAATAATCTCGGACCATACACCGTATCGCAGTAATTAAACTGCGACAACACTAAAGAGTCGACGAGATTAATCCTGACCTTTTCAGAGAGACACTCTCTTAGGCCATAGAGCACTTTAAGCCTGTAAAAGGCATTTCTGATCTTTGTATTTATATGGTCAATGTAACGTAGATCGCTGTCCAAAAGAAGACCAAGATTCCTCACCTTTGCGACTCTTTCAACCATCGCTCCATCGATAAGTATCTCCGGCTCATGGCTAACCACTAGTTCACGCTGGTGTTTACTTCCCAGTACAATATATTTTGATTTATTTGGATTAAGGACCAAATTGTTTTTTCGTGCCCATTCAGAAACCGCAGCCAAATCCTGATTTATTAACTCCACGGCATTTTTGGTGTTATTCGGGTAAAAGGAGTAATAGATTTGAGTATCATCAGCGTACAGATGCACTTTACAGAATTTTATGTGTTTGCAAAGATCGGCGGTATACAGAATAAACAGTAACGGACTCAAAACTGAACTCTGGGGCGTTCCCCGTTTAACATCGCCCACCACGGAGGATGTTTCCCCACCGTCAACATTTTGAGTAACCACATATTGTTTTCTTGCATCAAAAAAGACGCGAACCACTCTCGTGTTGACGGTGAGATGCCGTAGTAGGCCATCTTTGCCAGCAGCAATTCAACATTTATGCAGTCGAATGCCCTGGAAAAATCCAACAAAACGAGAATTGTACATTTGCCAGCATCGGACTCTGAGAGTACATCGTCTGTCACATGGGTCAGAGCCGTGTCAGTACCATGGCCGCTACGAAAGCCCGATTGGACACTAGGTAATATATCATTACTTTCCAAGTAAGACTTTAACTGTGCACATACTGCTCTTTCCATAGAAACTTCAAATATTTAATCGGTAATCGGACATCGGTAAATAATTATAAAATTCAAAGTTAGTATATTATGTATGTTATCATTAACATTAGAATCGGGATATTTACCATGTTTACTGTTTGTAGCGAGTTTTCGATATTTCGGCGCTGTTGCAAGCACCATGATTACGGATAAACTGAAGTTATTGCGGATGGGTGTTTATGAGGAGACAAATCGGTCTACCCTATTTCTTGTTCGTTTTTTGCACTCGGTACCACTGTCACTGTCACTCAAAACTCGATTCTAATGTTAGTGACCATGACAGTTTAAAAACTTAGTATATATGTTATTGAAAATGCATGTAGGTAGAACATAGTGCTTTTTACAAAAGCTTTGCTAAAACAGTTTTAGTAGACGTAACTATTACATACAAAGTAACATACACGACAATAACACACGAACACATATATGACGCTTTATTAAGTGTTAATTTATTACTTTATTTTTGAAAACTGTTACAATATCTTCCTTCTTGGCTGTAGTACATATCCCTACATAAAACTATTATAAAAGACGAATATAATAACCTACAACGATTTAATAGTTTTGCAGGCACATTGTACACACGGACGTGTGACGTGTATCACGCGAGCAAACTGCCGAACAGTGAGAATGAACCATGTCGTGGAAATAAAATATTGTTTGCCTACCCGCGAACCCTTTCACAATATTTGCTCATATTTTGTTCCAATGTTATTCTCATCACTTATCTTTACTTTCATCCTTTCTTTGTGTAATTTATATAAATTTTTAATAGTTTATTTTTGCTTAGCTTGTTTATTTATTCATTCAATCTGGCTAGAGTTTTCCCAACTATGTTGGGGTCGGCTTCCAGTCTAACCGGATTCAGCTGATTACCAGCGTTTCACATGGAGCGACTGCCTATCTGACTTCCACAACCCAGTAACTGGGTAACACGGTATCCCTTGGCTAGACTGATGTCAGATCTCAAGCTTCTGATTAGGTACTCGTTACGACTGTCAAAGATCTTCAAATGACAGCCGGTACCAACGGCTTAACGTGCTTTCCGAGGCACGGAGGAAATTCGGTATGTTGAAATTGGCACCCATCCACGGACCGACCTCGTCAAGCACTGCTTTACCTTGAAGATCGACCCGTGCGACTGTTATTATTTAGCCACGAGCTCCTTTGTTTATTTATTCATTAACACATACATTTGTTTTAACAGGTAAGACCCAAGCTAGTCATAAATTGCTAAATGTATAGTCCCAAGTAACGGGCCTGGGTAGAAACAAAAGTTACACAGTGGACAACACACTAAATTTCACCCTCTGAAATGCCGCCAAAGAGCAAGAAAATATGTCCAAACGTAGAGACATGCTATTAAGTATTCTTACTGCACGAATCACTGGTGCAAACTTTTTGTACGGGATGCCGGGATTTCAAAAAGCCCCTCCCTAGGTCGTAACCGTAGCCTCCTGTTTGGAACGAGCAATCCCAATGTTATCCTACTGCTGAGCTAAGTCCTCTCTCATATTTTTCCAGCCAACTTTATCTCCTTCTTCGACAAATCTAATGAGTCCAAATCGTCACTCCAGCATTGTTTATATCTTGTCGCGTTTTTTGTATATGATAGCTTCCATTAAAGCATGTGTGATATACTTTTAATCAGAGAGCTATTCATATACATTGACGGCCATAGATGCATTAGCTTAGCATGTAGACCATTAATGGATTAGTTCGTTACAGCACTTTGATCTGCGTACATCGCGCTAATCGATTGGCTAGGGAATCTATCAGGGGAGCTTTGTTATAATAACACCTTACACGTGTAAGAAATTTCTAAAAATCGTGTAATATTGTTGATGCCCTGCTGTTGTTACCTACAGTTCTCGGCAAAATTCTTGGCCGCCCTGAAATTGGCTTTCCGATGCGTAAGGCACGAAACGTTGCTGTTTTTGTATGAGATTTACTACTTCGCAACCATTGTAGTCAACTTCAGGGCGGCCAAGCAACTTGGCGAGAACTACACGAGTAGTTAGAAGCCTGAAATATGACACCAGCCTTGCCAACGGGAGTCGTTTTACCCCGTAATTGGGTTGTGGAGGTCGGATTCCATGTATAATACTGGTACTGGAAAACGACCTCAACATTATTTGGGAGAAAGCTAGGCTAATATAGACGTGTAAAAAAGTTCTAACCACAGACATAAATCTAACTAGATAACGCCGTCTATACGAAAACCAAACGTGTCACTTTTTCACACACAATTTAAGAACAAATTTATTTACCGATGTAAGAAAATATTTTCATTGTCTCGGTCAACCTTTTTCAGTACAGTTTTAACAGCTCAAGATGGCATAATTAGGCATTTTTCTAGATTTCGGTGGGTGTCCAGTGCCGATAATGCTAAATGAAGCAGCTCAAAGTACAATTATTGATCGTACTTTCACTCCCTTTTTTAACTCGCGAAGTACATAAAATTGGGTCATCTTATTACATTAATATCTGTGATTCTAACCTACAAAGAACAGAATGTATCTTCATTCTTCTGCCTCGTCATATCGATAATTCCTATAAACTATTTCTCTTCATTTATGCTAAAGTTCAAAGATGTAATTCCAAATGTGAATTTTCTAGAACTTGAAAATTTTCTGTAGCAGCGATCAGTTTTCTGCCAGAGGAAATTCAGACACTTTGATCCTCAGTCCATCCACATAGCCTTATGAATGGAAAATGTCCGTTTATTGTGCCAAGCTGTCATTGGTTGCAAACGAGATTCTTTTCAGGGTTCTGTACGTCCGAATGAAATCCGTCCGTCCGTCTGTCATTCCGTCTGTCACAGCGAATTTGCTCCGAATCTACAAAATCGATTCAGTTGAAATACAACCCAAACACGGATGCGTAACGTAAATTTATTTAATTTGTCCTAATACTAAGTGCCTTTTCTTACGTAAAGTAGTAACAGGCATCCGAGCATTACCGTCCACAAAATGTCTCACTCACTTATTGTTTTGAGGGTTCCGTAGTCAAGGAACCCTTATGGTTTCGCCATGTCCGTCTGTCCCCCGTCCGTCCATCCGTCCGCAGCTTAGCTCAGAGATTCTTAGTACCTATAATTTGGCATGGATATACATATTAAACACTACAACAAATAATGAAGCCGCCAGGGTACGGAAGATACTATCAACCGATCAGGACCGAACCCTCGGCACGCTGAAAAAACCCGACAATTCATACACACAAACTGATCACGAGACCGGCAAGGTCCTCCTCGAAACTCACTTCCCAGACTGTCAAATCCTGGAGGACAGGACGTGGGAAACTGATACCGAATGGACTCCAACGGAACAAGACTGGTCAAGAGCCCACAATATAGTAACAGTAGACCGGATAAAATGGGCTATCAACACCTTTCAACCTTTCAAGTCGGCGGGGCTGGATGGCATCTTCCCGGCCCTGCTGCAGTGGTGGGTTGATTATCTAACACCATGGCTGTTGGAGATCTATCGGGCCAGCATAGCACTTAGATACATACCTCTTGCATGGCGTGAGGTGAAAGTCATCTTCATACCCAAACCTGGCAAAACTGATTACACACAACCCAAGGCGTATAGACCTATAAGCCTTACATCCTTCTTACTGAAAACCCTCGAAAGACTCTGCGATAGGCACATCCGTGATGGGCCTCTCCGGGTAAAACCACTTCACAAACAACAGCATGCGTACTCCACAGGCAAATCAACAGAATCCGCGTTGCACAACGTGGTTTCTAAAATTGAATGCGCAGTGGACCATAAATGCTCAGCACTGGCTGCCTTCATTGATATCGAGGGCGCTTTTGATAAGACCACGTTCAACAGCATAAACACGGCCCTCGACAGACATAGCATAGACCCGACCCTAGGAGGCTGGATCACCAACATGCTCAAACTGCGAGCGGTTCAAGTCACGGTTAACAACACCACAAGAGCCATCGTCGCGAAGGGCTGTCCACAGGGGGGCGTCCTTTCGCCACTCCTGTGGAACCTAGTAGCAGACAGCCTCATCAAAACACTTAACGACAAAGGTTATTTCACTGTTGGATACGCAGATGATATAACAATAATAATAAACGGGACCCACGAAAACACTCTATGCAATCTCATGCGTCAAGCCCTAAAACTAGTAGAAGAATGGTGCAGCGAACACCAACTCTCAGTGAACCCCACAAAAACGGAACTAATCCTCTTCACGAAAAAGAGGAAACCGATGACAATGCAACTACCAAAATTCTTCGGAACAACCCTAAGCCTTTCAACCGAAACCAAGTACCTGGGAATTTATTTGGACAAACAATTGAATTGGGCGAAACACATGAACTATATCACGACAAAAGCCAGTATATCCCTGTGGCAGTGCAAGAGACTGCTGGGCAGGAACTGGGGGATCAGCCCCACGGTCACCCACTGGCTATACACCACAGTCATCCGACCAATCATTACATACGGCTCGCTGGTCTGGTGGCCCAGGACAGACCTCAGTACAGCCCAAAGAGATCTCGAAAAACTGCAGCGGTTTGCTTGTATTGCAATAACTAGCAGCATGAGAACTACACCCACGGCCGCCCTACAGGCAATGCTGGGGCTGCCACCTCTGCATCTTATTGTGCGGGAGGAGGCAGCCCTGGCCGCTTTTAGACTCCATCTATCAGGTACCCTAAATAAAGACTCAAGAATTAAGCACACACGCATAAAAGAGGAAGCGATCAAGCGAAAACCTATGTTACCGTCACCATGCGACAAAGCCCCAAAAATACACCACTTTCATAGGCACTACAACATAATACTTACTGAAGAACGATGTGACTACTCAGGTCCGAAAGAGATGAGAGTATACACTGACGGATCGAAGACGGACTCCGGTACCGGAGTCGGAGTCTTCTCACACGACCTAAATATAAATATATCCAGACCGCTAGGAGGGTTCAACACCGTCTACCAGGCGGAATGTGCGGGCATCATATTGGCGGTCCACGCCCTAGAAGCCAGGAGGGTTACGGACACTCACATACGTATACTCTCCGACAGTGCCTCAGTCCTCCAATCTTTACGGAGGAAATATATTACATCGAAATTAGTACTAGAATGTCACAACGCACTGGAACAATTAACCGTATCTAGTCGCAACGCGGTGACACTGCAATGGATAAAGGGACACAGCGGATCGTTGGGCAACGACGCGGCTGACGAGCTTGCGAGACGCGGCTCCAGCACGGCGGTCCATGGACCCGAACCTGTTGTACCCATCCCCTTCAACCAAATACGCAGGTGGCTACAGGAATTCACCCAGGCACAGGCGGAAAACTGGTGGACCTCGGCACCAGGCTGTAGGCAGTCCAAAGAAGCTCTGCCATCTTTGGACAGTAGGCTTACCAGACGTTTGCTACGCCTGGACAGGAATGGCCTGCGCCTGGTGACGGGGACCATCACGGGACACTGCTCACTTAACAAACACTTCCACACAATAGGCATAACGGACAGTCCTCTATGCAGGGCATGCATGGAGACTGAGGCAACCGTTACGCATGTTCTCTTTGAATGCACAGGGGTCACCCAGATTAGAACACTAACCCTCGGGTCGCCCAGATCTTACACAGAAGTTCTAAGAAAACCAGGAGCCCTAATTGGCTTCTGGAGGGAGGTGGGCTGGTTGGAATAATCCACCCAACGGCCGCCATGGCCCACGCACAATGGTCCACTTGAAGGACTAAGTGCGGAAACCAGACCTAATAACATAGAACATAGAAACAATACAACAAAGTGGTAAAATAATACAATGAAAAATTATTGATGGTTCCTCCCTTCGATGAAGAATACACGTGTATTCTTCATCGAAGGTTCCTCCGGTACAAGTGGGATGCTTTCTTTTTCGTCTACCCCTATCTGTGGGGCATCGTAGAAAAGGCCATTCAAAAATATTACGGGTTTCTGAATACATTTTTTGATTCAGGGATCCGTTTGCGTAAAATTAAGCTTTGTATGGCAAATTTTTGTTAGAGACAAGTGTCCATCCCTGCCAGCTAAGTGGTAGCTTTTGGCAATGTGAAAAAAAACACGGCAGTAGAAATTAATATTATAAAACAAAATTAAAAGGAAAACTATCACAGCTAAGTAGGCTTTACAACTTTTCGATTAATAGTCGACCAACTTTTAAAATGTACTTGGAAAAGTAAACATTTTGTATATTGATGTATGGGGACAACAGTTTTTGAACGGCAAAATTAATTTAGTCCCTTCGTAAGAGCAATATTGTTCGGGGCTTTCATTGTTTATGAACGTTAGTAATGTTAGCTATTTATTTTGAATGTAGCTGTTTATACGGAACCCTCTGAGCGCGAGTCAGACTCGCACTTGGGCTGTTTTGTTTATAATGGTGACTGCATCATCATCATCATATCAGCCGAAAGACGTCCACTGGTAGACATAGGCCTCCCCCAAGCGTCGCCACATTCATCGGTTCCATCCGTCCCGCATCCAGCGGATCCGATCAACCTTCACCAGGTCATCGGTCCACCTGGTGGGATGCAACGTCTTCCGGTTCGCGGTCGCTACTCCAGAACTATTCTGTCCCATCGGCCATTCGCTCTGCGAGGAATGTGCCCTGCCCACTGCCACTTCAGTTTGGCAATTCTTCGGGCTATGTCGGTAACACGGTTCTGTTGCGGATCTCTTCATTTCTGATTCAATCACGCAAGGACACTCCGAGCATGGCCATCTCCATTGCCCTTTGGGTGACTGTTAGCTTTCTGATGAGGCCCATTGTGAGCGACCACGTCTTAGAGACATATGTGTGTGTTTTCTTCTTTCCTTTCTATCTTTCTATATGTCAGTTTCTTTCGTCTTGAGACACTGTGGTAAGTTGGACGAGAAGATACCGCGCAACTTCCCGAACGCTGCCGGCTGGGCAGCGTTCGGGAAGTTGCGCGGTATCTTCGGCGATCCGACTTATAGTCGGATTAGACGGTTGATCTATTTCTCGAATGGTGACTTAATTTTACGAAATCTTCGAAATGCGAAAGTTTGGGAGTGAATGTATGGATATATGTTTGTTACTCAATCACGCCAGAATGGCTGAACGGATCTGGATTAAATTTGGCACAGAGATACGTTATAGTCTGGATATTTTTATCCCGGTATAATGTTTCCTTGGGATGATAAAACACTTTTCACGCGGGCGAAGCCGCTGGCAGAAGGTAATCCGCCATATATTCATTTAAATTAAATCAGTTCAGAAGGAGGACTCGTAAATTTCATGTTTTCAAAGATTTTAAAATAACTTTTCCCTCGGATTTATTATTATAAAATAGGTAGGTCTTGGCACGTGTCTTACGGGATACGGATATCCACTAATTACCTGGAAACTAGTGAAAGGAGGACCGGCTTCCTAGTTTAGTTTTAGCCCTAATTCAAGCCTTTGTTGTTATTTGCTTTACTTACATGTGTTCGTTGGTTCTTGGGAGGAAATATAAGCTAGGTACTTAGTAGTTACATACATACTTTAAAAAAAAATACAATAGCTCACGCCATTTTCCCATGGGGGTAGGCAGAAACTACAGCACGCCAGCTGCAACGATCCTTACGTACTTGTTTTGCTTCACTCACATTCATACATCTAGTCATACACACACGCCTGTTATGAGTACTTATTAGTTATTTAGCATAAATAATTATTACCTATTAAACTATTACACACCACACGCTTACGTTAAAGAAAATCGACGTGTCATTGGTCAAAACCAGAGGCTCTAGACAAGTTTCTTTCAATGTCAGCGATGGCGATGGTCAAAATGCCAAAATGTGAGGAACAAAACGCTATCGAAATTTCATAATCAAGCGTAAAATTTCGATAGCGTTTGACATTTCCTTATATTTTTCTAATCGCTATCGCCACGGTTTCGATGATGGAATGTCACTTATCTAGGGCCTCTGCACCCGTACCCTGACGTGACAAAACCATCATAGTTCGACAGTAAAAAAGGGACAGTTGTATACAAGTCACATATATCTGTCCCTTACGCACACTCAAAATAACCTTACTCTAAGAGCTTGTGGTCACCCCCCTGAGTTATTAGTAGTTTTTGAGATATTGTACGATTGATTGATTATTCAGTTCCTCGCGCTTCATTTTCAGTAGTCTGGTAAAAAATATTTTGCTTGATTCGAATTTTAATGGGTTCTGGAACTCAATATATTAAATTATAATGATCTTAGAAATTAAGTACTTACCTTATACTTGTAAAATCAGACGTGACTGATGATTGATTTCCATATTAATTTAACGTAATTTTCATTCAACTTTCTAATTAATAGACTCTTAAGAACAACGAGGAAAAGCTTAAAAGGTATGATTAAAATTTATTCGAATTGGAATTTAATGAAGTTTTCTCGTTATTTGATAAGATAAATTCTTGAAAATTTCGAAAGCCATTAAAATGTTTGAGGTTACTAGCAAATAATTTGTGTTTGTCCCTTTGTGTAGATAATTGCATTTTTTTTTGTTCCGCGTTTCTTTCATCTCTGAAGCTTTATAATTGTATAGAGCAAAATTACGTAGCCATGGTAGAACGACCCTGTAATTCGTTTTTAAGAAGATTCCTTTAAATATAGCGAGTTGGAAGCTGTATTCTGTAAAATTATGACGCTTCGTATTGTTGCTTGTGCTGTAACCGTAATATAATTTGAAACTGTGCCTCATTTATAATTCCATTTTTTTTGTTATGGGTTTGCTCTTGCACATGACTCTAGTCGACTCAGTCTCTGACGAGGTGACAGAGACTGAGTCGACGATGGAGTGAGCTTTCCCAGAAGAAGCCTGTTCACTCTAACTGTGAAGAGATTCGGGTTGTATGCGTTCGGAAACACAGAGGCAGGTAGTGAGTTCCACTCATTCGCTATGCGCATTATGAAGGATGTTTAGAAGCGCTTGGTGCGAATTGGTGGAATGACAACCAGGTAAGGATGGTAACTTGCAGTGCGTCTAGATGTCCAATGGTAGAAGGGGGCCGGTGGGATTAGGTCGTGGAGTTCTTGAGCACACTCACCGAAGTACAGACTGTCGAAGACCGACAAGCAGGCAACCTTGCGGCGATGAGCCAACCTGTGAAGCTTGGCATCCACCAGTTCAACGTCGCCAATGAGCCTCTTGGCTCTGCGTTCTACTGAGTCATGCGCGGCAAGCTGATACTTAGCTGAGCCATCCCAAAGGTGGCTGCAATACTCCATGCAGGATCGGACTTGCGCTTTGTATAGAGTTAAAAGCTGTTCAGGCGTAAAGTATCGCTTCACTCTATTTAGGATGCCCAGTTTTTTAGCCTCAATTTGGGCTTTGTACTCAATGGAGGAAACCAAAATTGAGACTGGATGTCAACTCCATGCCTAAGAGCTCGAGCCGATCAGTCACAGGAACAGACGCACCCTGAAAAGCAGGAATTTGATCGAAACGACTCCTTTTAGCGGTGAAAAATGATTTTGCATTGATAATTTTTTTTGCTTTGTTGACTGCCCGTATGTAGGTATGTGAATCAACTGTTAAAATACTGCCTATCTAAGTACTTAATTAAAAAGTTAAATCAAACCACAAACAGTTTGCATTGACGTAAATAGGAATTTAATCAATCCACAATGACGTCACACATCGATGTTAAAACTCATTTGATAAGGAAAGATATGTTGAACAAAACACGCTTATTCCTCTTCCAACTGGATTGCAAGAATTTTCTGTATTTATGTAATGCCCAGATCAGGATATAACCGTAACATAATGAAATAGAACATTTTACGTCGTGGCTGGTCCGCCGCGGGCCACGTCACGGCAGCGCTCCCCTTTTCTTTAGTAAAGAAAATAGCCATTCAAATTGTGAATCTGAAACGTAGACGGAGTTATTATTATATTTATTATACGCGGAATAAAAATCGGAGCTGAAAGGGTGCGTGAGGGGTGAGCTGAAAGAATAAAAATACAGCAGTATTTTTATTCTTTTACGTTATAACTAGCCTTAAAGTTGGTTTTCTATAGGTAAGTACGTCATCACACGCAAACTATTTAAACGCGCAATTCTTGTAAATATACGAGTATATATTATCTGAATCTCGGAAACGGCTTCAACATTTTTCATGAAATTTATTTATACTAATATTATAAGGAGGAAAGATTTGTATTTTTGTATGTAACGAATAAACTTAAAAACTACTGGACCGATTCCAAAAATTCTTTCACTGTTGGGAAGCTACACTGTACTCGGGTGATATAGGCTACTTTTTATCCATGTATTCCCACGGGCACGGGAACTACGCGGGTGAAACCGCGAGGCGTCAGCTAGTTAACAAATGTAAGTATCTACCAAGATTTTTTTTCAAGTATTAACGTGAAAAATGTTTTGCCTTGAACTATCTGTCCAAAGTTTAGACTGAAGTTGGTGCCGGCTATTGACATTAAATCTTGGAGAAATTCATCGGAAAGTTCATCTTGGAAACTATCTAGATTCGAGACGCACGGGATCGTCCGGCAATCAATGTGGCGACACTTGGGGAAGGCCTATGTTCAGCAGTGGACGTCTTTCGGCTGAAATGATGATGATGACGATGGAATATATCTCCAATTCGGCTTATATTTTTTTCATTTTTTGGATGGGTATGGGATCTACCTCCTAGCGGTCCATCCCGTGCAACGGCACCACAGGTTTGCCTGTGGTACGGCTGAACGATCCCACTTAAGCGGTGGTAGGCTCGCGACCACCATCCCACCGGAGTCCGGCGCCAAGCAGCTTGCTGTGTTCCGTCGGTGTGTGGGACTGCCAGCGCCTTTGGGGGAGAAGGAGGATGTCAGTTGCGCTGTTCAGAACCGGTCTTGGTCTCTGGGCAAAATCTTGCCGTATCATCTTGGAGGGTAGCGGGATCCGAAGCACGGTGCCAGCCGTTGGCCGACCGCAGTCAGTAGGGGGCCCAAGTAGCACGCCTGCCACGTGCCAAAGGCTGCCCCGCCAACTCGCGAAAAATCCCGGTATGCTCCACCGTGCCAGCTGGCGACTGGATGGGAGGACCCGGTGGCCATATCCGGGGGGGTTCGGGCGTCCCCGCAGTTTCCAAATGAGTTCCCCATAGCTTGGGTTAGCTCCAGTGTTCCACTTGGTTCACTGAGCAGTTCCTCGACAGTTTAACTTCTTCCCCAGCAAACTCTTAAAAAAATAAAATGACCAAAGCAAAGAAGAATATGGTGAAACAACGGCTGCACTTCCTCCTACTAAAAGTGCACCTCACTAACTTCAGGGGGTTGCACTCTAATCTCGATCCGGTCCACCACCACCTTGAGACCGAGAAGCCGCATCTGTTTTTCCTAACGGAGACGAAGATAACAACCCCGTCGGACGTGGCGTACCTCAACTACCCGGGTTACTCTCTTGAACACAAGTTCAAGAAGCAGGCTGGGGTCTGTGTGTACGTCCGCGATGACATTTGTTGTCGTCGTCTCCGTTGCTTTGAGAAATCGGGTTTTTCTGCCATATGGCTACTTGTGGACACTGGCGTGGAGAAATCTCTCTACATCGGCGTCTACCGATTGCACACCTGTGACCAGGAGACGACAGCGCTCTTTAACTGCCTCATGGAGTCGGCTGACATGGCCCAGCAACGGTACCCAACAGCTTAATTTTCTGGGGAACTTTAACGCCCATCATAAGGAGTGGTTGTACCCGTACCGGAAAACTGACCATGCCGGGTAAGAGGCGCGCAAGTTTTCTCTATCGCTAGATCTAACCCAGCTGGTGAATGTGGCAGCGCGGGTACCGGATGTTGACGGCCATACACCCAATTGCTTAGACCTTCTGCTGACAACTGATCCGGACAGTCATTCGGTATCGGTCTCAGCCCCGCTGGGAACGTCTGACCATTGTCTGGTGAAATCCGTGTCGACTTGCTCTCCTCCAGATGAGAGTCCTAGAGGCACGAGGCGAGTATGGCGATACGAGTCAGCAGACTGGGACGAGATGCGGCACTTTTTTGCGTCTTATCCTTGGCGGCATGTGTGCTTCTCCTCGGGTGACCTCTTGAGCTGTGCGGACGCGATTGCGGATGTGATTCGGCAGGGAATGGAGTATTTCATTCCATTCTCCGACATTCCGCTCGGTCATAAATCCCGACCTTGGTATAATTCCGCTGAGGCCTGAAAAGAGTCTGCCTACCAAGCATGGGTCGGGGCCCGCGACCGCAAAGTTAGAGCGCGTAGGCTTCGCGCGAGGAAAAGAGCTTTTAATTCTGCCACCAAGTTCTGCAAGCGGGTTTTGCATCGAGCACGTTTTGACCATATTGGACGTATTGGGGCCAAGCTGGCATCGCACCCTCCGGGTAGTAAACAGTTTTGGTCCCTGTCTAAAGCGGTTGAATCGAATTTCTGTCTTCCCACTTTACCTCCAATGCTGAAACCTGATGGGTCGCTGGCTCACTCTGCAAGTGAGAAAGCAAATTTATTTGCATCTCTGTTTGCTGGCAATTCACGTCTGGACGCTGGATCCAAGCAACCACCTACTGTACCTCATAGTGAAGCTTCGATGCCGGAGATCGCTGTGCACACCAAAGAGGTCCGAAGAGTATTGTGCAGTCTAGACGTGAACAAGGCCAGCGGGCCTGACGGCATTCCAGCGAGAGTACTGAGGCTGTGTATGCCCGAACTTTCTCCTGTGTTGACACGCTTGTTCCGCCTCTTTCTTGTAAAAAGAAAAGTGCCAAAGTCCTGGAAGCTTGCAAATGTGCAACCAGTGCCCCAAAAAGGCAACCGTGCAGACCCTGTCAATTACCGTCCAATCGCCATTACCTCCATTCTGTGCAAAGTTATGGAAAGGGTACTGAACAGTAAGTTGCTGACCTACCTTGAAGACAATAATCTCCTCAGTGACCGTCAATATGGCTTTCGCCGGGGACGGTCTACTGGCGATCTTCTTGTGTATGTCACGCACTGCTGGGGCGAAGCCATCGAGAGACACGGCGAAGCACTTGCTGTATCGCTGGATATCTCGAAGGCCTTTGACACGTTTCTGGCACGCAAGTCTACTCAGTAAGCTTCCTGCGTATGGCATCCCCGCTGGTTTTTGTAACTGGATATCAGACTTCCTTTGCGAACGGTCGATCCGAGTAGTCATAGACGGCTGCTCCTCTGACCTTATGGCTATTGATTCCGGAGTTCCTCAGGGGTCTGATCTCTCTGCAACTCTTTTCCTGCTGCATATCAATGACCTACTTCAACTTGGTATTGTTGGGTACGCAGATGACAGTACTGTTTTAGAGAGATACCTGTCCAGCGCAAGAACCAGCGTGGATGAAGTTCGCTCCTTGAGAGAGACTATGGTAGAGCAGTTAGATTTGATCTTAAGCCTTGTCTCCCATGGGGTGATGACAATCTGGTCACCTTTAACGCCAACAAAACACAGGCGTGTCTTTTTACCGCTAAAAGGAGTCTTTGATCAGGCGCCTACTTTTCGGGGTGCGTCTGTTCCAGTGACTGATCGGCTTGAGCTACTAGGCATGGAGTTGACATCCAGTCTCAACTTCGGCGCCTCCATTGAGTACAAAGCCCAAATTGCGGCCAAAAAACTGGGCATCCTAAATAGGGTGAAGCGATACTTTACGCCTGGACAGTTTTTAACCCTGTACAAAGCGCAAGTCCGATCCTGCATGGAGTATTGCAGCCACCTTTGGGATGGCTCAGCAAAGTATCAGCTTGCCGCGCTTGACTCGGTGGAATGCAGAGTCAAGAGGCTCATCGGCGTCATTGAACTGGTGGATACCAAGGTTCACAGCTTGGCTCATCGCCGCAAGGTTGCCTGCTTGTCGGTCTTCTACAGACTGTATTTTGGTGAGTGTGCTCAAGAACTCCACGACCTCATCCCACCAGCCCCCTTCTACTATCAGACATCTAGATGCACTGCAAGTTACCATCCTTACCTTGTTGCCATTCCACCAATTCGCACCATGCGCTTCCAAACATCCTTCATAATGCGCACAGCGAATGAATGGTCCTCACTACCTGCGTCTGTGTTTCCGAAAGCATTCATCCCGAAACTCTTCAAAGTTAGAGTAAACAGGCTTCTTCTGGGTAAGCTCACTCCATCGTCGACTCTGTCTCTGTCACCTATGACTTAGACTAGAGTCAAGAGCAAACACATCTAAAATAAAAAATATGTTAAAAAAAATCATAATTGTAGAATTGTCGCGCTTAGGCTGTTTAATAAAAGTGACAAATATGTCAAAAATCGACAGGTGAAATGTTGACATATTTGTCATTTAAAAACGCGTTTAATAAAACTCGATATATGTGAGAAACCACAGTCAAATTATTTCTGGCAATATTATCGGTGACAATTATTTAGTCGAATTTTCGTGACAATTATGTCAACTTTTGGCATATTTGCAAATAATTTTGTTTTATGAAGCTAAATAAATAATATAAAATAAATAAGGATGATATAGAAAATATTAACAAAGTAAAAGAATGAATCAATCACTATTGCAACTTCGATTGTTCGTTTTGATCGCGTGTAAAATGGAAATACACAAAAAACTTTCCAAGGCCCAAATGAAGCTGAGCAAATTTACGAAAAAAAGAAATATATTCTTTCGGATGTTTAGTGACCAATTGACCACGATTAAAAAATAAAAAATGGAAGAAAATTGCCGAACAATCAATAGAATTAGGTATTTTCAACAAAGACTATATATAAGTATTTGTTACATGTATTCATCATCACTACTCTCACTCCTCGATGTAATGTACCATTTTTTGTATTAAATCTTTTATAAACACTTTCTTACACCTACAAAACTCAAAATATGATTTCGCGACAGAGGGTAACGCTCCTGTCAGAGTGGTCGGACAATTCTACAAATATGTCAATGTCATGAGAATATTCTGTATAATAAAGCAGATTTAACAAGATTTTCACGACAAATTGTCCTCTGTCACCTGTCGCTCAAAAAGTTTTATTAAACAGAAGAATGTCGGATTGTCGCGACAATTCGACATATTTGTGAATATTCCACCATGACAATTTTGTCGCATGTAAGTTTTATTTAACAAGAAAAATTTCGAATTACCACTTTTTGACATATGTCAGACTTGCCGAATTGTCAGCTTTATTAAACAGGGCCCTGGTCTAGTAGGTAGTCGCAAGCGCTACTGCTGATCATGATATCATAGGTACGTTTCCCGGGTTGGGCAGTGTTATTGGGTTTTTCAGTAGCAACTCTGAGTCTGGACTAGTTGTGTCCGGTGATGGCAACAGGCTTGCCTCCTATGTTGAAAGGTGAAATGTTGGTGTATTATAATAGGTAAGGGGTATAAAAGGTGCATCTGCGCCTAACCCTTCGAGAAATACCGCCGTGATGTTATGTTATTATGTTAAAATTACAGCCTGAAATGTTAAATTTGTAAGTATGATAAGGGAAATCAAAAAAACACAAATCCACCCGTACGCAAAATACGCGCTTGGTCGTGGAGTTGCGGAAACAACCCGTCGTAACTAACTAAACTAGGGAAACAATCATGCCTATAATACATTCATAACAGGAGAAGTCGAATTGTCGCGATATATGCCATTTAATAAAGATGACAATTATGTTCAAAAGCGACAAGATAATACTGACAAAATTGTCAAACTAAAAACCCGTTTAATTAAGGTGACAATTGTCAGATTTTACCTGCCGAATCTCTAAGATATTCTTTGACATATTTGTCACATTTTGTGACATATTTGTCAAAAAAATATTGAGATATGCATATGAGAGAACATGAGGGTAAATATTAAACAAACTAGCACTCTGCCCGCGACTTCGTTCGCGTGATTTCGTTTATGCTATAAATGATATTCTTATATGCAATTAGTGAAGGCGACCAAAAATTAGCTATTATTAAAACAATAAAAAATGGGTATCGTAGATATACAGGGTTTATTGGATTGGGACGATTCGTTATTTGACTTTAAGAATAATACATTTTAGGTTACCGCCACAAAGTAAAATCCTCCCCTAAAAACTTATCAACCCCTTTTTGCCCCGTTGGGGCTCGAGTTTTGAAAAACCTAAATATGCTATTCACTCTTTTCTTCTCTTTTTTATTTATCGTTTATGTTAGTCAGATAGCGCAGTGAGATACCTCAAAAAAAACTTTAAAACCCCTAACCTTATCTGAGAGAGAGTTTTAAAAATGTTTTATGTAAATTTTGAGTATCAACCTTATCCCCAAGGAATTTGATTTTACATACAAACTAATTTTTACCCTTACCCTTAAAGGTTGAATGGCCGCAAAATTGGGCCTTAGTGCTCCCCTAGAACCCCACGTCAAAAAAGAAAACCCTGTCCAGTAAGATTCTTACCTTGAGTTAGTTTCGAAAAACTTATAATGACAACCTTTATTGTATCCTTATGTTGGTATTTGCGCCAAGTTTAAATTTATTTTTTGAAGAAATAAGATTCTTCAAAAAAACTTTTAACACCCCGTAAACCGTATTTTGGAAGTAGATAAGTAAAACTAATGATGACAACCTTTATTGTTTATTTAGGTTGGTATTTATGTCAAGTTTCATGTTTATTTACCCAAGAAATCAGATTCTTACATACAAACTTCAACACCCCCTAAATCATCATTTGGGCATAGTTTCGAAAAATTAATAAAGAAAACCTTTATTGTTTACTTAGGATGGTATTTATGACAACTTTCAAATGTATTAACCCAATAAAAAAGATTCTTTAAAAACACTGTAATACCCCTTAAATCGTCTTTTGGGGGTAGTTGCAAAAAACTAATAACGAAACCTTTATTGTTTATTGAGGTTGGTATTTATGCCAAGTTCAAGCCTATTAACCGAAGATATAAGATTCTGCAAAACAATTAACATCGCCTAAATCGTCTTTTGGGGGTAGTTTCGAAAAACTAAAAATGAAAGCCTTTATTGTTTATGTCAAGTTTCTTTTTATTAACTGAAGTAATAAGATTCTTCAAAAAAGATTAAACACCCCTTAATCGAATAATGACAGCCTTTATTTTTACTTAGGTTGGTTGTCAAGTTTCATGTTCATTTACCCAAAAAATCAGATACTTCCGTACAAACTTCAACACCCCCTAAATCATCATTTCGGCATAGTTTCGAAAAATTAATAAAGACAACCTTTATTGTTCACTTAGGATGGTATTTAAGTAATGAGATTCATCAAAAAAGATTTAACACCCCTTAATCGTCTTTTGGGGGTAGTTTCAAATAATAATAATAATAACAACCTTTATTATTCATATAGGTTAGTATTTGTAGCAAGTTTCAAGTTTATTGACCCAAGAAATAAGATTTTCCATACAAACTTCAACACCCCCTAAATCGACTTTGGGGGTTGTTTCAAAAGACTAATAATGATAACCTTTATTGTGGTTAGTTTTTATGTCAAGTTTCATGTTTATTAACTTAACGATTTAAGATACTTCAAAAAAAAAGTAACATCCCCGAAATCATGCTTTGGGGGTAGTTTCGAAAACTAACAAAGAAAGCCTTTATTGTTTATTTAGTTTGGTATTTATGTCAAGTTTCATGTTTATTGACCCAATAAATCAGATTTTTTCATACAAAGTTCAACACCCCCTAAATCATCATTTGGGGGTAGTTTCGAAAAACTAATAATGTCAATCCTTATCATTTACTTAGAATACTATTTGTGCTAAGTTTCAAGAATTTCGGCCGAAGGAATTAGATTTTTCATACAAACTTTCAACCCCCTTTTTACCCCCTTAGGGGTGGAGTTTGACAATGAAAGGCTTTATTTTTTATTTAGATTGGTATTTATGTCAAGTTTCAAGTTTATTAACCCAAGATATAGGATTCCTAAAAAAAAAATAACATCCCCTAAATCGTCTTTTAGGGGTAGTTTCAAACAATATGAATTGCTACCTTTATTATTCATTTAGGTTAGTATTTGTGGCAAGTTTCAAGTTTATTGACCCAAGAAATCAGATTTTTCCATACAAACTTCAACACCCCCTAAATCATCATTTGGGGGTAGTTTTGAAAAACTAATAATGTCAATCCTTATCATTTACTAAGAATACTATTTGTGCTAAGTTTCAAGAATTTTGGCAGAAGGAATTAGATTTTTCATACAAACTTTCAACCCCCTTTTTACCCCCTTAGGGGTGGAATTTGCAAAAATCCTTTCTTAGTGCACACTTACGTTACTTGAGGAACCTTTCTGCCAAATTTCATGCTTCTAGGCGTAGCAGTTTTGGCTGTGCGTTGATTGATCAGTCAGTCAGTCAGTGAGTCAGTCAGTCACCTTTCGCTTTTTATATATATAGATAGATAGATATAACAATTTTACTATTGGTTTTGACTTGAACTTCTGTTTTATTAACTGTTTGAAATGGATGCCAAATTAACAATTTTAAGTCTTAACTATGAAAACAGAGAGCCATGGAGCGTTCCATGCTTGGCATACGGCTGATAGACCGGGTTCCAAACGTTGAGATCCGAAGACGTACGAAGGTTTCCGACGTTGGAATACGAATTTCGGAACTGAAATGGAGCTGGGCGGGACACCTGGCAAGGCGCGGTGATGATAGGTGGAGTAAGGTGGTGACTGAATGGCGTCCAAGGACTGGAAGAAGAAGTATTGGTCGTCCAGCGGCGAGATGGGCAGATGACATTGTTGCCATTGCGGGTAGAACCTGGATGAGGTTGGCACGGGAACGTGGTGATTGGTACAAGAAGAGAGAGGCCTATGCTCAGCAGTGGGCGAAGTCGGGCTGTGGATGATGATGATGATGATGATGAAAACAGAGACTTTTTATTCGGTAGTTTTAGTAATAATTCAACGTACGATATGTAAATTAATAAATGTAAGCACATCACAGAACAATTGAGAAGATTGGGATTACTTGACATTGGGTGACCCTCCGAAGCCTGTCGAAAATCTCTGACAATTCGACAAATTTAAATATGTCCACCTGTCATGTCAATTTAGTGTTTATTAAAACAAATTTGACAAGTTTTTTCCGAACAAATTGTCACCTTTCACCTGTCAAGAGAAATTGTGAAAGTTTATAGAAATATTTTAAATTGTTACGACAAGTCGACATATTTATAGATTTTCGACCGTGACAAATTTGTCAGTAATATAATCTTAATAAAAAAAAAAAAAATACAAATTGTCGGGTTGTCTCCTGTCATCTATTATTGTCTCATTGTATCGTTTATTAAAACATCGTTTCCTCTATCAGCGAAACAAATTAAACATTCAAGTAAAATCTAATTTAAGAGAATAATAGTGTTCTACGATAAATTGAACAGAAGCTGTGTTAGTTTGTAATGTCTTTATCTATTAAGAACGATGCTGTCTAAATCTAAACACGCGAAGTTCAATCTAAGTTTGTTACAACCTTGCCACAAATCGCTGTTCCGAGGATTGGGAAATAATAATTATTTTCCTGATAAATAAACACTGTGTTACCGGGATATTGTAAACACTATTAAGTTTATAATAAATGGAATGGGATTGTATGTATATACTACATATAGTACTTTCCTCTCGATAAGGCACTAAGGGATATGCTGAAACTATCGAGAGATTTATTCTATTTGAATTGTTTTGTCCACAATACATCGAGGGTTTTGTTAAATACAGGTCTTCTGGTCCCAAGCCAGGAGCCAAGGCTGGGGCCCATAGCAGCGTTGGGACTCCTGGACCCTTTCTGAACCTGTACCCCACGAAACCGCGGTTCGTGGCAGTGGAAAGCTAGGGATTTGCTCCTTATTGGGAGATATCCTGGTACCTATCTGACAGTTGAGAAGTGGGACGACCACAAGATGTATCAATAGGACTTACCTTAGATACCTGCGGTAGACTCCTGGGGGTCGATCAATATCGTGCCGTGAGGTTAGGGATAGGAGAATATATATATAATAACGGACAATGATTGGATTGGGACCACCAACGCGTTCTGATCCGGGCTTCGGCTTCCAGGCAGACACACACGCGTTTCTCACAAAAGCGCCTCGCTGCGCGTGACAATATATTCTAAACCAACTTTGCGGGCGCCCCACAACGCCGGTTGCGACCGGTGGGCGCAATTAACATATACAATGGGTGAAACACATCTCGATTAGATATGTTTCTACAAGACCCGACTTCAGCGTGTTCACATTACAAATTTTCTCTTTCGTCTGTTAAGTGTCAGCTGTCAAAATCGTTGACAGCCCACCGACACGATGTTGCAAGTAAACATTAAAAAATGGGACGAAACAGGTTTGTAATAAATCTTGCGACCTTATTAACTCGCAGGATGCATTTTTACAAACCTACGGTGTTTGCAATAATCCGGTGACATACGAGTATTTAAATATGTTTTTTGGAAATACACTACAGTGTATTTCCAAAAAACATATTTAAATACTCATTGTTCTGTGTGACAACACAGAACAATGAGTGAGAGAGGCGACGTGCACAAAAATAGATCATTTTATAATATCATATATGCCATTTTTCCAACACGGGTAGGTATTCCTAGGCACTATTAAGATCTACTTACGTCTAAGTACACATAATGCTTCCATCTCATAGAGAAATTGGAGTAAATAATAATGATCTGACTTCTCCAAAAGTAACAAACTTTGCGGTTAGTCAAAACTTGAGACTCTAATTAGTGTGGCTGAAATTGAAACTGCTCAAGGCTAAAAACTAAGACTCGTTCTTTATGTCTTCCGTGCTCGTATTTCCTCTTCTAACTTAAATCACTATAATAATTTAAGACGCGCTGAAAAGATAAGCTTCCTTTTCTTGTTAAATAAAATGAATAAAGAAAATTCAATGTAGTTCTGGAAGAAGAAAATAGGAAATAACTAATCTCTACATTTTAATAATTATACAATTTTTATTTTAAATTACAATTATCCGTATTAGTTTTATAAAAGTAATGAAAAGAAACGAAACAGTTTCGAAAAAAGTCTTTTTCGATATTTTCGATTATATAATAAGGTAAATTTCATTTGAGTGTAATAATTTTAGCACGAATTTTGCTAACCCAAAACAACAATTCCTGTTACAAAATTATTGTGAACAATTATTTTGTTCGTTCGTTTTGCTACTAGGTAATTTTGCTACTAGGTAATTTTGAGAATAGATCGACACTCAAATGTCGTTTTGCGAATAGGAAATTTTGATACGGAGTCAATTTATTACCGACGAGTTTCATCTTTTATCATCATCAGTGCTGTATTGAATAACATTATTCATTAAAATATATTTATTTTAATCAAGCTTTTTTCGTATCCTTCTCAGCAAACCCTTTCATTTGATACCCATATCATGGCAGTGCACAAAAAATAACTAATCCGCCATCTTAGGCCGTCCGCCATATTGGATTTAAAATGACGTCACTTAGCTAACCACACATTATCATCCAAACTAAACGTGTATGCAAAGTTTCATCTTAATCGGTGGAGGATAACTGCTTTAAAATTCAGTTGCAAGATTCGACCCGAACACACTTACGTACATACATAGCAATTTAAATAAAAACTTGTAAGAAAGGGATAAATATTAATTGTTATCAAGCCATAGAATATTTATAGTTTGGTATAAAGTGAATACTAATGAAACAGCAAAATAATGGTAATCAATCATTCAGAGGCACTGGCGGTGGCTGATTATTAACGGTTTCCGGGTTCGACTCCCGGAGGACCTGCCCGTTGATACTATTAACACCGCAAATCATCGCAACATCTGCAATATTTATTACCAACTCGACGTAAAATGTAACTTATGAAAATGTTGGAAGAGTTAAATCATGCATGCAATTCGCCACCAGTTATTTACATAAAAATATACACGGTGTATAAAATTACATGCATGTAATCCCATAAGAAAGGGACATTCCTGAAGGCCCGATGCAATTTAAACGCGTCGATAGGCGATATCGCACATATATTTTTAACCCCCGACGGAAAAAGAGGGGTGTTATAAGTTTGACGTGTGTTGCTGTGTATCTGTGTGTTTGTCTGTGGCATCATAGCTCCTAAACGGATAAACTGATTTTGATTTAGTTTTTTTTTGTTTGAATTGTGACTTTGTCGAGAGTGCTATGTTTGATTTAAATCGGTTCAACCTTTCAAAAGTAATTCGCATTTTACTCTTTGAAGCCGGGTTTTATTATGTGTTTCGATAGGTTATTCAATTGAAGCGTGTCTACTACGAGACAAATTTATAGTTTAAAATACGCGCTTAGACGTGGAGTTGCGGACACCAGCCCGTCTTAATCTAATCTAATCTAATCTATAGTTTAAAAAGCAGGAAATAAAAATTAAATTTAAATTTCAAAACCCCCGACATAAAAACCTCTAAAAAGCAAAAAATAAGCCTCGTATTCGCGTTGGGGATCCGCTAAGTAAAAAAAATAAACTGCTTTAAACGTTGGTGGTTCCCCGACGCGAGTACGAGGCTTATTTTTTGTTTTTTTTTTAAGTTTTTATGTCAATAGTTTTAAATCTAAATTTAATTTTTATCGAAGAAGATTTCAAGTGCAAATCGGACAAATTGGATCGCATTGCGTAAAAATCGCGTATCGTTGTCTATAAAATCGAGTTATCAGGAAGTTCACAGTTTCAGTTCCGATTAACGTATTTTTTTTAATACATGGCGTCTCACAGTTTTACCAAAGTGGCCGTCTTCTGCTTAACCGGACCTCCCTGTGGAGACTAATCTCTTAACCTCCGGCCAGGCTTCAAAATACTAAACCTAAAGCGACAGCGCTGAGGGCTACCCCAGTTGGGGTCGGACCTCGGATCAGGGCGTCGCTGGGGGGCAGGCTAAGGCCGGCTCTAATAAAGTGATTCTACCATCCGTTCGGAAAAGCCTACGTGGAGAAGAACGGACAAGACCAATTAACGTAAAATACGATTTATTTATATACATATTTGATGGTACGTAGGCGTCGGTAAACTGCTTTTGTAGATGTAGCTTCAGTAAACTAATAAATATCACAATGGTAACAATTCATGCGTTAAAGGTTCTTAAATATTTGCATGTCTTAATTAACGTGTAACAGAATACAGAGATTTAATGCTTGTCTCAATCAAATTAATTTACATTGTTGAGAGCTTAATTACGCATATGTGAAAACGGAAAACTCTCTGAATATTATGGAAATGCGGGCGAAGAGTCGTTTCTCATTCGGTTTTTAATGAGATGCCTAGCTGTTTGTATTACGACAGTTTCATGAATTCGCTTCTGAGAAACCAGATTTTTAATGAATGGGATTGGGAACACTTGATGTTTGGGGCCCTGTAGGTACACGATCTGCCTTCGTAGAATTTTGGAGTACTTCGGTCACATTGCTAGAAAGGATAGACACAACCTTGAACAGCTAACGTTGACTGGCAAAATCGAAGGGAAACGTCCTAGAGGCCGCAGTCCAATCAGATGGTCAGAACAAGTACGGACATCGTTGAACACCAAACTGCACGATGCAAAAGACAGGCATAGATGGCGCAAAAGGAAATGTTGTTTCCACGACCGGGGCAACTCAACCCTCAGTAATGAGGAACACGACGCGAGGAGGAGGTACAATCTGTATTTAATATGCAAATGTTTTATATTTCTACGTATATAAATAATTGATTTCTGTACAGTTGCTAAGCAATCCTGAATTTTTACTTTATAAAACAATCTTTTTCATATTCCTCTCAGAAAACTCCTGTCATTTGATACCCACATCATCGGGGTGGTTAAAAATAAATGTCCGCCATATTTGGGAGTCACATATTAGATTTTGAATGTTTTAGATGAAACTGTTTATGATGAACAAATGTGTTAGCAAAAATTTTGCTCAATCGGTTGGGGATAATTATTTAAAAAAATTGTTGCATCCATACATACAGTAACCACGGGGTCCCAGCGCTAACATAGAAAATTTGGTCAAAATAAATGTCACTAGATGGCGCGATATGCATTGGTTTGTTATTGAGTAGTGTGTATAATTAAAAAAAAATATGTTCTTGTTTAATCAACTCTCTTAAGCACAAAGTTAAGGAATATTGGGCTCTTAATTCACATTTCAAAGATTATTTAAACGGATTATTTAAAATTCATGCCAATAGATGGCGCCGTTTTAAATTTCTGAGGCATGCCACTCGAATTTTTAAATTTACATTTTAACACATTTTTGTAAAAACGTGGTTCGTGGTTTGTTTTATAACAAATCGTCACTGTATTTAAAGAAAAAAATTGTCGCGTAAGTACCGATAAAACCCTTTTACTTGCAAGTCGCTGTTAACACCATCAATAGCTGTGGAACGGAACTGAACGCGATTGAACTACTTATAAAAATAATCAGCTTAATCAGACGTAAACCGCTAGTTACGTCGGCACGGTTTCTTTGTATGGGATGACGCATCTGTATGCTAGTATTATATTATGTGTCTTTCTAAAACATACAGCGTTTAGGTGAAGAAGCAGTCTGTGAATCTCGTCTTATTCTAATAAAATGTATAAAAACCTTACCAGATTGTCCATGGTATGTTAGTCCTTGACCAATCTCACCAGGAAGAGCGCCGTTTGCTTTGCCGCGCTGTCACTGTCAAGTGTCATAGCGTCTTCACCACCAGCAAGTTTTACACTGCAACGCTGTATGTTTTATTCAACACATAATACATGTTTTGTTGTAATG